>JAJVSH010000020.1:471490-969466 GCA_021460005.1 Tetramorium alpestre | reverse complement strand
TATTTTATATTTATGTATATATATTTTTATATACATTTTTGTACATTCTAATGCTATTAAAATTTAGAAATTTTTTTAAAGCCTAATCTTATTTTTTAAGATTTTTTATTTCATTTTCTGTATATTGATTGCTGTTCTCGGAGATATTTTAATTGTCATGAAAAAGATATAGTATCTAACCAGCTGCTCTCTTTATACATATTTCGCTTTCTCGTTCTTGTTGCATAAAATTGAGACATACGCAAGCTGAAAATAAAGCATTCCTGCTCGCCTGCACAAATGCTGCGCGGTGCACGAAGGTACATGAAAGCGGTGCTTAAAGGCTCGGAGTTAGAATCGAATTGTGTTTTTGTCATGCTCGTAAAATGACTACGTCCAATAATGCTGTATGTACATAATCAATCGCATCGCGCGTTATTTCTTCGGAAAAGACTTTCCTAATCTTTAACATTAACTGGAGAAATCTGGAATGTAACCCGAACGACGACGCGAATATACGTGCCAAATTTTAGATGAATATTTCGGACACGCGAATAATACACGCATCAACCCCAGTAAATTGTATATGGAGGTCTAGTGAAATCTGTAATTTGGATATTTTTTTATTGTTCGCATAAATTATTTAGCTAAATGATAGATCGGAATGCAAATTGCCAAAATTTAATATAATTTAAAATTAAATTAATCGAAGATATAATAAAAGATATACCTAAGAAAAATTCATTAGACCTCAGCAGTTTTAAAGTTATACTCTTTTGAACATATCTGTCAATCGAGCGCAATTTGTGGAACGGAGAAAAATTATTGGTGACAAGAGGATAATTTTATCAATAATCCTAAAAGAAGACGAGACGTCAACCAGAATCAAATCAATCAATAAGATAATTTCTCTAATTAAGAGTTTATTTATCGCCAATATTTTTCTCATGTGTCCATGTATCTATAAAGCGAGTCGCCATTGGTAACCTCGTCGATTCGCCCGAAACCTGCTCAAGTTATTGTTACTTGAAAACTTGTTAAGACGACTTCCTGCAGAAGTTGAAAGAAGCAAAAGCAGTGGTGTATTGATAGTTATAAATGTAATCGTGATCATATTGTCTTGCGATGGATATTTTAGTGGATGGATAATTAAGTGCGAAATTGGGAAATTATCCAATCGCAAGAAAAAAGACAATGTGAAAAAGAAACCATTCGTACCTGCAGAAAGAGAAAGAGAGAGAGAGAAATGATGTTAAAACATAATAAAGCGTATAGAAATAACGTTAATTAGTGAGTAATATTATTGACACTATTATTGCGTTTTATTATCGTAACTATTACGACTATAATTATTCGCGCTGCCGCACACCGATAAGAAGATAAAATATTTTTTTATATGCACTCTTGAGGTATGTGACTTCACGAAAGAGGCTTCGAATACGTGAACGCGAAGTTCAATTTGAAAGTTGTTCTCACCTCGAAATTAATGCTAATTAAGTAACGACGAGTGTCACGAAAGACGATAACGTTTGTTCGTTACGTTATCGAGGCACGAACATTCAAATTGACACGATCGATACGGTCTCTTCGAAATTTTTTTTTAACGTTTCCCTGTAGAAGTATACATGAACTCAACGGTCGTCGCGGCGCGATTAATTGAAACTGGTTGTGGTGCTTAAGCGAAGAAGGGCGAATCCGACAGGTATCTTTGCGCTGTGAATCGACGAAGACAATCTAAAAGTACTCAAGTCGAATGATCTCCGTACGGATAAGGTCGCCAGGCCGAGTGAATAGCGGATGGAATGTCGTTCTAATAGAGCAAATTACGAAAAAAGAACTTTATGTGTAATGTGTTAGTTATATTTATCAATATTTTTACACTCACACAATCCTTATTGTAAAAATGTATAATGTTTGGGTGAAAATCACAGAGAAAACAAAAACAAATATATGTATAAAACATATGAAAAATATAAAAATAATTATTTAAATAAATGAATAACTCTACAACATACTCTACAAGATGTTAAAATTTTATATTAAATGAAATTTTATCCTGCTGTTTGCTCGGTTGCCGCGAATAAGTTCGTCTCTCGTCTCGGAAACGTCAATTCCATATAGTTTTACGATAGTCATATGGTGACTCGTTGAGCAGCACGCGCCGATAATACTCGAGCTTACTCAGCCTCGATCGTTTTGTCCTTAATCCTTATCCTATACGTATGTATATTTGTGTATGTATACTATCCCGATGTGTCTCCTATTCCTCGTTGGAAAAAAAAGTAAAAGAATCAACGCACGTTGATACACGCAAGGCACACGCAAAGCGTGATATATGAATAGGTACATATATCTCTGTATTTTTGTATGTCGAGGTTTTTTCTAATTACCTATCTACCGATTAAGCGTTTTCAGAGGACGAGTAAGTAGCTATTAAGGAGAAAGTATTGTCGCTCTCTGCTTGCCATTTTACTTGCCCCCTTGATCGAACGATTGCTTGCGGTGTTTATCATATGGTGCGACGCGCGAGGGAAGATCGTCAAATCAGAGGACAGTCGTTTCGTTCTTTAATCGATAATAATCAAAGTACATGCGGCCATGCGATCAATTACTATTTTAAAATCAAATCAAAAGTAATTTCTTTTCGAGAAAGTAATTTCTTTAACGAGTCCTAATTTTTTTTCTCAGCCACTAATAAAGATAACAAAGTAAAATTTTACAAGCTGCAAATTTGAAGTTTTCTATTTGTATATGGAATTGCACAGTTTTTCAACAGATATCATAGCTGTAGTGAATTGTTTAAATGATGTCTTTATAATTAGTATTACAAACAATGAATTGCAATTGAATTCTTGATTGGGGAGAAGGAAATTATGATGAACATTCACAAACATTTGTGTGGAAATTGTGAGTCGATAGGAGTACCGTTGATGGCTGGATTCAATTAAAGCTTCAGGAAGTACAGAGTAGAAACTACATGATTGACGATTATTTTTAATTTTCTAAGCCCAACAATGCTCCTGCACAACTTTCATACACAGCACACAAACGTTTGTAAATGTGTTCACCAAAATTTTCTTCTCTGCATCCAAGAATAGAATTATAGCTCGTTGTTTGGAACGCGAGTCGTAAATAGACACTATTTTAACAATTCACTACAGCTATCTATCGAAATGCTATGCAATTCCGTAAATAAATGCAAGAAACTTCAAATTTGTAACATATAAAGTTTCACTTTTCTATTTTTATTATTGGCTGAAAAAAGAAAATGTGAGGCATTACTTTTTGAGCAGTCCTCGTGTTTTTTTGCCAATTGCTTCCCTTTAAGACAAATTATAAACTAATTAATTACGAAAATAAATTTTAATACGTTTCAGGATTATAGACGAAAAAATATCAATTTCAATATGCGGATGTGTGATTAATTTTGAAATGCCATCCAGCCTTCGACACGTCGCATGCTCTTTTTTGTTACTTTTGTTATTTTTTTGGCGTGATTATCGAAACAAGAGCACCGAGACCTCTTACTTGACGTTATCCCTCGTATCAATTCAGCCTTAAACTGACAGAATCTCTTGCGTAATAAGTCTGTAGTAACTTAAGTAAAAAAAGACGTGAGAAAGGAACAAACACGTTCAACGCGTCTTCGGGCAGTTAAGCGATCGCCGTGCCAGACCTGTTCTTGTAATTATTAACAAGTATAGCCATTCGTATGATTATTATTATTTCTATTATTAATATTATTATTATCTCTAGTTACGTTGTTAAGTGATTAATCATGTTTAATGCTTCTATTATTTATTTTGTTATCCCGTTCATGAGTCAAGCTTTCTATTCTCCTCTCTTGTCTGTTTTTTCCTCACTGTCTCCATTCTTTTCTTTATTCCTATCCTATTAATTTTCTATTTACTTATCTCTATCTTATCTTTGATTCATTTATCCTTTATCGTCACCGAATTGGAAGAAGGGAGAGAGAGAGTTCAATTTACACACAAAAAAATTTATTACATTATCTTATAATAAATATTTATCATTTTCAACTTGAATAAGATTAAAACATATTTTGAATCTCAAACTCAACCCTCCCTTTTTTCCCCACTTACATGGCACAAAAAAGCTTGTCTCCGAAGAGATTTTGATCTCCAATTCCCATACAAAAGCATATCTTTTATAGCGATGAAATGCTGATGAAAATTTGTATAAATGATTGATGATGATTGTGTACGTTAATTTATAATTTATGTTGTGTTTACGATTCGTGCCAGAATGGAAAAAAATATAATTTTTCAACGAATCATGTCCGTACTACGTCATTTTCACCCATATGTTTCCCATTATATTTTGTTAGTCTATCCATTTCTATATTTTTCCTTTTTTTAAAGAAATGTGTGACTTATATTTTAATATAAACTATTAAATATTAAGTAAGTAAATTGTGTGATATATTTATTGAAAGATATTTTGATAATTAGTAATATAATGATTTCAATTCATAGACTACAAAAATTAAAGACTTGCTTTGCTTTCGATTGTAATTTAAAACGAATTTCCTTTTAAATCCTAAATATTAATTTAATAATTATGTCGGAAAGTATGTGGTGCCTTGCAATGTTCGAGAGTTCGTATTTAGAATAAATAGATAAATCAATATGAACAGATGCGAATATATCTATCGTATCATTTTAAGGCTGAAACAGAGATAATTATGTAGGAACAGGATTCAAGCGAATTATTTTTTCATGCGATTTTTTAATAAGAGAATTAGAACTTTCCGATATATACGTGATTAAGAATTTCTAATCTATATCTATACATCGGCAGTCAGTGTTGTGCAAGACAATCGTAATTATTATCTAAATGAGAAACTGTATCAAATATATAGATGTAACAAATATAGTTGTTGCTTTAGATCTTACGATTTTATCACATATGTTATACAGAGTAACTTTTACAATTTGATCAATTGATAAAAATATCCCTATTTATA
This sequence comes from Tetramorium alpestre, assembly GCA_021460005.1. Classification (NCBI taxonomy): domain Eukaryota; kingdom Metazoa; phylum Arthropoda; class Insecta; order Hymenoptera; family Formicidae; genus Tetramorium; species Tetramorium alpestre. The sequence goes on along the minus strand of JAJVSH010000020.1, from coordinate 964,500 downwards.
TCGTAAAAAGATTTGATCAAAAAAAATTCTTATTTGATTGCATTTATTTGTATAATGCACAACACTACTCGCAACGTTTACTGCAGTACTGTAAATATTTCAAGGCCTTTAACAACAAGGGCGTACGTTCGTTTTGTCACGATGTCATCTTTGTATCCTTTTCTACTGCCATGAATTTATAATCCGCATATCTGTACATCGAAATGAGGACAAGAACCTGTATGTTGCTGCACTTCTATGATGGAAATATATATACACGTTACTTGTTTCTTACTAAAGGATCTCCATAATTTTTCGTTGTATATTTATTTCAAACCTATCATGATGAAATGTTTTTTTTTATATATCATTTTAAATCTAATTAATACAAAAATATTTTTCCATAAATCTTTTAAATTTAAATTATGTGAGATTATATTAGGAAAATCATTTAAGAAAAAATTAAGTGCGTATTTTGTCAAAGTAATATCGTATAAATAGATTTGCATTTCTTAATAAACATTTATTAATAGCTAGAAATATTTATGAATGTATACTGGATTATACCAAATGCTCGGTCAAAGATGTAGCACAAAAAAGGGAAGTAAATACGATTGAGGCGACATTGATAACCCGGCCTGACCCAACAAATTCACAAATAGTCGATATGCATATTTCTTCCGCGTCGTAGAATCAACGAAAGCGGTCAATGTCATATATTTTCTTATATTTGAGATTTTTATAACAATTCATTTACATTTATTAAACTCATATTTATATTTATTCATACAAAAATTCGATTTAAAACATTCTATTTAAAAAAAGTTTCTTGTTAAATTATTAGAAATTCAAAAATAAAGTTATTAGAATTTCAAAAATAAAATTCCATCGTTTGCAATTGTAGCCATACTTAACTGTGTCATACATCTTCTAGAGCAAACAATATATAATACTTTCACAATTTGTAATTATTATGTTTAGTATTTATTGTAAAATCCAAGATAAGTATCGTATGATTATAATTATCAGTTTCTTTTTATGTAGCCCAAAAATAAAAGTAAGAGAAAGATGTGATAGGCATGCTTATATTCATGTTTGTTAAAAATATTTTTTAGCAGCAGATTGCTTGATCTTGTTTCGTGCAATCGTAAAATTTTGATTGTTTTTTTTAACCACAAATGATTTGATTTCCGAAAAAATAAAATTTGAAAATTCGTTAGATATGAATTCTATTTTTATTATAATATTTGTTATATATTATGTAATTTGTATTGTGTTGTACGGAAGGAAAGAGAAAAATTTTGCTGAAATATTACAAATTTAGCAAATCTGAAAATAATTTTGTTGGATCACCAAATAATGTAGAACGTTGAAGCAAAGATAATACTGCAAAAAATTTTGATATACTAAGAAATTGATAAACAACATACATTAATATAAAGGAATAAATGAAAAATCTAACACAGTATCCAAAATGTAATGAAAGTCCTATTAAGGTTTAATCCAGAGATTTAATGCATATTGATGATCGGTTTGATGTTTACGTCACGCGCCTGAACGGAATTTCAGCTATACACCTTATAGGTGTAGTAGTCGTATCCTTTTTGGTGCGGTCAATATTCCGGATAAGCGGTAATGGAATAATCGACGTTTCGTGTAAGGGATATTCGGATAATCGGCTTGCCGATGCATTATCTCCATAACAATATCTGCTGACACAATTTTTCAAATACATAAGTTTGCCGTATCTGTTGTGACAAGCGTGTTGTTGTAATGGATACCAGTTGTTGCAGCACGGACGAAAATACGTCAATAATGAAATTAATCCGTTTTCAAATTCTTAAGCATTTCGGACCACACCGAGATTCCGGACGTTCTGTCCGCCCGAATGCGAATATTAGCCCTATCAATTGAAATAGTTTGGTCTATTTGTTACGTACTCGAAAACTAATTAATATGAAATTACCAGATGATTAATAGTCTTACGCATTTGCACGATGTCTGTTGTGTCGCTTTTGTCTCACGTATATTTCGCTTATTTTATTTCTAAGATATTTCCATGTATAGAAATAGGATTTTTATTAAATTAATATCTATGGATTTATTATTCTGTTTTTTAATAAAGATTTCATAAATATATTTTTTTTTAAATAAAAATGTTATTACAAGAAGAAATTATACGACACGCATATATGTGTGAATATATGTTGCTCATTAATCAAAATTACGTCCACTGTTGTACAATGCAATTTTAAAATTATAACTGAAATAGAAAAATCCGCTGATATATACGAGTTTCTTATTTTTGCAGCCTTCATATGATTCTTAGAGGTAACTCTCATCTCGTTATCTTTATACGAGAACGTGATGATGCTATGATACTTTAAGAGGTACCAAGCAACATATAGCCTTGAAAAAATGCTGACGAGGCAAATCGTGCTTCTTTTGCCCATTCCATTTGGTTATAGTTCTACTCCACGAATGTCAGTTGTCAACAATTTTATTTGCAAAATTTGCAAAAATATTTTAAAAATATAATCTCTTTTATATTTTGCTTGTGAATGCAATTAAATGCTTACAAATTCTGTTTTTACCTTTTAGTAAGCTATTAATATCTAAATCTGTTTGAAAATATTTTCTTTTACCTATCTGTATATCACAAGTGGCAAAAAACTTTTAGTTTTCTTTTGTTATCAAATGCATTACAATTGACATGACCATTAGGATTTATTACGTTTAAATAATATTTAATCACGTATATTTCTAATATTTAATTATTTTTTCATTTTTTTTTCTCTTTTGCTACCGAAAACATCGAAAAAATCGGAGCAGCATTAACTCGGAGCATCGCATGTGAAAACGAGTTGTGGAAAAAAATCAGAAGAATATCGAATTGGCAGCAGTCTTTTGTGACGATTTATGATTCTCCTCCCGTCATCGTTGCAACGTGTCGGCACTGCCTTTCCTTTCTGCAAACGGCTGAGCCGCGATGTAACACGGCATCATATGACGCGAGATTTCCGTGTCCATTTTCTCGCTTTTTCAACGCATACACGCGCAAATCACCAATGCGAACATAAATTATTACGGACAGTGGTCGGAAAACAGTTCCGAGACGCAGACAGAAAAAGCTCGCGCGATCCATTAGAAATTATAAGTGCCGCATCGCGCGCCACGCCGTTCGCCGATCGGTTCTCCGCTAGACTCCCACTGATCTTTCTTCTCATAATACTTCTTTCTTTTTCTCGGTCCTTTTTTTCTTCCTCTTCCTTCGTCAATTCTACGTGAACCGGCCGCGATCGTACTTGTCACCGCTCCCCGCTCCACCCACGCCGCCGCCATGCTCGGCTTTCTACGGCCCTCGGACCGGTCCCATTTTTTTGCCGCGACAACCTCCTTTACCCCTCCACTTCTGAAGGAGTCCTCCGCTGTCCTTTTCCTGATCTATACGTTCGTGTTCACCGCCCGTTCTCGTCTACGCTCGTTCGTCGTTCCCTTCTCTTTCTTTCTCTCATCTTTTACATAGTGGGACGACTTATCTATCTTAGAGAAAAATATTGATTTTTCGCCGAGATAACCGCTCGGACTGAAATGAGTTGTCGTCGTTGCCGCGAATTGGCACCGTCATTCGATCGTTACACTTGGTAATAGTAACTATCGCTACAACCTACTCGCTCTCGCCGAACGTTATTAAGACCGGAAATAATTTGATTGGGTTGCGTTTGTCCAGAATTATCTCTGCAATTTAGATTTTTTTCCAAATGATAGAGGAAATACATGCAAGTTTTATCTTGCACGGGATTCAATTTAATTCAATAATGTCATAAGAAACATTAATCCTTTTATAATTTGTTGAGAAAAATTAGTGAAAGGATAAAGTTATTACGTTCAACACTCAATGTTGAGGTAATAATCGATCGATTAAGGATCAATATCCTTGTGTGCAAGCAACGGAAACGCATAATCGTCATTGATGATGGGTACGAGGCATCCGCCGAGTGGCTCGATTGCTTTGATTCATGAGTGCATTCGCAGCACAGCGCTAATTGAAACATATACAGGCGTCGAACCGTTACAATTATCGGCGCTTTCAGCGGTAACATTTAATTTCTAGTAATGAACGCCAGGCCGCGGTGCAAATCCGCAGATTCACGCGGATCGCGCGAGCGCAAAGATTAACGAGCACGATGTGCTCGTAAATTACAGCCGCAAGCGAACGATGAGACACGGTGCGACGAACTTTGCCGAAGATATCAACCATTGCCAAGCAGTCGCTTAATATATACAACGTTTAGAGAAAAAAAGACTGTAAGTCGAGAATTTTTAAGTGCGATAGATTGAAACATATCGGAATTATATATCACTTGCTTAAATATTGCAATATATTTTTTACACTTGTTATATTATTTAACTGATACACATCATTTCCCATAACTAACTCGCCATGATTTAACAATATTAATTATTTTATTGACAAATAGCTTGATAAATATATTTGTCTATATTTCACTCTTAAAAAAGGCATGTTAGCAAAAAATAGCAAAAAATTAGCAAATAATTTTTATGTCTTATTGATTGCTCTCGCAATACGAAGTAAGCCAAGTGAGAAAATCAATCAGCATCGCGTAAAAGAGGCAACAATACTTCAAGACTTTCGAGTATCGATTTAATACGGCTTTTTTAAGAGTGGATGCTCTTACCGAAACGATAATACTACATTTACTTTTTAAACTCCCACGTATCACTCTAGTGTCATTAAAGGCGCTATTTTACAGTATTGTGGACACTTTTATAAAACAAAAACAAAACAGATTGAGAATTAAGATTGAGAATAAGAAACATGTGAATCGTTTACAGATTATTATACAGTCGATACAGATCGTCGGAATCGAACGCCGATCGAGACCGCGCGTTTGTCCGGTAACATAGCATTAGAGATCGCGACAAAAACCAGTTTACGAGAGAAGCTGGAGACCGGAAACCAACAATAGACAAGTTCGAGCGTGAAAGAGGATACGAGAGAAAGATGTGAAAAAAGAAATACGCGCGAGTGCAGAGGGAAGCGTGTGCGCGCAACTTTTCTTGCAACAACGACCTCAAGGCATCCGGTCTTTTGCACGCATACTGAGCACTTCTCCATTTATTAGGTCCTTGCGGCGTCGCACGGAAACTCCACAGAATGTCGAAGATTTTGAACCGTTTGATAATCAAGCATCGGTTAATAATGACATCTGTATTGTGCAGCTTGATCCGTGCCTTGAAGCGACGATTTTATAACGCTAAGTTTAGCGATGTATTTAATAGTCGTGTAATCAGCTTAATTTTTAATCTCTAATTTAACACTTTTACTTCTCTATTTTATCGAGACTTTTCTTTAAAAGAAAAAAAAGAGATTAGTTTAAATATTGAAGAAGTACGTCTTCTTTGGCATTTAAACTAAATATCAAGTTAACATAATTAAAGATATATATGTGTATATATCCTTAACTTGCATTTATCATTAAATAAACTGTTTGCTCACAGATAGTAAATTATGTCATTTCGTGTGTCATCAGATGACATGGCAATTCCGCAAAGTGACACGACGTCGAGGAAGATCGCGCGTCGCGATATCGTAATCGATTAATAGCCATCGCGAGGCCAAATTTACCGCAGCACCATGTCCGTTAAATAAACGATCCTATCGGCAGGTGCTGCGTGCGACACGAGGAGAAATACGCGCCGCCGCGTGACGTATCCGAAAAAAAAGAAAAACGAAGAAAAACCACCGGCGCGATATGACGGTGCAGAAACGTTTTACGCGTAGGCGGTCGCGATAGTATCGGATCGGTGGTACTTACGCTCAGATATATCTCTGTATACATGTGTATCCGCGTACGTACGGGCTCTATCTCTATTACCCGGCTAATTTCGCACGGCACGGCACGGCACGGCACAGCACGTCACGCCACGCGAACGCGATCAGCCTCGGATATGAAGTCTCCGGGCTACGGGACGAGCCGCGCTTACAAAATGCTTGCACCGAGAAAACGAGGTAGCCGTGAAGCGAGAAACGAGTTCCCGGCGTGAAAAATATTAATTGTAAAGGAGAGCTAAGTGTTCGATAACTTTGGATACCGCGCGCGACGAATGCGACTACGAGCGTGGTAGCCAATTTATGCCCATGTCTTCTTACGAGCCTGTTACTTATCGGATGAAATCATTTCGAGCAATCTCCTCCCCCCACCCCCCAAGAGTTTTCTTACAATCTCATTTCCTATCCCGTATATAGATTGTCTGTATTTCGAATATGTCTTTATCAGAGCTGTTCTAATTTCATTGTCAATCGTTTTCATAACATGTAAACAGATTCATCGAATGTACAGCCGAACTATCTTCTAAATTCCGCAACTATGGTATGTTTTGCTATCAACTATTTCTTTATCCTTTATTTTCAGAATAAGTTTAATATACGCACATTAAACATTTTTAATAATTTATATTACATACTCTTTTCTCTTTATTGATTCTAACACATTTTTTTTATATTTTATAATAAATTATAATATCTTTTAAATTTTTCTATATAATATTACATTTTTTAAACGTCTGTAACTATTTTGCAACAATAAGTTTTTATATACGAATTTTTAGAAGTACAATTTTGAAAAATTTAGTGAAAGCGTTTCTTTTTATTTCAATTCATAGCTTTCCTTTATTATTTCTATTTTGATCACACATTTAATCTTATTAATCTATTCGCTACATATTTGCACAAAAAAATAAATTAGTTTACGTTTTTAAATATTTGTATAATAGTATCTTTCTCTCCGCTTCCTCTCTACATGGCTTCTCGTAATCGACGGCATTACGGAACATCAGGTTCGATACAGAATCATTGGGTACTTGTAAAAGTGTTGAGGTATAACGAATCGCGACAGTGGATAATCCACCTTCGTCGTCGCGTTTTTGTGTTACTTTTGTTGCGTTTACGCTTACCGCCGTTTAAAGTCAGGAAGGCGAATGCGAGACTCGGAGAGTACCTGAGAGGAAAGTCCCAAAGATCGCGCAAGGCTTGCGGCGCGATAATGCGCTTATTCATAGCGAATAATCCGCTTAATATGCCGCGACACTCAGTTATTAACACGCGCGCGCCGGTCAATTAGCACGGTTTTTCGACCCACGCCTGAGATTAAAATGCTCGGGATTAGTATCGGTAATTATACTGTATCGGGCATTAATTATTCCTCATCTTCGTTCGCGCGGTCTGTGCGTTATAATTCTTCGGGAATAGAGAGCAATTAAACGGGCGGATGCTGCAGTCTAGGATGCAAAATTACGTTGCATCTGGTTAAAACTGGTTGAAGATTTTATAACGATTCGTTCAAGTTAATATGAAAATTATTATTATTTTATTCGAGNTTGTTGTGTTTTATTAGTTAAAGTATCCATTCTCACGTTGTCGAGATGATAATAGAGTGCTGCATAAATTTATAATAGAAACACAGTCACACAAAAGTAAAAAAAATATATTATAATGTTTTCTGATGAAAACAAATGCGAAGAAAATGTGCTAAATCGTCGCTAAATCGTAGCAACGATAAATAATCACACCTGCTTAATAATACTAAGATATTAATGTATATCATATATAGTAATATCGATATATATCTCGCATAGAAATTATATCTGATGATAACGAAGTAAGTAACATTTGACACGATTGCTATTAAACGCGATATCGTATTTCTCTAGCGCGATTAAACCGTATCAAAGTATCCTGGCGTCGTCGCGGCGGAATTAATGCTAACGCATAATCGTTATTTCTCGTAATGACTTTTTACCGAATCGCAGCCGGGACCATGCGGAGAAAACGGCTCTCAACTTTGCTTGCTTCTTGCGAGAGGAAAGCCAGCGGGATGTCTCGAAGAGCGCACATATCAACGAGTATAGATACGTACTCTTTTATATCGTTTCGCGATTTGCGCGATCGTCGATCGATGCATGAGACATTTATCCGGCGTAATAGGTACGATCAGACGCGATCGAGCCGATCGAGAATTATGGCGGCGCACGGAGAGCTATCAGCCGGCGCGGTGGTGCGGCGTCGATCCTGACCGCGAGCGAAATTATTAGTCGACGGGATCGTAATTATCCCTCACAGTCATTAGTCGGAAATATATCAGCCGGGTGACACGCGAAAACGCGCACTGACATGCGTCTACCGACCAATGGACGGATGGAGAGAAGGGCACGGAAGATACTGATCTCGGAATATCGTATACACCTTTCCTCGTATGCACCGTGTGGTGCTGCCGCAGGTGACTGCCGATCCGCCGTGGCCGTTCGGGCAATCGGCATTCTTCAACGTGGAGATACTTATTTAGCGCAAACTTTAATTACTCTCTTTGCAATTGGTTACCATCAAAAATATTATTCTAATAGATTAGAAAATATAATATAAATATTATTCTAATAGATATGCATGTACTGTCCGATTACCTATTACATTGTCTTGTAATCACGATATACTATCGTGTTTAAAATGAAGAATCTTAAAAAGATCAAAGTATACTCTCTTAAAGTCAATCAGTGAAATCAGCGATTATACACTGATCATCAGTGATAAGTATAGCACTGAAAAATTTGTACAATCACTGATCGTGACAGTGAGTTTCACTCAAGTTTCATTGATTCACTTTTAGAGAGTTTTACATTTTATTCTATGCGTTTAATTGATCCATCACACGATATATCAAAAAGGAAAATAAAATGAACGTTACATTGATTTGCACAGAGTGTGGGTGTAAGGGTCGTTTATTGATCGTTACTGTCGCATGATTGAGCATAGATCGACCTTTCTCGATCCTTTAAGATTCGATTACGTCTTTAAAGTCATCTCGATTATCATCCGTCTCATGAGACCACACAAGGTGTCCGATCAAATCGGGTAGGCTTAATTAATCAGTGTTAATTCTTTCTGACTTTTCGTCGGTGAGTTTCGCTGATCATCACCTGATTAAAAATGTTGTTCGAAAATGTCATGGGTAAGGAAGAGAAGATACGAAAAGCGACGAGAGATTGGCCAAGTTCACGAGATCTTTACGAGAGATGAAGAAAGATAGAGAAAAGAGAAGATGCAAGAAAGAGAAGAGAATAGAGAAAAGAGAAGATGCAAGAAAGAGAAGAGTGAAAGAGAAGAGGCCCCGCAGGCCGACGAAGAAGGAGAGGGAGGCAAGGGAGAACCGTAAATTTCCGTTATGGGACTCCTCGTAAAGCCGGCTCCGGTCGGCGCGATAAAAAGGCCAGTCCGCAGGTTGCTGCTCCCGAGGATGATTCCTTCCTCTTGCCTTCCTTCTGCCCCACGCCCCCTCTCTCTTTACGCCTTCCTTTTGGGCAAGAACGACCGGGAAAACTGTGTGAGGCGAGACGGCGGCTGTCGTCTCCTACAAAGGTGTCCCTTAAAATTCGCGAGACACTACGATCGGCAACGGCTAAAGAGAAAGGGTACTCGGCTCGAAAGGCCCCCCGCTCGTTAAGGCGGCGGTGGCGACTTTGCTCATCGGCTGCTCCTCGCATCGTAATTGCTGACGTTCGCCCACGCGAAATCTTGCCAGGCGTAAATACGACTTAATGTCCTTCTCCTCCTCTTTCGTCTGCTTCGTTTTCTCTTCTCATGCAACGTTCGTGTTCTTCCATTACTTGGATGTAATTGACAATCGAATGCCTTGTTTTTCAATTTCAACGCGATTCTATTTTACAGAACGCATCAAGATCAAATTTTGATCAAGTATAAAAGAAACTAACAAATCGTTACAGTTGAGCCGTGAGGCTCTTGAATTAATCATTCTTACACCGATACAATATAATATTGTTATGTTACTTAATAATTACCTATTAATTTGATTTATATTAGAATTAAATGCATTAAAAGTTGCAAATATTTTCTCTATCCCTCTTTTACGGAAGTCAAATCGTCGTACATTACATTAGATCTTTTATGGTATAATAAACATAAAACTTTAATTATTTAGCAAGATATTTATAATATATAAAAAGTAGTTTTAAACAAACTTTCAATTTTAGGACCATACGCTTGCGGATAAATCTGGAGCTACATGCTCACTTCATTTATCATGAAACGGTATAAACCGGATCACCAGCCGAGATCAAATATTATTTTACCTTATCCGGAAATACCTTCATGTGAATTTCATATGTACGTAAACGAGCGTAATTTGGGCTACCATCTATGCGCATGGCGTCTATTTAAATAATATATCCGATGTTCAATTTGATTAACGTGGATTGACATCCACGTGAAGGGTGAGTGCACCTGAACTCAAAGTCTAGAATTTCGGCTAATAAATAACTGAATCGTTGGGAGAGGTCAGATTATAGATTTGCTTCGTGTCGTTCCACTGTCTATTTGAAAATCCGAGCTCATCACACGGATGCAATATGTCATTTATATTTAGGGATTTAGGTCAGTATTAAAACGGCGTGAATTCTCCGCGTATTTTAAAAGCGATCTGTTAAATGAAATGATATCGAATTTCATATTTCATGTGAAATAATGTATTAAAATTTAATAATTTTTCAATGAAAACGTAATATTATCGAGTCATTCAATAAACTGCCCTTTTTACGAATGTAAATATATTTGTAATAATTCATTGAATTGTAATTAATTCTCTAGTTCATCTCGACCTTTATCTCTTCTTTCATTGCTTATTAATTTTTGTTAAATTATGATAAGACATTATTTTTTAATACGTGGCGCGTGGGGAGGGGGAAGGAAAATCCGTAAAAATGATCAATTTACATGGCCACACACAAATCCGGTTTCCATCATTTCTTATTATCTGTACCATAACTTGCACTAGCATTATTAACGTATATTTACATCACAAGAGGCTCATTGACGTCGGGCTGTATGTACAGGACAAGAAAATGCGTTCGTAAATAGTATATCCCGACGACCAATAAACTGCAATTCTATCCGCCGTAGAAGAGTCATTCCGACGTAGAACGACGAGTAATAAAACAATCGTTTCGTTTTCCCGATTCGTAGTGGCAACTCGAGTTGGATTGTCGGTGAGGTATAAATAATGTACAACCATCGGTCGTTAGCTTTAAAAGAGCTGCCTGCTTCTCCGTTTCTTTCATCCGCCGTTGCTCTTCATCCAGAGACAGATTGTCGAAGATTGCAATGGTGAAATCGAGAGACGGTAGTCTGTTTTTAAATTCTTATTACCGTTTTTTGTGAATTCGCGAAAATGTGATTGCTTGTACATAATCTCCTTAAATAAAAAATCGTAGCATTTCTTCTGAGAATTTAATTTATTCTAAATTCAATATAGTCTGTTAACATGTATATCGACTTTACCCTTTCGCTATTATCTAATATGAGTATGTCAAACTCCACGACATTTATTGAGCACGGCAGAATGTCTTCAGTTTGCACGCATGGTCGTTGTTGATTTTGACCAAACACGGACAGCGTGTTCGTAGCGAGAGAAACGCGAATACCTAAAATGGCTGGGACTTGATCAATCTGTAAAACATCGGTTCTATCAACGACCCTAAACGCTTTCGCGTTTGACCATGCCTGCTTTTTGTAAATGATTTCTCCTAAGTCGTCAACGAAGGAAAAGAGAGAAAAAACGGCGATGGATTTACTACCCACGTAGCGATTCCGCGAGAGGAGACTCGCACATGTGATAATCGTTTATGAGAAGCCCGATCCAACTGTTCGATTATAAAACTAAATTTATAAATCTGTTTCTGTTTTAAAAATGTAAGTGCAAGAGTGACTGGAATAAGGAGCAATCATAACATTCACAGTAATTGAAGCCTTTATTATGCATGTGAAAAGAAATCAATAATTCAATTATTATATCAAACATTATATCAAATTATATCTATTCTACACAAATTCAATGCTGGCATATAAATAATTAAAAATTTTTTAATTTTGCTCGAGAGTTTCATATTAGACTGTTCTGAAAGTTATCACAATTGCAAAAATAATGAATGAAACTATAAAAATATAACGTACGATATGATATATGAGAGATGAGTGAAATATGAAAGATGAGACATGTATTATCCCTTTTCCAATAAAATATTTTTACAAGGCGAATATTGCTTTTGACGCAAGTAGAACAATCGCAGCGACAATTGTAACAGAGTGCGGAATAATGCCCGAGAGCAGTGCTCGAACACCGCCATGGATATCTTCCCACGGACGAAAAGAACTCGCGCGTCTCGGTTGACCATTAACTTCGAAATCTTCGATTTACGGTCGGTTTCTCGCGCGTTTCAACTTTATGCGTGCGAACAATGGCCGCCCACGCCGGAGTATTATATTTATTCGTTGATCTACCTGGTGAATGCGTGTACGCACCCTTCCTGCGCGCGTATATATGTATGCACAACGTCGCAAGTCCTCGCGCGTTCACAGCGAGGCGTATGTATATATATCTCCTTCACTTCCTTCCCGCAGCCATAAACTTTCGGAGTATCTTCTCCCTACTCGACAGGCCACGAAAGAACGAAGAGAAAGAGCCGCGGCGTATACGTCGTCCGCAACACTGCGATTTCACGCATTCTTCCCGAAAAATGAAAACGCGTTTCTCTGCTCGTTAATTCAAGAAATATTTTTAAGCTCACTTTTCGATTGTCTACCATTGATTCGGTGTAAAATTGGATATCATATTTCCACATGTTAACTTTATTTAGTTAATTTAATTTCATTTTTACCAATCAAATTGTTCGTGCATGCATATGGAAAAGCAGATTAATAATTTGTATTTGCATATTCCAAATAATTTAAATTGCAGATAATTTATATTCCCAATTAAACACGCATACCTAATTTTTTAACTCGTGATATTATTCGTAAAATTAACAATATAATGTTCTCACATATTATAGATAAACCTATCTCTAAACTCTTTCTTTGAAAAAAATCTGAATTATTAAAGTATATTACTGAAGTATTTGAGAAATTATTTTGCATGCGCTTTGAAATTTAATCGAGGAGATAATTCTGATTCGAAAGAGAGACGAATAATGTTGATCAGAGATCCATGAATATATTTATAATCGCTGTGCGAGAAACTATAATCATATTAATATTCGATCGAACCATACGTTATAACTATTCAATCTCACTCTACGAGAGAAACAAAATTATTAAAGCGAATGAAAAGCACTATTCTGACTTTCATCAATATAAGCAGCGAGGAAACGAATGTTTTTACAAAATGTACAATAAAGTCTAAAATGGAACGAAGTTTTAAGAAGAAAAAAGGCAGCGAAAGAATGAAAAATCGATTAGACGCCTATTTAGCGAGCTTCGAGATAACAATGTATCGCGAAGCAAGTGTCGAGCGATTAAAGTTAATTTCGTCGGATCAAAGAAATCGGGCTGTATCGAGCGATATCAGATTTTTTGTCGGACCGAGGGAAACTCGTTCTCTACTTGCGAAGTCCTCTCTTCTTCTCGAAGAAGGCGGACGGCTTGGCGTCACCTTTCTTTTCCCGTTCCGCCCGCGGAATCCACGACCGCAGATTCGTTTCGAATTTTTTGTAGGTGCATGCGGGCACACCTACGTCAAATCGTAAATACATTTATTCATGTTAGGCAGTGGCCAAGTATTGTATTCCGTTCAAACGACCCGGTAGACAATGAAACGGGGGCGTTTTCGTCCGTCGGGCGCGTCGAGAAAGAGAAGGAAAGAATTGTGGATACTGGTAGCGAGATAGCGATGAAACTGTTCCGAAATTTATTTTGTCGTCAAAAGACGTCAATTATACGTCGGCGAACTCTTACGTTCTCTAATGATGCGTATGTACAAAGAAAATCATCGGAAATCACAATATCAATTATTCTATGATTTGATAGATTTGGCATTTGAAAAATTTAAGATTCTATACTAATCCTACATGAATTCAAAAATTAATACAATCAGCGGTATAATTTTAGATACAACGTTCATTACCTAGTTACGAGAGACTCGATAGTTCAGTATTAAGTAATTTTTTAAAAAGTAAAGCAAAAAATTAGTTGTAGAAGCAAAACATAGCAAAAAAATTAGCAACTAATTTTCATATCTTTTTTGTTACGTTGTAATAATTTGGCTCAGATAGTTTAATATACAGGTAGGAGTAGGGATATTAAGCTATTTGAATCAAATTAGAACGTAACCAGTAAAACATGAGAATTATTTGCCATTTTTTTGCTATTTTTTGCTTTTAAAAATAATTTTTTTAATTTTCTTCTTCAAAAGTTACGAGAGACTTGATAGGCCAATATGAAGTAACTTTTTAAAAAGTGAAGCAAAAAAATTATAATTTATAAAAGCAAAAATTAGCAAATAATTTTGATATCTTATTGGTTATTCTCGCAATACGAAGTGAGTCAAGTAAAAAGACCTATTAGCATCGCGGCATAGATGCAATAGATGCAATAATACTTCTAGACTTTCGAATATGGATTTAACATGTCTTTTTTAAGTGCAGATTTTATTATACGTTCGTTAAAAATAAAACAGCTTCTACCTATTACTTGATCATTATATAACATAGTATTGGTTTATACTTAAAAGATTATAATTAATACAAAGAAGGAAAATATAAAAAACATAAATGTCAAAAATATGCTCGAGAATATCATATTTCATATTCATGTGCGAAAAGGATCTCTACCGATGAGGTGTACCAAAGACTGACAAAATAAAAGATTAAAATCGGCGGTCCCTTGACAGAAGGATATCCACCATTCTCTCGCAATTGACAACAAGGACGATCGATGCGCGGGACGTTTAATTGGCAATTATTTGTTGAGGCAGCGAGACCGACACCATAAAGCATTGTAAATCGACGAAAGATAAATCCTCTTCGCCGAGAAAAGACGATTACTGGCGATCCTCCCCTCTCTGTTTACGACGAGAAACACATCCGGCTACGTGAACGCAATCGCGAGACAGTCCTCTTCTGCCCTTTCCTTCTACTCTTGTAATTTCTTCTTTTATGTGCACGCTCGCACACGCGGATACAAACAATATACGCATAGAAAGGTACAAAGAATATGTTTCGTGCATTTGGAATCTGATCAATTGAAGAAATTAATCGTTTCCATGAAACATCCCCAATCAATCTTTGATGTTTGTAAAAATTATGTACGTAAAATTTAATGATTTATGAGTCTAATATCTATTACCATTTCAGAGAGAGAAAGAGAGAGACCATAATACAGTTAATAACTTTATTTTAATTTAATTCTTTTCCCACCCGTAAAAATAAGTTTTATTGCAGTTATTTCAGTATGTGTTATACAATTGCATTGGCCGCGTTCAGCAGAACATTTATTTTGCAACTGTTGGAAATTCTCTTCGCTGAAATAGGATTACTTTTTCTAGATCTAATTGTAAATCCAATCAGCGCGAAGAAAATTTTCAACAGTTTCAAAATAAATGTTCTAATGAACGTGGCCACAGTAAGGTCTTGTCACAGTAATAATTATTTTAAAATATATATTCTTTTATTTTTGCTATTTATTTCAGGAGATGTAACCTCTAGAAGGTATGCAAAGAGTGTGAAAATGTGATCTCTAAAAAAATATATCTTTTTTTACGCGAACAATTTGTGGCCTGCGTTCCACGAGAGATGGAATTTCTCCAACTATACATACAATTTCGATGTATGAGATCCGAAAATCGTCGAGAGAACTATGTGGCTACAGCGTCGCGAAAGTAACGGAAGAAGAGAGAAGCATCGATCGGCTCGTTAACCGTCTGCACCTGCATAGAGGTGCACATATCGTTTGCGCACGGCCGTGGAGTACGTGTGGGCCGATCTCGCCGGCGACCTCGGGGGCTGTTCGTGGTACTGTGTGTGGAACCTCGGGACCGCAGGGAGCCGCTTATTACCGATGCGGAATCAATTTCAATTTCGCGCGGGTTCACCACCTGCGATGCCGGCCGGTCGCGAAGGCCGCGCGCCTCGCCCTGAGATTACCTGGCAAAACGAACAAGCCTCGCAGCGCTACCTCGCACACGTGCTTCTTCTGCGCGTTCATTCAATCCGAGCAACGTATGCAGCACGCACAAGTACGGTTAGACCCGTACGTATAATCGTTACTCGCATCGCTCGTCTCATTACCGAAAATAAAAAATAATTCGACTCACCGATACGATGCGCAGCAGCGAGAGTTGTAGTACGACGTTTTAATCTGCAAAATGAAGATGCATATACGAATTAAAATATCGTCCAAAATAATGAAAAAAGTATAAAGTAATAATTGATACGCGCGTTTGTTATTTGAATGACAAATAAATATTTAATAAAATAATTATGTATTTATTCAAAAGAATTATATTTCCAAATTTTTATAAAATCAGTAAATTTCTAAAATTTTCTCAAATTTTTATAAAATTTAGTAAGAAAAAATCTCTTTCTTTAATCCTAATGAAGATGATAAATGTAACTTATAAAACGTGATTATGAGTGATTCGTAATTCGTAATTCGCGAAAATTTATCATTCGCGGTTCATTCGTTTGCATCGTGCAGCTCTTATATGCGAATTAATTAATTTTTGTATATTCGCGGTCATTGATTTCGCCGAAAAATCACTCTGTTGGAGAATTGACACGAATTTAACGAAACCCATGCTATTCGCGAGTCTCACGCAAATGATAAATCACGAATCGCATATACTCTAACATGGTACGTATGTAATATGATAATATAATAAATACATGAATGACAAATGAGACTCACCCACGGTTGCTCCGCCGTCGCCTGATGCCTCCCAGGCCTCTCCCTCCTCTCAGAGTCGCTGCAGATTTGTTGCACTGGCACAACACTCACTCACGGAAACACTCACAAGTTAGCGCGCACACTAATCGATCGGATATTAAGTGACTTGCGCGTCACTTTAAACGGCACCCCCGCACACTGAACACACACGACGCTGTACCTTGCCTCGCCTCACGTCGAACAACGCGAGAAGAGCGATAAGTTACGAGACTACAATTCGCTCGATACTCGCGACGTGTCGCAAACAAACGCAACGGACGATCTAAAATGGCGGAGAAACTTCGTAAATCGCGCGACCAACTTCACGCGCCAGGCGCGATTACCGCCGCGACGACGCTACACCTGTTGCTCCTAACTACACTTTCTTATACTTTCTATACATTGAATATTTAATAACATACGTTCACGTTTTACGGTAATTGCCGTCTCGTCTTGTAACGCGAGTGGACAAATGTGCAATCCACTGAGATCGGAAATAAAGATTTGCGGAATACGATGTCTAAAAATACGATCATCTTTTTGCCGTTTGTCCACGCAACAAATTTCAATCGAGCAAGTCTCGCGAAACGCGCTTTTCAACGATTTATGAACATCGTATCACCAGCAACGATTATCAGATATAATACGAGAGTGATAGCGAATCGGCTTAATCAAACACATCGCAACGTATTACCCGGCACAGTTAATCTGTTCTGTTTCCGTAACGTTTCACTTTCGACGACGACCTAGAGGGAAATGATCGAAAAAACATCGAATCGATATCGATTCAACATCGATTCGACATCGATTTGACCAATCATTTCTCACTAGGGAAAAACTCGAAGATGCACGGAGAGAATTTTTCGTTATATTTTACTAAAATTACGTAAAATTCACTACAAATTTTAACATGTTTGATGATAAAAGTGGGATAACTAGACAACTACATAAAAATAAAAAAAACCTACTAAATATTACCGAAAATGATTTTGGTATTTGTGCAATATATAACAGAAATTTTATAAACTACATAATAAAAATTACCAAGCAGATTGTAATATTAATCAAATAGATTGTATATTTTATTGTGATAGATATGAATAAATCAGAGGCAATTTATAAAAATCTTCGAAATATTAATTATCCCACAATTACTATGATTTTTAGGTTAAATTTTAAGAGAAAATTCTCTCCGTGTGATGTCGACAACTTGACACGACGCGTCATACTTGATACGACGCTAATCAAGCTGGCTAAAAAAATGCGATTGGCTATCCGAAATCGAAATTCCGAAACAATACTATTCATGAGTCTTATGTAAAAATTTCGCGAAACACACGTATTATTCATAGACGCTCGATATATCGCGGCTTTCTAAAGTTGTTAATTACACTTAAATCGACTAAGATTTAAAAGCGCGATACAAGATTTAACGGGATTGAAACATCGTTAAACACATTGTAGTAAACTCCAACTATTACGAATAAATATCGTGACATAACAAATTATAGCTCCTATCATTGTTTCTTTTAACTTTAAATGAGAGAATTAGGGAATAAGAGCGAAAGACATATCGAAGAGCCATTATTTTGATGATGCTTACGATTTATTAATCGCGGAATTGACACTTAATACTTTAGATACTGTTCGCATCGAAAGAAATCGCATTTAGAGCCTCCTATTACTCGTCGTTATCATGCGACGAAAAATAATATGACGACACGCAGAGCAGCTCGCGCCACTACCTTCTCGCTTTTTTTTAAGAGCATATGTACATAATCAGTATTATTTTGCATTTGCATTTCTTCTTAAAAAAATATGACATGTAGCATTTATACATTCAGATATTTATACTTTCAGATATTTTGTACATTCCTCAGCTTAGATTTCGAGACGTTATAAAATTTTGTAATTAAATAAAATACATTTTACAAAAGCATTACTTTATTAAATTTTATATGAAATTTATTATCGTGTTATTAAATAGTTACGTTAAAAATAAGTGATCAAGGGGTGTATTTGATTTACAGATACAACGCAAAATGAATGTTATCCAAGAATTTGATTTCATAAAAAATTATTAATATGTTCCTTAAACTTTTAACTAAAGGGAAAAATTACATGATCGCTGACCAGTATGCATGCGCGAAAAAAGCAGCCTGTCTAGCAACATTGGGACGAATGGCTCAAGGTAGCGCGCGCGGCACATTACCGTAAACAAGCTCCGAAGCTTTGTGTATACACTTCGACGCTTGTTTACGGTAACGCTCCGCGCGAGCTACGCGATTATCTTGAGTCATTCGATTGCCGAAACTCCGCGTGTCGTCGTATTATTTTTCGTGGTATGATTGCGGCGAGGATACGCTAAACGCGCGATCGTTTTCTATGAATAGATTGATATTTAAATATCAATCCGCATGATTAAATCTCGCGATTAATAAATCGTAAGCATATCGAAGTGACTCTTCCGAAATATGTGTTTCGCTTTCATTCCCTATTATGAAATTAATAGTTTTAAACTCATAAATATAATAAGATTGCTTTTTATTTTAAGCGACACAATGCGCAGATATCAGAAAAAGAGCGAAACGTATCTTTGTATATCTCAATTTATCTCAGCAAAATTATTTAATTTATATTAGATTTAAATTTATATCAGCAAAATTTAACCTAACCTCGTAACCATTAAAAAGAGAAGATTGAATAAAACTTTCCTTTTCTCTCTAAATTGTGCGTACGCATTTTTTATTCATTACGCTAGTATTTTCTATTTTTCTTTTTTTTTTTGAGATATGCGTTTGACGAAGGGACAGAGGAAGAAAAAAGCACACTAGGACTATTCTGGAAAATTACTCTAGTCTTTTGGAGCAGTAGTGAAAGAACAATGGATCATGATGTTATCCTTAACGGTATAGCAAAGTGTATGTCGCGTATCGATTAACATTAGAAATGCCGAATGCTAGAATGTCTCGCGCGATTATCGTATTCCGGTGATTAGATATATGACGATCGCATGGCACGGATTCGGCAATCATAAATTGTTGAAGCACGTACTTTGCAGATTTACGCTATCAAAATCTGTCGCTCGAGCAATCAATAAATCGTACCACATTTTGATGACATTGATTATATCGTGGATGTTTGTGTTACAATCGCGAAATAGCAACTGTCATAAAACGAAAAAGCAGTTGTGAGTGTATACGTGCTTATTTAAAGCAGAGAGAAAGCTGAGAGCGGCCATTCCGGTCTTTTTCGTGGGACCGATATTTGCCACATCCACTTTCCAAAACAGTTGATAAATCATTTCATTGGATGGTGTGTATCATGCTAAATCCACTTTTTGACCATACACATGATGGACGGATACACACCATGCAATAAAGCGATTTTATTGACTGTTTCGGAAAGTGGATGTGGCAAATATCGGTCCCACGAAAAAGGCCGGAATGGCCGCTCTCAGCTTTCTCTCTGTTTAAAGTGAGAAAAGTGCACGGCTAGTGTAATTCGGCGAAACGGGCGTATGCGACGATAATCAGGTAATCTTTTTTCGCGTAAAGTTGGCCCCCTATGATTTACGTGATCCCTTCGCCACTTCAGTCTCGCGTCCGCTGCGCTTGCTCGCGGAGTAGCAAGCGGATCGCAGGTTTATTTGAGATTATCTCCTTCGCGTTATTCTTTCATCGCGAATAAAGCGCGTGTTGTTCCAACATCGAAAGTATCGCTTGAAGCGCTTGGAGAATCGTATGAACCTCGTACTTCGACGATTAGATATATGACGATCGTGTAACATAAATTCGACATTCGTAAATTGACGACCGGAACACATATTTCTCAGAGATTCACGCGATCGAAGCTCAAATACTGGAGCAATCGATAAAGCGACGATCGTATCCGATAGTGCGATTTGCGATATTCATGTTTATGGAGCAACGCGAGAATAGCCATTGTCATAAATCACGAAAGTACATCGTTAATCGTAGTGCAGAGAGTGTACGATTAGTGTCGCTTGTAGACAGGCGTAGCATCGCCGCGATGGCATTCGGTAATTTTTTGATGCGTGAAGTTGGCCCCCCGCGATTCTTTCGCCAGTTCAGTCTCGCGTCCGTTGCGTTTGCTCGCGGAGTAGCAAGCGGACCGCAGGTTCGTGATATTATCTTNTTCGCCAGTTCAGTCTCGCGTCCGTTGCGTTTGCTCGCGGAGTAGCAAGCGGACCGCAGGTTCGTGATATTATCTTCCTCGCGTTATTCTTTCGTCGCGAATAAAGTGCGTGTTGCTCTAATGTCGAAAGTATCGCTTGAAATATCGCATGAACCTCGTACTTATCGTACTCCGGCGATTAGATACATGACGATCGTGCGGCATAGATTCGACATTCGTAAAATGGCGATCGTCGAAACACATATTTGGCGGAGATTTATGCGACCGAAGCTCAAATACTGGAGCAATCGATAAAGCGACGATCGTATCCGACAGTGCGATTCACGATATTCATGTTTATGTCGTAACGCGAGCATAGCCGTTGTCATAAACCACGAAAGTACATCGTTAATCGTAGTGCAGAGAGTATACGGTTAGTGTCGCAGACAGGCGTGCAGCATCGTCGCGACAGCAGTCGGGTAATTTTTCGATGCGTAAAGTTGGCCCCCTCGCGATTTACGCGAAGTTCCTCCGCCATTTTAGTCTCGCGTCCGTTACGTTTGCCGACGGGACGTCGCGAGTAGCAAGCGGATCGCAAGTACGTGATATTACCGTCTTCGTGTTATTCTTTCGTCACGAATAAAGTGCGTGTTGAAGTGTCGCGCGAACCTCGTACTCCGGCGATTAAATACATGACAATCGCGTGGAGTAGAGTCAGCATTCGTAAATTGGCGATCGTTGAAACACATACTTCGCGGAGTTCATGCGATCGAAGCTCAAACACTGGAGCAATCGATAAAGCGACGATCGTATCGGATAACGCGATTCGCGAATATTCATCGTTATTATCACAGTACGGAGAATACGATTAGTGTTGCTTGGTAAGAACAGATAATCTCTTGGCGTGAAGTTGACCCCCCTTCCCCCCCCCCCCGCGTGAAGTTCCTTCGTCATTTTAGTTTCTCGTTACTTCTTTTTCGTATGCTTGTGGAACGTCAGAGGGGTGGGCGAGCGGATATTATTACCCGAGCCGTGTGATATTGCTTTCTTCGCGTTATTTTCTCGACGTGTCAGAAATGCTGTGCAAAATGCCACGTATTATCATATTCTAATGATTAATGCGCGATCGTAATCAAGTGAACGTTTTCGCGAGTGTTGTGCTATATGTATTATATAAGTGGTGTTGTGCTATAAATATATATATATATATCTTATATGCGCATGGTGTTGTATTGTGTTATATGTGTACATCTTGGGAGAAAGCAATCTGATAGAAGCTGAGAGGAGGAAGAGGCCTGGGAGGCATCAGGCGACGGCGGAACAACCATGGGTAAATATATAATTCATTATTTGATACATGTTATATGATACTTGGAATTAATCATTTAATCTTTATTTCGATTGTTTTTCCGATCTGAGAAAAAGATTTTTAAAAACTTATAAAATGTTATAAAAATAATCGTTTCATTAAATACTTGTCAAATGAAAAAGTCAACCCTATAATATTTATTATACGATATATTAACTATCATGTGTATGCGTGCTACTATAATTTGAATGTGTTTTTATTTTTTGCAGATTATTATATTACAATTCCGCTGCTGCGCATCGTGACGGTGAGTCAAATTAGCTCTTATCTTAATCTGAGGTAATGGATCTGTATGAAAGAATGTTGCAGATAGAGATATCATCTCCTAGATCCATTGCATGAAAGAATAAAAGCAAATTGGTTAGAGAGATTTATTATTAATGTGTGTGTGTGTGTAACCGTCGATTTCATGTGCAAGATTGCACACAAACAAATATTGTACATTAAATTTAAAATACTTTAATTCATTTTTCTTTTATATAAACTTTATTTTATTTCGTTGCGTATCTATGCATTTTTTAATCCGAAAGAGGAATGTAGAAGCTACGTTTGTAGATTTGTTGATAGATTTTGAAATTACAAAGCTCCAATTTGATGATCTCTATCTTTGTTATTCCTTAATATACTGAAAGATAATTGAACAGTCTAATCTTGATAGCTATAAAGAATCGAGCCAAGGCGCGTTTTAAGCGCAACCCGTACGTGCCAAGGAGAAATATGATATTTGTTTGCCGTGCAAGGAGTCACTCACAATTTATTACCACTGGCATTTCTTTCGATTCCCCACCAACTATACATTAGCTCTTATCGTATCTCTAGTATACATTGTATATCTTTCTTTTCGATGCTATTGCATTTAATTAATTACTGCCGCGGCACGCTACGCCATTTATTATAATCTTTACACCGCTCGATATCGGGACGATGCAACTTGCAATTTATTTGTCCCGAGATTACTCGGTGTAAATAAAGTCTTACGGCTACCTTCGCAGCTGCGAGGTGCTAAAATCGTCTAAGGAGCGAGTAAACCGGAAACGTGCTACCGCGGTGATTGTTATAAATAGATATTGATCTATTTTATTATTATGGATTCCAATTTATCTCGCTCGACTTCATTTATCCCGTATCGTCCGCGATCGGCGAATGTACGTGTACTGCGATAAAGAGGTAGTTACACACAGTGAAAATTGTCGCAGCCATGCATCTATTTCTCGTCCAAGCAGAACGAGCAATGGTAGGACTTCCTTTCTCTAAATCTTACAGTGAAATTATATTATTCAGCTTGCGATATTCACAACAGATACATTAAAGTCGCGATATAACCGTTTAGCACAGTTTTTTTTTATATTATGCTCTCTTGTACAGTGGCATTCGCATCGATGTCTATTAATTCGTGACTTTTCAATTCTCACGGCTTCCTCTCTCGTTCCTTTATCCGTTTCACTGAAATATGATCACGCGTATAAAGGTTTGTGCACGTGTTTACCAATACGATTTTATATTAAGCTGTAAATATTGCTCGGCTATGCAAAGGCGTAAGGTATGAGTGTAAGTCGCACAGGTGTAAAAGTCGGTGAACGCGTATACGATCGTGGGATTTAAAATATCGCCGATAAAGTATGCTGTTTCATCGGGAAGCGTCGAGATCGAAATCGTGAGGATAGCGCTATATCGGTAGGTACGGCTTTATTAAAGCGATCGAATCAGCCGTTTCAGCATCGTTACGAACGAGAAGTTAAGAACTGCCGAAAGAGAGTAGCCCCTTACCTTCGGAAAGCGTCAATATTCGTGGTTTTTAGTAGCTTTTATCGCGATGCAAATCTCTTCTCAAACGTATTCGCTACCTACGAATAAAAACATTATATGATTCTTTAAATATGCACAACCATCTTATCTGTTTCTCAAATGTCAAGCGTGGATTTACTTTCTTTACTCTTAAGATTAATTAATCGGATTTTTTCGAGATATCATATTTCTGTCATTTACTATATGTATATGTATGTATTAAAGTCGTAAAATTGCTCTGCTAAAAAATGAAGAACTTAAATGACAGCAAATCGATAAATGGAACAATATCGCATTGATTATTAAATAAATCTTTGAACTTTATATTTTTAATATATTTTTGTTTACACGTGCAAATCTCTTTAATAAGTCTATAAAAACTTTAACAATAAATAAAAACTGATTAGAGATGGCTTTATAGGCTCGAAACGAAAGCATTTTGGACTCTCAGAGCATAATTATTACTTTCGGGAAATAAAAGAGAATAAATCCAGGTTTCACTTTCGCGATGGGAAGAAGAGAGTTGAGGTGCGCTCAGTGCATCAAAGTATCGTGTAGTATCTGTACGCACTGTTGTTGTTGAAGTGGGTTCGGCTCGCTTTCGTTCCGTTTGCCGTTCGAAGGATGAGCGGCGACGGCGTTGTGGCGGGCAGGGCAGTTATAGAAGCCGTAGCAATCGCCGTGGAAGAGGGATACCGAGAGAGATACCTCGCTCTCTCTGAGTGAAAAAGGACGATGAGATGGCCGGTGCTCTCGCTCTCGAGAGGTTGATTGAGGTTGGTGGGTGGCCCCGCGCTCTCTCTTTCTCGACGCTACCCGGTAATGCCCTCTAATCACGGCCAGCCATTGACCATTACGGTTAAATACGATTTTGAGCGATCCCATCCGCGGCGGACTCGGCGAAACCGGGCGCGGTGGTGTCGGTGGTACACGCGCTACTTGCTCAATGTAGCGTGCGATACGATGCATCTAACGTTATTACGTCATATTTTACCGTTAATTAGCGTATAATGTTTCATAAAGACCCCGGTTCAATGATATAAATGATCCATGCGCGCACACACAGATTTAATTGTGACACATAAATGATGCTGCGTAATATTATCTTGTGAAATTGCGCGCTACGTTTTCATATAAAATGCATGTCCGATGGCATAAATCTGTGATAATGCAGATAAAATTTCTTATGGGAGAGAGATATGGGAGAGAGATTGTTAATATATCGTGGAATTATGACACCAAGTTATGGATAAAAATATTTATCTTCGACATCTCAGATGTTGCTCTTCTAGATTTTATAGGATTTGTCCTAACGGGAGATATTTATCACAGAGATCAATAAATGACAATTCGAGCTAACGTAAATCAACAAAGTCGCCTAATTACCGGGACAGTTTCTCTCGCATTGCATGATCATATAATTTAACGATGAATGCAATCTGGATGGAAATTTTCGATCCACTTCGTAGTAGGCGATCGCGCATTACTAATACACAACTTCCGACAATTATTTTTCCACTTTACGCGCTCGCGTTTCTCCGGATGTTTCTCGCTTCGGAATGTTTCGTTGGAAGAAAAACTTGGTCGCTTCCGGTATATGATCGAAATCGTGCCTTTCCATCTTCCTTCTCGATTCTTTCTTTCGTTTCTACGACAAGGCAAGTACCTCTTGCAAGTACCAACGATGGAATGTAAATACTATCGTGACCAATAGGTTTTATGGTTATTGCCACTGCAACTCGATAGGCGAGGGCACAAGTCTTCTCCGCTACGTCGCGTACGTCTCGCTTTTTTCTGCGGCGAGCCGCTCGCGAAACTTCTGCGACTTTCACCACGTGGAGGAACCACGAAGCCTCGGACAGTGCGCCATAGTGCGCATCGCTATTTCCCAATCGAGTCGATTAAGTGCACTTCCGGCACGCATACTGTTGCCATTTTGCCGCTTTTCCTTGACCTCTTTCATATAGAAATAATTATATACAATATATAACATATAATCATTATACGCGCCTATTTAATAATTTTTCATTTACTTACATGTTGCGAATCTCATAAAGCTACATTTATTTCAATAGATATAACAAACAATAAATACTAAAACACGTGTTTTAATTACGCGGTAATTTTTAAGTAGCATTGTCAATTTTTTTTACAAAGGTAAATGATTAGATATATAAACAGATGAAATTACGGTGAGAACTTTGAACTTTTTTTTTTTTAGGAGATGAGATGTAATAATAAATTTATTCATCTTTTTCGAATATTATTTTATTTACCTAATTAAAGCCTTTTAGCGCTAAAATTCTTAAAATTTTATTGCGAGATAAAAGTATAGATAAAAGTAAAAGGTTACATAAATAGACAGATTGTGACATTTATTTGGTGTTCTACAATCATGTTCCGGATATCACGATACATTAGTTAGTTGGCAAAATTCCGTCGCAAATCCGAGAGTCGAATCAGCTCATAAATCGTACACGTTAATTAAGCGGTGGTAAAAACCAATTCACACCATTCGGGACGCGCGCGCGCACACGTTACCGTTAGGTTTTATGGTTTCACGATGATTTCGATGTAAATGCTAATGCGAGCTTTATCGTCTTGGAAAAGCGACCATCGATGATATTTACGAGGGATATGATCCCTCGTATAAGATGCAGGTACAAAATAACGCACTTCGCGATCCAGAGAGGCCGACCGTTCGCGTCTTCCACCCAACTGGGCCGTAAACATCCGATGAAATTTCAGGTAACAGGTACCGCGCATACATGACGCACGTTTGCCGACATTCGACCTGTTCCGCAACGCGGATTATCACGGAAATTGCGAAACTGCTTACTGCGCGACGATCAGCGTCGCCGGTGAGGCGTACCGCGCCGCAGTGTGGCGTCTCGGCGCAAAATCGCTCCTCTCGGGCGAATTCTGTGGTCGCGGCGGCGGAAACGAGCCGCGAAGATTACGGCAAAAACTGCTCCCGCAGTCTCTTTTACACGTGCTGCGGACCGCGCGAGCGGGAACGTACAGAAGCGAGTCGAGCGAGCGAAGAGGGAACGAGTCATCGTTCGACTTTTCCGGAAAAATTCTCGCGCCGCACGTGTTTCCTCTTCCTGCTGTCCGTTACTGATCATTCGTGTTTTTACGCTCATTTCTGCATTCCTTTTTGATTGTGATCCAACTCAAGCATTTATCACTTACACTATCATATGAAAGTATTTATCATAAAGATCAAAGTAATTAAATTTTTTAAATTGATATAATTAAACATGTAATTTTAACTAACACAAGGATGAATAAATAAATAGCTTATCTATTCATATCCTCTTGTACTGATTGCATCAAAGCGACACATATAAATAATAAAATTCAAAATATTTTTTGATCAAATAAAGTATGAACGTTGATAAAGAAGATAAGAGATGTTACATTAAAAATAGAAATATTATCGTGATGATTTATCGTGATGATTGCAAATAATAAAATTCAATCTTGAAATTTTCTCTTTATTTTTAATTTCTTTTTGCAATGTTACGAACACGCCCATGCTTCTCTGAACATGGCGGTGGGCGGAAATTCACACTTATTACGATGGGAAATATTCTCGAAATAATAAAATATTCGATTTAGCATAAACGTGGCGTTGCGTGGCGCGGAATTCGTTTTAATTATATAAATCGCTTCCTCTTCCGCGTATTCCTATGCGTGCTGTAATTTTTATTTTCATATGACTCGACCTCTCACTATACGCGGATTACTCTTATTCTCCTGTCGTCCTTTCTTTTCTGCCTTGCACTCTCACCAAAATAAAATTTTAAGTACGGGTCTTGCGTACCGTGGCTGAAGTTACCTACCGCATAAAACGCGTCCGCCCGCTCGCCAATTTTACGGTGTACGGTCCGTGGTTTGGAGCGCAGACCACGATTTAAGTACCAATTAAAGCACATTTAAAGAGAAAAGACTTCATTACTTGACTGGCGATTGCGCGTCGTACTCTATTTATCTTTAAATGAACATTTGTTTGATTTATTAATCAGGCGTTATCTATTTCGCTAAAATTTTATCATCATATACATATATCGTAATGAATATTATTGTTTCGCAAAAATTGCTAACCATTTTGCGAATTTTAAATGTATTGTTTTTTTTAATCTGCTGTTTAATACTTGAATAACGGAAACAATTATTTTGCCATTGTTTTTGTAAATTTTATTACGATTATATTTTATTATATTTATACGGATTTTTTTTTAATCGATATAAAAAAATGTAAACAAACTCTGTGATTTTCAATATTCGAAAATATTGTTTTTTACTTTCTGCTCTTATCTTCTTTTAAATATTTCTTTGAACATGATCATAAAAGAAATATTTCAATCAATAAAAATCTTTTTCTTCTCTGCCTTGCTTATGTATAAAGTGATAATATCAAGTGGAAAAAGATATTCAAGAATGTATGGACAATACTAGTTATCTTCCAGATATAATAGTAAATCTTTAAAGTTTAAATCTTTAATAATACAAGATTGTACATGAAATTTGATTATACATATTTCATATTTCTTTGTAAAATATTTAAAAGAAGACTCGCTCGTGTCAAATTTATCAAATCAACGCGAATACTCAAATTAAAAGCTAAGATAAATAATTGTTTATTTCTCCCCTTCCCCCCCCCCCAAGAAGTGTTATCTTTGACACGTTAAAGAAAACTGGCTAATTCTATCGACGCTCTGAGCACGTGCCGTTACGGATAGCTCTCGAGTCGCTTTGTGATATGCAAGTTCGACCTCTTAGTGCGCGTGTACATATGTGCGTGCCAGCATCAGTGTATCTCGCACGCATGTGCGTACGCGCGCATGTAAATCGTTGCTCTATGTGAGTTGCTACCGCCGTGCAGCACATTCAGGACCACGGCGCGATACTCTCGCAGTCGCCGTGTCGTGCAGCACGTCCTTGTAAGGCCACTTGCCCACCGGGTACGTGTTCGCCCGCGCACCATAGTATATATCGCCTCGTCTTTCTAGTGTGGATAAGAAGCGTAGCGTGTGCGTATGTACACGCGCCAACACGCGGTGGTGGCCACCGAGCACTGACGCAATGGCGTTTGCTCGTAAATCGATTCTGAAGGAACAGACGGACGTGGAAGAGGTCGTGTGCGTGCGGGAGCAAGAAATTGCGCGCGAGAGAGTTCGCCTTAAGCAAAAAAACCTCTCTCGCCGACTCCGACTGATTCGTAACGACCAGTATTGTCGTAATAGGTGGTGTTATCGTTGCTCGATCGTTCGCGACGGATCGACTCCTACCCGAGGACGAAGTTTGTTAAAGATTAGTGTCGAGTACGTGGTAACAAAATGTTACGAACATTTACATTCGGACATCGACACTTGACGATGACGTGTATTGCGAATTTATCAACAGTGCAAAGTATAAATATAGTTAGTACAGAAGCCCAAAATGTGAATTTTTACGAAATTGTAATGGCACTTGAGTGTCCACTTTTGTCCATCTCGTAAAAAAATAATTATTTATAGATATAAATGAACAAGTATGATTCGGGTGCTCCAACTTTAGCTAAATATAAATTATTATAGTAATAATATAAATTATTTTATCATCGGAATTTAATAATTACATATTTAAAAATAATAATTGTATTAATAGAGATAGAGAGAAAAGGGAAAGACTTTCTTGAGAGTATTTCATCAATTTGAAAAAAAAATGCATTAAATTCTAAGAAAGATTTTTATTGAATTGAGAGATTTTGAATACGTCTAATATCTAAAAACAAAAGGAAAAAAAAAACAGTAGACAAGATTAATTTATAACGTCACGACACCGGAAGTTCTAGCACGGGGCTTGTTTGTCAAGTGCGTCGCTTGCAATTCTCAAGAGTCGCTGTGAGCTTAATTGCATAATTTTGTATCGCGGCACCTCGTATATTGATTACCACGCCTGGCGCGTGGATGACCGGCGAAGACAAATCACGCTTTAAGATTCTCATCGCCGCGCGCCGCGCAATTTCCTATGCTAATTTTCTCGCGCTTGTTCCGCGAGGAACGTCTATTCAACAGCCGTGATTTCTCCAAGCGTCGTGTCACATCCAGCTGAGAGAGAAGGAAGAAGATAGTTCAGAGATCGATCGAAAACTCGTCGATTATAATGAGATAATTTAACGAGCAGCTCGAATCGCGGTCTCTTAGACACGCGTCTGTTACGCATCGAGCGGAAGCGACGAACGGAAGTAAATTAGATTCGGCCCGAAATGAATAAGTATCGCGGTTACTCTTCGCAATCGATTTTGTCCAGAGGTACTTCGCGTAGACGTTTCTTCGAATTTAATATTATTTGTGAGGATTAAAAAAAAATTAAGATTAAATGTTGATAAGAAAAAATGAATTTAAAGTACGCAATTCTTTGGATTCGTGTCATGATCATGCAGATGTCGTAAACGTTAAAACAGATATTTGAACAGTAATGTCCCGATATTTTCATAATATTAAAATTTTCTTTTTTATTTTGTACGACAATTGAGATATTCGAAAATGCAGTTACAGTATCTTTGTTTTACTGTCTTGAATTGAATTAAATATTCGATATTCGATATTGGTGTCTTCGATAAAGAAGGAAAGTTATAATGATCTATTTAGTATCTTCTTCTTCTTCTACATAATAGAAATTAAATTTTTCGCAAGAATTGAAATTAGTGCAATAGCAAATACGTTTGCGTGGGACGAAAGCCCTTCGCTCGATCCATCGTTGTCATGTATCGAGAGTCGATCTCTCCCGTGTTCGGCGATATCTTCGGCCGCGGGCGAAACCGAAGAGATTGTCGAAAGTGAAAGGAGGCGAAGAAATCAAGATGGATCGTGCGTTCGTTATAACGCAGGTTTTCTTGCTGCGTGCAACACGCACCTTCCACCTTCTTCCACGTGTCCCAAGGACTCTCGTAGTGAGTGCGCGGCAATCGATAGCACCGACCGATAGCATGCATTTCGTTCGCTTCGGAGATGACGAAGAAGACGAAAGCCAAAGGCTATGAAATATAATAAAAGATTCATGTTGATAAAAGCAATTTATTTCAGTTGATAAGAAAATGGTTATTATCTTCTACAATACACTTTCTCTCTTTGCCGATTATACAAAAAAAAAACGTATTTATATATTAAAATATATTAAGATTAAAATATACCTAGATATTTAAAATATTTAAAATACTTCTATGACATACATTAATCGTTTACTCATTATGACTTGATGTCTTATTATGACAATTGCATTTTTCATAAATCTTTTCATAAATTAATGAAAAAGACGGCATATAATCTTAATTTTTTCATTCAAATCGTAATCTTATTATTTTTATACCTTAAGAAATTACATAATTATACGAAAAATATAACTCGATGTGGCAATGCGTTTTGTTGCCACATTGTTCCCATAAACAGCAAAGGTAATTCCAAGTCTTCGAAGTCGTAGGAACCAATACTTATGCTCATGCCCCGATACTCAAAGTTGCCTTGGGACGAATTCCGTTATGTTTTCGTCCATAAAGTCTAACCGCTGTCCGTTACGTTCCAACGAAAAAAGTCTTAACGGCGCTTGTTATAACAATTTCGGTGCATCGCCGCACACCCTTTCGAACAATAAAGAGGACCCCCCGAAATCCAGCAGATCTTTTCAGATTCTTTCAGATGTTACACACACGCACACACAAATAATATAAATATGTAAAATAATTATTTGAATATTGCAAATTCCATCTCTATATAACAACGCAACTATTATTATATCGCAAATTTTGTATTATCGAAATGCTTGAATAATTTATAAATATTGAAATTAAACACTCTCGAATGCTAAATTAGCAATCAAATATCCCTAGACACACAAACATTCAACATTTACCTATTTAAGAAATCTCAACTGTCCAAATATTTTTCAAATTCTCAAGTGTATATGGGCACTGAAAGGATACACAAACCCTCAAATACCGCAGTAATGGCTTCGTTGAAACGTACGAAACGAGAAATCACTATCGGCGCTGTAATTTCATCGCGCGTATTCACAATCAGTCAAGATTCATACCTTCGACTACCATCGAGTTTCGTTCAACTCAGCGGGATTCGGCATGATAGATTCTCTCTTCGGAGAGCGAGAAAGAGACGGAGGTGCTCCAGATTGCCGACCGAAAGAGACATGCACACGCGAGCGTAAGTCACGTAATCGCAGAGTTCTCCAGGGGCGAGAAGAAAGGGAGATGGGCCTCTTTCACCGTTCTCTGGGTAATTTCGTGCGTGCATACGAGGGATCGGTCAGAAAAGGAAGAGGGAGGGACCGGAGAGAAGGGAAGTGGTGAGCGGCGAGCGAGCGGTACCACGAATTTAACGATTCCGTCGACTTTACGACGGCGATCGCGCCGCCCTTATTATAACGCGGCTCAGGCCGGTTTCGGATCGCCCTTGGGAGACACTCGCGCATCTCTTCTCGCGTCTTCCACAAGAGGCACCCGCGCTATTACGTCATTAAGGCGTCCAATAAACTTCTTTTACTACTTCCTCGACCGCCGTTTCTCACTGCGCGGTCGTTCAGCTCGTCCACGTTGCGTCGTCGCGATTCCGTCCGTGACATCGCGCGGGTCTTTCACCTCCTGTGAGTCGTCGCCCTTTTCCAAAGTGCGTATGAGACACATATTAGACAGTCCTACCCTTTCAGGATTTGTATCACAGAAAAGGAATTAGATAGTTTAAACTTTTAAACTAAAAAAATAAATATAAAAATGTTGTTATATTTATAAAAACATTCAAATATAGATATTTAAATTATGGACAAGTGTGAATAAATGATGGACAATCGAAATTCATATATAATTTAAAAAACGCATCTTACTGAGGCACTGATGATGAAATTTTGTTTATTTTTAATTTTTTTGCAAGATGAATGAGAACGATTGTTTATGGACAAACGTAGACAAATTGTGAACAATCAAATACCATATCAATTTTGTAAAAATTCACAAATTAATGTAACAAAATTTAATTTAATTGATAAAAAATGTATAATGTAAAATTTTAGACTTTTAATTATATGTATAAATCTTTTATGCTTTTTATATGGCGTTAGTAAAAATTTGACAACAATTTAATGGATATTGATATTTAAAGAATTTTAATAATTATTAAATATATCGTGATATTTTGTTGATTGTTATTCTCATTGTTAGTCAAGGTTGGCAATGAGTATCGAATATCGCATCGAAGTATTTTGTTCCCGATCACCTCGGGCTAATGAAGCCTCGCCTCGAGTGGCACTAAACGATGATATGCGACTTTATATGTATGTAAAGACTTAGTTATCCTAGGAACTGCAGTTTAATTTAAATTCCGTCGCAAGATGAGCGTCTGGAATTTAAAAATGAACGGTGGATTTGATATTTACGACGATTCAATGGCGGGAACATCCTGTCTCACGTGAACATGAGGTTTAATTTTATACAATGTCAGTCTGTTACGTAATTCATGAATATCGCTATATGAACATTGGAGATTTCAGCTGTTTCTCACAGTTTTGTCAAGACGGATTATCGTAGCGTGTTTATCTCGGCGAACTTTTTTTTTTCTTTTCGTCGTTCGAAGATCATGAAAGGATGATGTCGCGCCGACGAGGTGCGAGTGAGTAGGCACGCACCGCTATTCATAATACGACGAGAAAAACGAAGAAGTCGTTTTCCGACTGGATCATTCTTTTTATTTTTCTACGCGTTCTTCGATGCCCAAAGTTCTGGCTGACTGCCGGATAAAGTATTGTCGACCGACATTTCTCCGGCGCGATAAGCTTTCAACGCAGCATCCCGGTCCAAACTTTCGCGGTGCATATTCTCTCGGTGTGTGCTATTGACCCTTTTTCACTACAGGTGAGCTGGGAGGGGTCTCGGACAGGTAGATACACCTAACCCACGTACCGTAAGATATCGAGACTAACATCTAACGGGTGTTCATGCATGAAAAGCGCTTTTTTTCTTTTCCTTATCCTATTCATTTAGGGTGACACTTTGATTTGTATCTCATTTCAATTAATCTGCAAAATCATTTAGTTAGATATTAATTAGATATATATAGAGAAATGTATATTGTTACATTACAATAGTGAGATGTAACATTGAGCACCTCTATGTAATGTTATAATTACTCTATTTTTATCAGTGCTTGGACTAAACATTTAAAAAAGAAAATCCATTTTTTTTTATCTAAGAAATAATACTCCGAAGATCGTGAAAGCTCAAACAACATTGATAATCACTTACGTCGGCTACGAACAATTAGAAAGATGATGGCTATCGGACGATGTTATCTTTAAAAGTTATTCACCCAGTATGTGGCGCGATGCTGTGTAGATATGCAGCGAGAGTGAGCATAAGGTGCACAAACCATCATACATGCCCTTGCATGGCATTCGTGTGTTACGACACGCGTATGTACACATGCGGAGCAAGCTGAGCGACGTGTGTGTGTGCAGACCTGGTTACATCGCTATCGTTGTGGCCATTAAGTATATTGTGCTGGAAGGTGTTTTCTATAATGGATTCCTGTTGTTTATTAAAACGGAAGGCCCTTTACAAAGTGCTGCTGTTTGCTCCTTAACGACGCGCGTCTACCTTGAATTATGCCGGTCTATCCTTTTTACGATACTGCTTACTGCATAGAATGCACGCAATTAAAAGAAAAAGCGAATGATTTATGCACATTTCGTGGTACATTTGAGCGATAAGAAGAGATTTTTTAGTGATGAAAAGGCAATTTATAATTTAAATAATTTGAGAAAGCTATTTAATATAATCAAATAAGTACCAATCTTTTTGGGGACTCTATTCGGATTATTAATTGTATCTATAATAGAGTGTATAATAATTTTGCACTTTGTTACGCACAAAATCAGAATATTTAGATTGGTTTATGGTCATTAATCATTTACCGACCTAAGACACAATTCAGATAAATGAATACAATGTCGATTGTTATTTTCTTACGAAATAATACGAGCAGAAAGCACGTTCAAATAAGATATTCTCGCCACGCGACAAAATCTGTAGGATCATACACGGACACGACGCAATCACCCGTTAATACAAAAATAAGTCTTTATCTCGATAAACTGCGATTCGCGGGTATAGAAAATTACCTCAATTTAACCGCAAGATAATCATTGAAACTTTTTTTTTCTTTTCTTTCTCTCTCTTTTTTGCGCAGACGATATTGGTATCCCGTGCTGTCTATATTACGATCGTCATAGTGCGTCGTATTACGGCATCGACGCACGTGCGTGACACGGCGCCCCGAGAAAGGCTCGTACGTATTGCGAAATATCGAATTTAACGAAGCTGGGGAGAGATAGAGAGAACAGGTGTACGCGCGCGATATTGGAAACTCGGCGCGCATATTTCAACTTTTTTTCTTTTGCCGGCCTTCTGCCTCCCGGCAGTATGATAATCAGAAGCGGTAAGAATGGAGTGGCGCGGATTATAGAGTTAACTGAATCAATGTACCTTATCGTTCTTTAGTTTTCTTAGAAAAATATCAATCACTTTAGAATATAATAGAGAAGAATTTCCAAAGAGATCTGTTTGTAAAGAACTTGGTATAAAAATTTTAAATATGAAAAATGGAGTTATGTAAACACTGAAATTGTAAAGTAAAATAAGTGCTGCTTAGTATAATTTGGGAATATAATTTATTGTGTGCCAGACTCTATGTCAAGCAAAATTTTTAATAGATATTTTTGGAACAAGGTATGAATGTTTAAATATTATGACGTTTGTTGTATAAATTGGCTGAAGTTGTGCAAAAGCCATGCCGTTTCTAAGATAATTTCATGCTTCTAGTTGAGCTACTTACTGAAACTTTAAAGACCCGTTAGAAAACAAGGGATTAAAATGCCCAAGGAAATCGAAACGCTTTGGCGATAATAATCGCAGTGCACAAATATTGTGATTATTGTGTGCTGTAGTCCGGCTGCTACGTTCAAATCATTTCTTGGTGTAATCTGACGATATACAATCGGCTGTTTCTTGTTGTGTAAGCTTGTGCATTATATTTCGTACATTCCTTGAATTATTATTGATGATAGCATAAAAATTTTCGACAATTTAGAATTATCTTTCATCTACTATAATTTTATTATCCAATAAATAATTATCCGTTCTTTGATGTCTGACATTTGATTCAATTATTAAAAAAGATATATTTGATATAACAAGATAATGCAATTGAAAAACGCTGCAAAAAATGAAATACATCAGAAGTGAAATAATAATAATACATTTACTGACATTTTATCTAATTGTATATATATATATATATATATATATATATATATGTTTGTTTTAAATCAATTTAAATTAATAGTAAAAGTCTCTTTTTCTCCATTAGTAGTAACTCTCCAAGTTGCTGCATTGCGGCACAATAGCGAAGTGTTCGAAAGCGACAGCGTGACCGAGAAAGTAGCTCGCTCCAAGGTAGAGCTCTCTGAGCCTGATTGATAATCGCGTTCTGCAAATATCGCGATTATCCGGTGTAATCTGAACGCGAACGCGAGCCCATGGTATATGCGATCGTTGCTCTAGCGAGAACAAATAGAGCAAATAGAACTCCACAACTGTCCGTGATCCTCGCGGGCACGTGATATAGTTAATGTTGCGCACAGGATTCCGCTCGCGAGCCAAGTTCGAGCGGGTTCGCGCGATTGAATTTTACTTCCGGCACGGTACGAATATACCTAATCGAAGATTCAATGGCACGCTAATTTGATCGGTCAATCCGGTATCACGCTTGGGTGCGGATCATCCCTTTTCTGCGAGCGTTTCTTGCTGCGCAGCACTTTGCTAATAGCCATCACGAGTCTTCGAGTGTGCATCTTCAGTAGGAGGAATCCGATCTATTCACTGATTTTTTTCGCCGCATCCTCGTTCTCGCATACGTCGATCCAATCAGCTAACCGAGGGTTAGCCTCTCGTCCCGGTTATATCGACTTCTCGACGCTGCCGTCGACGTTGCTCCTTTTCTTTTTTTTTTCTACTCGCTCGCCTCATCATCGCTACTATTCACAAGTCTTAAGATCAATATTTGCTTAGCTTGCCTGCTTCCGTTTGACAATCGTTTGTATCAACAATTCTTCGCGCGATAAAACGGCTAAATCCGAACGTATGTGCGTATGCGTATGTGTGTTTGCATATCGAGAATCGAAAGAGCGAAAGAAAGAGAATATTCCGAGAGAGAGAGAGAGAGAGAGAGAGAGAGAGAGAGAGAGAGAGAGAAAGAGAGTCCGGCCAATTTGCCGAGTTTGACTTGAAGCGAAGGAGACTGGGAAGTGAAAGCAAAACTTCGGGTTCTCCTATTTCGAGATTTTCACGGCATACGTTATTACGAATATACGCATATAAGGTATGACACGCGTAATTGCATCCTGCGGTTTGTGATTTGCTTTGTGTTTCTTAAAATAGATTCAGTCTCTTTTTCAGCTAAAATTTCCCGAAATTTGTATATCTTTGCCGCTTGCATAAAAATCACTTTTCAGACAGAAATTTTTATCGATGAGTTATTTTGCACATCTCGTTTATTATCGTGAATTAAATAAACAATTAAGCGAACAAACAAGTTGCGCGAAAGTTACTGCGTCGCTCTTACCTGTAATCACGCAGGTTCGTTTGTCGACGCTGACTGCGTCGTAAAGTCGGGCAGAATCTGCCATGCTCGTTTCCGTCGTCCACGAGTATCCCTTTGAGATTAATGGCCGTCGTAAATATACCGCGTTTCCTCGTATCGGCCGGATCCTGTGCCGCAAACGGTGCGCATTCTGCCGCACCGAATGCGTATGCAAACCGGCATTGCTGCACGCGTACCGCGGTGAAGTCACGTTTGCGCGCGACGCGGTGCACCTGTGTAAACGATAACCGGCCACCGGAGTTATTACGGCAGCGTTAACTCGTTCATTCGCGAGACGTTACCTGCGTTACGCGAAATTAATCCCGCGACGCGCAGCAGGTAGTTTGCGACGTACTCGACGTACATCCCATAAAATAATAATACGTTGTAACGAGGCGTCACCCTCGTTATTACTCAAAATGGATATTTAGATCGCCGGGTTTAGTTGACAACTTCTCGTGAATTACGACACTATTGATTACCTACTAAAATGGATGTTGAATATCTAAATTTTCGGCAAAGGTGTAAAAAAAGCAAAGTTAAAGTTGAAGAAAGTATTACAGAAATATCATCTATTTTAGAAAGAAAATTTATAAAACGTATATTTTTGTTAGTTTTATCGTTAATATATAAAAAAAGGAAGTTTTTATATTTAAAAGAAAAATACTTTCTACTTATTTCACATTATCTTCTTTTTTAAAATTTCAATAAAAAAGAAGAATTTCATATTATATCGCGAAGAAAAATATAAGTTTTAAAAATAAAACTATATAAATTGATACAACTTTCCATTTTCTCAATATGACGGAATCTTTTGAACAGAGTTATAAGAGTCGACGAACTTATTAGTGATATTATAGCACAAGAAAGAGTGAAAGGATCGGCCGGCGCCGCGTAAAAGGTTTGCGCGTGATAATTAGCGCGAGCTAGCGGATAATAGACCTCCGCGGAAGAAAGACACGAGCGAACGGCGCGCAGCAGTCGGGTATTAATTAGGCGAGCAAAAAATAATAGTGTACGTTTACGCCAAGTGCGCAAAGTCATAATTCATTGACTGCGCGTAATCGAGTATTTCATGAAAAACCATAGATTTTAATTGTAATTGATTTCGTGCAGCCGCTTCTGCTTGCATTCTTTATTGAAAAAGATAAATTAATCCAGACCACTGCTGTATTGTCATACTACCTCCTTTCTTACATCGCACCTTGTTGGCGCACCAGGGGTACCACGAGCTTATCCGCTTATTTATAACAAAACTCAGACAGCGCCTCGAGAAATGGCGTTGGGATTCACGCGACTCACCGATGCAATTGAGAAAATTCTACTGTATTGCACGGAGAAGCACGTGCCGAATTAATATACATTTGCCGTTTCCGCGCTTGTCATCGACGCAATGGATATATATGTATATGGAAAAATAATGGAAAAATAAATAACAAAGTAATAAATAGCATTACAAATAAATAACAAAATAATAAAGAGCATTACAAAATAACGAGCGACCGGGATAGCTGCTGTGACAACAAATATGTATATCGTCTAACTTTAAAGCGATTCATACAAAAGAGAAGGCACGTGTATGCGACGGAAAAAAAATGATATTCTCGCAGGGATTAGATGTTGCTCGTATCCCGCAGTACTTAATATCGCGATCACAGCCATAAATAATCGTCCGGATGGTCTCGCGGCGACCGCTATTCGAAAACCGTTTCAGCTTGTATTTCGACGGTGGGTAGAGAGAGAACGGATCAGCGGGGCAGGTATCGAGAGTAAACGCGTATGTTCAAAAATATCACGGACGCGTAGCGGCAAGAAGATAGCACCACCGTTTGCAATTAAAAAGCGATTTAAATGCTAATGGTCGTGCGTAATTAATGCGCGTCACACGCGAGTTCTACGCACTGACGCCCCGCGCCGCCCTCTCTTCTCCCCCTCCTCCACCCCCCCCTCTTCTTCTCCGCATGTCAATTATTATTTTACCGAGAGATCCGGGGTGGAAACCTGCAGGGCGGACCCGAGGGAGGCAGACGTATCGATTTTACGAGACACACGTCCAAGCTGTCGATGGATTTATAATGGATTACTTGGCGGAGAAGAGTATCCATTTTGTGCACCGCGAAGATCGTTAATACTACTCGGCGCAGCCGACAGCTCAGAATATCATTTTCACTTTACCGGAGAGCCTCGTGAAAGGTGCACCGGTAGGAGGTACGCTAACATTGTATTAAAGTTGCTTCAACACTTTGAACTCTCGGCGGACTTTTGCAATCACGGCGCGTCAACTCTTTTTACTGTCAAACTCTAAAAATGTAAAGTAATCATTCCTTTACATTTCATCTTCGTCGTGCCGAATATTTAGTGGTTGTTCAATAAGGAAATAATAGTAATTTGTGTCGAGCGACAAAATAAATAACCAACTAACACGTAATAATCAATATGTACGTAAGCTGTATAAAATTGGCGCTACATTTATAATTCAGTCGTTTCTATACATACGCCCTTATTAATAGAGATCGAGAGACCGTGTTCCGTGAATATTTTTTTCGTGTCGATCGACAAATTCTCGCTTAGTTATCATACCGAATAATTTATCTGTAGCCTGCCAAGTAATTGGATTCTTTTGAAAAGTCGATATCCGTCTTCGTGTTGAAATTGGGATACGCTGTTGGATACTCGCCGCCGATCCAATACGATCGTAAATAGATTTTTAATCGGGCAATTTATCTTCCCGAAACGTCGTGGTGCACTATCTCGGCGTGACGCGCGACTCGATCCCGAGGGAAAGTATCGGAAAATTGACTTCAGGGAAGCCCATTAGCCCATTGCCGCCACGAGAACAAGTCGACGATTTCTCGGCTAAGTGGCCCGCACGATCCATACACGAGTTATCGCGCGATATCGTTCCCGCGACACGCCTTACGTAGCACCCGTTCGTGTAAGAATCGTAATAACAGTTATCGTCGTCTGTCAATTGCCGATGAAATAGGAACTCATTAATTCAATAATACGACCGCGGAGAGATAAGCGCGCTCGAAAAGAGCCTGTTCCCCAAAAACCGCCAAACGCGACTTCCGCCCTTGTCTGATAAGGCGCACCGTACAGTTACATTGAATTAAGCGAGACGCAGCTTTGTAAATCAAGGAAAGGCAGGGCAAGGAAAAAGATATTTTCAAATAAGAAAGAGCTTATTCACTATTCTTAATAATTGAAGAGCTTATTTCCAAACAGCCTTAAGCCGCTTACAATCTTATAAATATTACAGTCAATCCCATTGATTTTTTAATAGTTGACACGTGATTGCCATCGTCATGATTTATTTTATTTGACGCAATCCGAGGTGTGAGGGACACAATTATTATTCGCGAGGATAATCTTATTGAAATACTTTCAAGCGAGCGGTTCTCTCCTCCGCACGGTTAGAACGGTTTAATCCACTTCACGTGCATGGCCGAGAACGCAGCCGTGAACGATCCGCGATTGGCAATCGATTAATCGGCATTATCCGACAATACTGACAATTCGTCGCGCCAATCTCCCAGTTCCCGTTTGCCACTCGCCGTGCAAAATTCTACGTCAGTTTCTTTCGCTGAGGTCGAGTCGCCACGTTCCGTTGTCGGCAATCATATCGTGTATTCGCGCTTTTTGTCATTGCTGCAGTCACTTAATTTTTACTGCAATCACGCTCCTGACGAACTACTTTTTCATAGAGAGAGATTCAAAACTTTTCTGAATATTTCCTCATAATTATCAATATTCATCTCAATATTTATATTATTTTTCCTTTGGAATAATTAATTCAGTGTTGTACAACCTTCCTTGAAAGAATACTTTTACGGTAATAAATAATGCGATAGTAAATATCATTAACATTCTGATTAGAGATTTAAATTTAGTCATTTATTCGGTAAAGACATTTTATTCTTCCATGTAATTAAAACCATATCGAAATATATGATTTTAATATAGCTTTGGCGTTGCAGTTAATTTTAAGATATATAGTTGCTTTTATCGATATAATTATAATAAAACAATAAAAAAATTTATTTTGGGTATACGAAAAATGTTCGTAAAATATTGCCAATTGAATAATTAATTGAAAAATATCGAGACAACAATCTATGTATTATAGAGAAATCATTATTACAGAAAATCGCTACATTTAACGTTGTAATGAATATATGTAGACAATCAATAAACGACTGACAAACGGTCTGAGAAAATCGAGGAGAATCGCGGAAGGGGAAAATTGATTTATCTCTATCTCAGCTCTCTCTCTCTTTCTCTCTTTCTGGGATAGTAATTAATCGACACGAGACCGCAGCTTCTCCATGGTTGCCAATATTTTCCTCTTTCAAGTTAATAACCGACCTCGTCAATTAGAGAGCTCCTCTAATCGAGGCTACAGGTAGGTTTTACATTATTACGCGTCAGCTGATCGCACGCATGAAACGGGCTCGTGCCCTTTGGCCCTCCTTTGGTTTCTCAAACATTTTCTCCGCGCTTGTTCTTTTACATTTCTCTTTCCCCCACCGCACCGTGTATCGATCCTGCATGGGCGATTCGGTTACGTTGATGGCCGACCCCCAACCGCGGCTGTCGAAGAAACGGAGTGCTCGTCGTCGATTAAGACGTGACCGATGAAGAGAGGTCTATCGAAACTTCTTCGAGGTAATTCCGTTTCCTCGCGGGGGTTGCGAGAGTAAGCGTGCGTAGGTTGATCGTTCTCGCTCTGCACTCCCGCTCTCCTCGAGAACGGAATGATCTATGAGGGCAAGGAATCGTGCGCTCCAGCGGTTCGCGTCTTCAAAAATGCTTTCATTAGAATCCAAGCGCAATGACGCATGCCTTCCGGTAGCAACGACTTACCCGGCGAACTTCCTCGCGGCGATGAGATAAGATCGATCATATTATACAACAACGACGTTCCGCGGACGGTTAGGAAATTATTCGATTTACATGAAAGCGAACGGCGTTTAGTATCCTGTCGTCGCGGTTGTTTATGCGTTCATTCGAGGCGCATCGCGGTCAATGTTTTTCAGCTCGTCGACAAATCTGCCGAGTCATGTCCTATCTTTAGCCCGGCCGCGAAGGTCGAGCCGCCAAGAAGATCCTTGCTTTATGATATCGCGCACCTTCCGCGCGCGAAACAAATACATCGCCCGGGTGGATGTACCGTGAGAATGACGCCTACGTGAACCAGTACTCGAGCGGGCATTCGGGCATATTTGAACGTCGACGGGGCACGGGCGAGCCTGCGGGATCTGAAACGACGATCTATAACGTGGATCGTGAATCCCGCCGGTCGTTGAACTCACTCATGGCCGTGCTTCGCGGCGTGAGTGCCATAACGAGAATTTTAACACCCTCGCTCGACGCGGTCGGCCCCTTTGCGCCACGCCGAAGGGTATCGCTTCCATGTGATGGCGTATACCGACACTGTACGTCCGTTACTCTCTCACCGTCATTGCGGCATCCTTAATTCCTCAGATAAGGAACATCGAGTAACTTGTCTGGCCCGGGTCGCAGCTCCAATTCTTAAAAGTCAGCCTACAGAGATTATCGCGGATAAGGTAATGTCGTTTGCTCGAGGTACGAGGCAAAGTCGAGGATGTTATTCATGGTAGATGAACCGTGATGTGGTATTTACATATAGTATAACTTATATAAAATGTCATTTTCTTTATAATCTATTGAATAGGAAGTTAGATAGGCTAGATCGCGACACTCGAATCACGAGAATTCAATAGATAACTTCTCGCAAATTATACGTTTGTACATTGCACGAATCGAAATTGTTATTATATAATTCTGTGAGAAATCTCAGCTATATCAAATGTATATATTAAGCTCCTTCCATGAGCCTTTGTGTTGACGGATGTAAACTCTCCTGTAAGCCGTTTTTATCTGGACAGGAACTGGTTAACGAGACGCGGTTGTCTACATACATTTAAAAAAAACTGGCTTTCTTTACCTCTCCTTATAAAACTGAATCATATTTCATTTCTTTTATCTGATTCGAAACAACAACGTAAAACAATTATGATGCGCGTGAACATAAATATATCGTGAAGATTATCATTCTTTTTCTCAATGTCATTGCATAGTAACAGAGGTGTTAAAATGTTCCGGTTTTATCAAAGTCAGTTTTATCTTTTTCTCTGTTTTTTTGTGCTAAATGTTTGTGAAAACACTAGATTTATTATCACGCTTAAAAAAAATTAAATGATTACAAATCAATACATATATATTTTTGAGTATCCGTATATTTATATCTAGATATTTTTATTTGCATCTAGAGAAATATTTCTTAAACATACATATCTGAACTATATTTTTGGAACATTTGTATCATCACATTTCCGATAATTTAGACACAAATTTAACATTATCGAAATCATTTGCGTTTTTATGAGTACACTGAAAAATACGGCTGCGTGTTAATCAGCGATAAGAATGATGCATGGGTCAAGGGTGCGGATCCCGTATTTGTTCGTTCGTAACGCCCGTTGCTTTACTCACGCAATGCGTGACTCGCTGGAAACAAAGGGAAGTCCGAGAAATAAAGCAACGTGGGTCTCCTTGCGCGCAGTTAGACGTTTCTATCATTTTTACGCGTATTTACGACTTGATTACAAGGCTCTTGGCTGCCACAGCGAATGCCGGATATGGCTAACAGGCATTAATTACTACATCATACAGCCGAACCAAAC
This sequence comes from Tetramorium alpestre, assembly GCA_021460005.1. Lineage (NCBI taxonomy): Eukaryota > Metazoa > Arthropoda > Insecta > Hymenoptera > Formicidae > Tetramorium > Tetramorium alpestre. The sequence goes on along the minus strand of JAJVSH010000020.1, from coordinate 920,046 downwards.
TGACAACCTGTTGCGTTCTTCCTAGTGCCTGCCGGTGTCGCCATTGCTGGTACGAAGGGTACATTTGCAAACTTTCTATTTAGATTATTTTGACAATTTTCCGACAAATATACATATATCAATTGATCAAACGCTAAGCTATATTTTCAATCTTTTCTAAATAAAAACAATAATTATTAAAATATACAAATAAATTAAATAAACAATAAAAACAGTGATTAAATTAATATTGTATAATTTTAAGCAGATATTATTATATTTCATATTTTAGCATGTGTTATTAAAATGACACCAAATATATATACCTATTTTGTAATATTTCTAAGGCGAGACAAATTCTTATCAAGGTTTTTTTAAAAGAATAATCTCGATAACATAATTTCGGCAGGGGATAATTCAACAAGGGCGGGTCTGAGTTTGCACGATGCGAAATGAGATGAGAATACGGAGAACCGGAGATACCGTGAGCGGTAAAACGGCACACGATGCGCCGCGCTGTCGTCAGCGAGGATATACGAGCGATCGCGCGCTGATGAATCGCTCCGAAACTTCAGGATGCCCCGGAACGGTCCGATATCGTTGCTGCCGCTGCCGCCGGTGTAAACGGAATCGTAAATCGTTGAGACGATAAATGACAATTGCGGTTGACACGATTGGCTGCCGTACGCGATGCCGGGCCGGTGTGCGAAGCCGCGCGGGCGTCCGAAAGGGCGGAGGGAGAGAGGTAGCTCGAAAGCGTGGGTGGATGCGAGATAACGCGTTGCATTACGCGCGTGGGACGTTAATAAATTATTATTGCGCCCCGCGCGAGCTCCCCTGCCGCGGAATGATATCTCCATTGTCCTTGCGAATTAATAGCCTGTGGGCAACGCGTAACGCGATGGTTAACTTGCGTACAGCGAGTAACAATCGCCTAAGTATCTTAGTCGGTAGGATCAACGCGATGATCGACGACATTGCTGCTCGAGCGCTTACAGAATTTATGATACTTGGATGCAAATGTTACATAATGAGAATCGACAGATATATCTCACTGCAGGACAATATTCTCGGCAGAGTTATTACGAAGGTGATGAGATAATTTGAAAAATTTATGTATCAAATTAATGCATAAAATCACACGTACCAATTTTTTTAGCTTTACTAAAAGGTACATTTGAAAACGAGTACAGAATGGAGCAGTCACGAAAATTACTGCATACGATGACGACCAAGACGTGAAAACTCGAAAGATTTTTATCGAATATGACAGGTTTGACTGTAACTAATTTATTTTGTTTTATTTCTTATCTGGCGAGGGACACGCATTCATATTATAGAGACGCGCCGCGCATGGGACAAAGATCTCGGTCGCACGTTCTTTCTTAGCGATCCATCATCGTAAGAATTAGTGTTGGCCACGTTTCTTTATCGGTTCGCACGTGGGAGGTGTAGGTGGAGGACGAGCCTTCGTGCTTGAGGATGATTCAACGTCCGATTGCGTTAATGGCACCGTGGAATGTCTTTGTCTCGATTTGGTAGCGGAAGCCGCGCATTCTGACTCATTGCACATCGGGCTCTTTTACTTTCATTTTTGCCTTTCATTTAATATTATCAATTAAACATTATCAGTCGTTTTTTTTGCATCAAACTTATGTCATTAAAAAGAATTACTTAGGATAGCCCTTTCGCCGCTGAAATATCGATCTTTACAGTGCATTTGAAACATTACGATTAGCCTCACAAATTGAATTTTAATATGGATCGAGTATCACTTTGCGTAGAGCTAGTGAAGTGGAATATGAAAATGGATTTAAGAGTTAACGGTTGCAAGTGTTACACGATATGATTTAGATACGGACTACTTTTAACGTATGATTGTACAGAATACAGTTACTAGCGGCGATGATGGTAATAACATTAATAGATTCTTACTCGCATTACACCATCGTATAACGATAAAGGCTGCCTTCGTATTGACGTACCCGTTAGTCATGCGCCAAAGAATATACTGTGCAGCCGGGCTACTTACTGTCGAATCAATCATCTAAATATATTGGCGTCATTATGAATACGTGTAATGCCGATAAATCTATTCCCGTCGCCTGTATGTTCGCCGTTCTTCTTTATACGTCTCCCTGTCGCGCTAAGAAGTATCTTTTGCGCGAGCAGTGCGACGAATGACGTTGACATTTGCTTGGCAGTGTGACAATTATTAATGAGCGTATCTTCCACACTTTGCTCGCAATAAATTCTTTATGATCTGTTTATATTCCACATTTGTAAAATGTGTTAAAGTATGTACAATTTTGGTAGTAGATAAGGCAAAAAGGATTTCTTTGATAAATTTATGTTACACAATTATAATAATTGTTTTGTAGTACTTGATTAAAAAGGAGCTAATTATAATGGTAATGTACTGATTGCTTTTTTTAACTTTTTTTCTCTAAATGCAGAAGAGTCGATAGGGCTTAGCAATTACTTACTAGAATCGTTTTAAAAAGAATTTAGATTCTATTGATTTTGCTAATTTGTTTTATTTATATAATATCACAGCATTTATTTTTATTATATCTTTTAAAATTCTCTAACGAGATCACAATATATAAGCAACTATAATAATATTTAAAATTGAATGAAGAAATGTTATTATCTAATTCAGATATACTCATTTATTTGTATTGCCGTATACTTTAAGATGATGTTTTAAATGTTTACAAAAAACATTATTTCCACAATATTTATCTCAATAATATAATTATGTAAAATTAAGTTAAATTAGAAAATGTCTTGAGAAAGAGGGTATTGTATTGTAGCTACTGACCATTAGGTTAATGAATTACATTATAGAGAGCTTGTTACATTCACGATTAGAACCGTTTCATTCGATAAGACGAAATTAGCTTTTCGTTGGATACTAAAAACTTGCCGAAAGATAAAGATTCTATTAATGGCTTGGCATTACACCTGGATGATTTAAATTTTCCACCGATGTGTTGTTCACTAGACCAGACGACCTGAAATGTCGGTCTTGACACAATGGATTTATGGCCGTTAATATCAACACGATTTTAAAATGCGCATCTTAATTAGAAGTTTGCGTCCTACAGTGTCTTAAGCGTATTTTGTCGAATTCTCTGATACGCACATAAAATACATTATGCTTCACCTCGTTCCGAAATAGCTACTAAGATTGTCGGTTAACCGGGCCGTGTCTTACAAATTCATGCCCTTTACTTGTCAAATTTCGTCCCACAGCTGTCGCGAGAAGCGGTGGCGTTACCAACGTAATTAATTTCCTAATAAACTGTGACGGAAATACCGCTTCAATATATAGGTGTTCTTCTATCGGTGATCTTTATTTAAGATAATTTTCAAATTTGTTTTTTTAGTTTAATTATAAACACTGAAGAATTTGCCGTCTGTTAATCGATAAAAATATTAGTAGTTATCAAAACTCTATTATTGCAATTAAGTAAAGAAAACCAATAACAGTAATAACATTAAAATGTTTTGTATGTTGTATATGAAAGTATATACTATGTATGTATGACTAAAAGATTCTGAATTGTGATATAATTAAAGAGAGAAATAGGACACTTTTAAGTAAAATCATTTCCAAATTAATTGAATTATATATAATTAGACTTTTCTCTTTCTTAAAATAATGGAAATTAGTTAGCTATTTTGCAACAAAAAGTCAAATGTGATTTTAAATATACACGGAATAAAATGGTACCTTAAAAACAAATTTTGTTTCTGATTTCAGATTTTAAATATTATTTTGAATGGAAATTTAGTGATTTTTTCTTTTATCTATTCTTTTGTGCTCAATATTTTATTTAGAGAAAAAAATTGATTTATATTCACAATATAAAAATTTGTGATTTCATCTTTATTATACATATTATAATTATATTGCTTCCAATTTTCATTTGCTGCCAAGCGCGAATCAGGTTAGTAAGAATAGATATTCTCTTGTTGAATGACAATAATATCTGACCATTTTCTAATGCTCGATCTTGCTGGCGAACGTAAAATCACTTCGCAACTCATCTCATCTCGACTCATCTGAGCGATTAGTAACACCTGGCGAATGAATCGGTTAACTTGTCGCATTCAATGATAGATATAACATCACCGAAATAATATGAGCGTAAGTGGAAACGTCGATTGTTATATCAATATAGACATACATGTTTAACATGATTGCATTCACATACAAGATGCCGTTTAATAACGTGTTAAATTGTTATAATTTTAATATCTCGGTGCAAGACAATATTTTATTTTTTGTTTATAACTAAAAATTATTTTATTAATTGCACATGTTCTTTTTAAAATATAATTTATACAACATGTTTATACGAATATTGAAATAAACTTTTTTATTATACATATATCTGATAGTGAAAAATAACTTCTTTTTTAATTTAAGAAAATTATGTATATATTGTATATGTACATCCATAATACGAAAAGCTTGCTCCAATTTACATATACATATAAATTAGAATATTAAATATTTTTTTGCTTTTTAATATGATTCAAAGTAATTCCACTTCTGATACTTGTCTCATACTAACGTAACACCTCGTATGTGGTCTGAGTTGCACACATTCGTGATTAGAAATAGAAGTCAGCGTGGCGAGTTATATGGCACTCGCGAGATAGCTACATGGCTTCGCATACCGGCGCTATTATAAGGGGATAACCACAAATCTGTCAACGATCGATGTCACGGTGTCAAAAAATGTAGAGACGAGACGATCAAGTTTGTGTTTGTACGTGAAAATCCTTTCCTTATCGTGATGAAAGATTTGATATTGAAAGAAAGGCCACCTGTTTTTCGTGTACTCTTGCCAATTTTGCCTTTATTTCTCATCTTAATCTCCTCTATCATCAGGAAAATTAACGTCTGCTTCTTCTTTATACGGATAAAATGCGATTAGGAAACCGATATGCTTTATATATTCTAATCAAGACTGGACGAAAGCTGAATTTTTAACAATTTTGATAGAAAGAAAGAGAGAGTGTATCCAAAGATTTATATCCTAAGATACGCACGTGCATAATGGTGAAGTGTCATTATAAGTTTAGAAACTTCTTTTATCAGATTTAAAGAATTAGTAATTGTAATAATATTAAAAGTTGGGACAATTATTTTTAGTAAATTAATAATAAATTAATAATAAATTTGTAATACTTTTTTTATTACATATTTTGTTATCTAATATTTAGATATTAAATAATTGTAATTTACAAATATTTAATCAGCAGTTTATGTTTTAATAATTAAAAAATTGGCAATTAAAGAAGTAATTTTTTCTCAGGAATTACTAATAATAAAATTGACATTAATTTTAATTTTAGAAATTCTTTTTAATGATGTATTCGCTATTTTATAATGTAACGGTGAAACTGATCGGATTATTTTAAATATCTCTTTACACGAACGATAAATCGACCAGTGATAATCACGCAAGTAACGAGACAATGTTACATTATTATTAACTGCGATTTAAACGCTCGAGACATCCGTCATATATGATACCTAATTATACGTATCCTGATCCCGTTGATATTCCGAATTATGTGGATAGACCTTGGAATGACAGACAGGGAAAGGTCCGTGTCTCCAGTCCATTGAAATCTCGAGTAAACGACTGAATGGGTTTCGCGGAAGCGGATAATGGGCTGGCGGGTGGCGCGTCGTTTCGGTTATACATCCGCTCGCTCGCTCGCTCGCTCGCGAATCGCGCCTCTGTCAGCGTCGTAATCATCGCGGCGTGGTTGAATCTCACCGTGGCGCGATATGACGACAAACGGCCGGCACCGTCTCGGAACACCGGTCATCGTTGTTCGCCTAATGGGCTGCGCATTTCTCCGTCTGCTTTCACAGCCAGCTGATTATGACATGTTGGTCGCGTCTGCAGGCAAGCGAGCGAGCATCGAATACACACTCCATACCACGTGTTCCAGGCACCGTAACGTCATTTGCCCGGCTAATGACTCGTTGGCACTTAGCGTTACCGAGCTCCAAATCCCTTTTTCTCCCCTTGCGTATCCACGCGTGGCTTTAAGACGGCTCTATTCGAGGGGAAAGTGTCGCCGCGCGAGACTTTGTAACTTTAATAGTTACTGGCCGATCGCAATACTCGGTAGCAAATTAGCGAATATTATTTACGTATTAGTTGTTACTTATTGCTTAGCATTGTGATGCAATTTATATATAAGTATACGATGGATTTTTATGTGTGATAATATTTTTTAGATTTACATATATTAGCATACGTATATTTTAAAGAAGGAATGAATATTCTGCATATTTTTCTTTAATTGGTTGTATTTTAATGAACTTTAGTGAAGAATATTTAGAATACCTGTTACGAGAACAACTTCCGCTCCATTATAAAGAATTTTCGCATTTTACTCCGAGTAAATGAGTAAGAATATTAAAACAAGGAGAAGTTTTGCAATCTACTGATATTTTATACTCATCATACCAGTAAAAGCTAGGATTATACTATTAAAGTTAAAATGTACAGGCGCATGATGTATAAATTGCAATATAAGAGCTACATAATTCTTCAAATAATTTCATATCGATATAATTTTGACAAATTAACTACCGTAGTCCATAGCAAATGAGCAATTTCCGATCCTGTTCGCGTGTGGGCAGGTTAATAACGTGTTATTAGCGCTATCAGGAGCGTACAAAAATAATTGTGATATGAATCTTAGATCCGATATCTAAAGATACTTTCATACAATAACAGACACAGTAGCACTGGAGAGAACCCTTGGGCGCTTCGTAATTTGTAAGAAATATGATATTAAGGATACTTAGGACTAAATCACGCGATATCGATGCTAAGTTGTGGTTTCGGAAAATTAAAAAATCGCCCATACCATTTATTGCAAGTGTCAAAGACCGTAGAGAGCAATGCAGATTTTGCTCTCGGAAAAGTACACGCATGAAGCGAATCGATGGAACGATGGATTAAGATGGGAGCAGACGTCAGCAGCCGCCGACTGTAACTCTCGCGTATGAGGGACGCCCTCATCGGCGTCATCGTCGTCGCGTTGTCGTCTTCTTCATCGTCGTTGTCCCCGCGTAGGAAATGATTCCGTCGCCGACGTGGAAACCGCGTCTTACGCCTTGGCGGCGTGACGTCGCAATTATTCATCGCGTATGGTTGCGAGTAACAAATCGCCAGTCAAGTGGCAACACCGTCGGCAGCTTGCGCAAGGCGGAGAGTGTGCGAGAGAAAGATAGAGGGGAGGGTTAGGAGGAGAGGGATAAAGAGAACATACACACGAGAGGAGACAAGTTTGAAGGAGTTCGGAGAGAGAGAGAGAGAGAGGAGACACAGTGATAATGGCGGGCCGCGAAGGGGAATCGTAGTGCGAGAAAGAGGTAGAGAAACATGGAGAAGGAGATAGCAAGAGGCGGACTCCTCCTACGTACGTCTAGATTCGCGTCGCCAGAACGTAAATTTAGCACTAACGCATTATGCACGCTCGGGCTGCGTCGCATTGGGCGTGCGATACCGACAACAGCGACCGTCTACGCGCGCTGTATCGCCCTGATGCGTGTCGGATGTGTCGTAGACAACGTATGCACGTGAGGAAGAACGTCGGTCAGTCTTATTTCGTGCAAAAGAGGTGCGAAAGTCAAGTCGAGATCGATAATAGGAAATTGGAAGTATCGAGAAAAGGAATAAACATCTTTTACCATATTCCGTCATTATAACGATAAAATTCAATATTTTTATTTTATTTCTAAAATCTTAATAATTTTTAATGATTTTTTTAAAATATATGTAAGTTCGATATTCTAAAAACTGAATAAATTCAGGTGAAATTGTAAAATATAGAAACAAAGTCGTATTTGTTAGAAGGCTTATATTAGAATTTAGGGATGCTAAAATATCCTAGAAAAACTGATATAGACGTAGGAAAATTTTTGAATATTAGAATTGATTTCTCCAAGAATTGATTAAAATGGAAGACGAAGAATATCCTTGATTTTGTGAGCATTATGCGCATGAGGTAGATTCATTGAAAATAATCGTAAATCAGTACTAAACAACAAGCACAAGGTCACTGATTCGTACCGTAACGGTCAGAAATCTCAATTAGCTCTTTGTGCTGGATGTACGCCTGCGCTTGGATTTGATTAATGTACGTTTTACCGTAGGCTGCCTTTGTGTCTGAAGTCGGTGGCGGCTGAGAAACACAATTTACGCTGACCACGATGGCAATATCTGTTTTATACTCGCACGAGACTTTGTGAGCGCGGCTTGGCGGTCCGTTATGATTTACATGGACATTAGGTTCAAAGATGAGACTAGAATTATTACTGGAATAATAGATCTTTATTATCGATAGAGCTCTCGATTATGTCTAAAACAGATTAAATTAATTATTATATGAGCATGAAATTTTAAGAGATCTTCTGAAGAACTACAAAGATATTCATGATTAATACATATTTTATGTAAGGAGAAAAAATGTACATCTTAATACACGTCTTACTTATTATGACATTTTGTAAAAAGTATACATATAAAGATTATTGTATGAGATAATGAACGATATTTTGCGATATTGAACTGGCAGCTACTAAATATACTATTTGGTGTATGAAATTTCTTTTTTATCGGGTTTTTAATATAAAAAAATCGGTCTCTCTCTGAACCAGCTTTATAAACGCAATTTACCTACTTTTCAACTAAACTCGCTGTATTTTCATCGGTTATTTTTCATCTCTTCGTTCTGTGATAATTTGGTTTCATAAAATGTATGGAAAGTACTATGAAGACAAATGTTAGCAGTAAAGTCACGTAAATTGATGCGCCATGTATAACCGTTGCTTTCTCGCTTTGCAATCGTTCCGGTTATATCGCGCAATTTCCACAATTCATAATATTAATATTTTGTGTAACTCGCGCAAGTTAGAGAGCGCAAGAAGAGTCGTCTCTCTCGGTGTTATTAGAGATGGAATCATGCCATAACAACTTCTCCCCGTGAAGACGTATTGAGTATACGCAATAAGAAATGGAATGGCCGACGGATTTGTCTCTCGTACAAAAGCGCGGGAGGATTATAATTTGCGGTTAAATCAGAAGGAACGGACGGGAAGAAGGAGTGCCTCGATGGAACATAATCCGGGACATTAATTAACCATATAGTCATAATACTGTTCGAGGGTAGAAATGAGCCTCTGAGAGACGTTTCTTCTTCGTTCATTGTGCGGAGTTATCGTTGAATTAACAAATGGAGCAAGAGAAGACGAAATTATTCACAAATGCTCTGGAGAAAAGTATAAAACGACGAGATTCGAGGATGAAAAAGAAAAACGAAGGAGAGACAGTTAAACGCATAGTAGTCATCGAGGAAGGACAATCTGAAGACAAAACAATTGTACGATCTCGCGCCAACGCTTTCGTTTCGAAATGCAATGTCACATTGCGAAGTGAGTAAGCTAAAAGCCAAGTATTTCGCTTGTCGTATGACATGCGTTGGATCGCACTGACAAAAGAATACTTAGCTCTCAGCAAGATAATAAATCTCACAACACAAGTCATTCTTTTAAGAAACGAATTTCAAAGTTTGATACTTGAATTAAATATTTATTACATATATGTAATAAATCGATCACTTATTAACATTTCAATTGTCAATTTGACAAAATATTTAAAATAAACGAACTGAGTTAATTATCACAACAAATATCATTATTTAAATATTTGACAAACTTGAATTGAATTAAAAAAAAAAGATCTATGAAAAAAATTATTAAAATATCTGAAAAATTTATTATTAGTTGATTTCGAAATTTTTGAATATGCACCTACGTTGATTGATTTACGGAAGATAATTGTACTATGACGGCCCGCTCTCGATCGAGTATCATCACATGTACAAGACGGGATTTCAGTTATAGAACCAACGGAGAACAGAAGCCGTATGCACGCCTTCGTGCGAATCGCACTCGCCGATCTCGCGCCCACTTGAGATAATTGCGTCGAAGACTAGGTGATTAACTGACCAGGGTGACTGCGTGGATTGTGGGTCGGCGATCTATTTCGATCTAGGAACTATTTTCCCTCGCAAAACTACTCTGATGTCTTAGCTACATTATCTTCTCTGTTTTTGTGTGTGAGATATATTGGAAAATTAGGAGTTTACACACATTCTTGATTTTTATTTATCGTTTATTAATAAATAATACTGTAATTTTTTTTCTCTTTCTCTCTTATTATGCTAATAGTAATTTAATAGTAATGATCTCTTCGTTTTATACCGAAATTTGAATATGCTTAATACAATTTAATTTAAATAGTGTAATTTTCGCGAGAGAGGACATGTATTATCTTCTTTTAATGCATTGTTATTCTTAGAATACTTATATTATTCGTGTATTACTTTATTTTTAGAATACATAGATGTATTATTTTCATTCCATTGTATGTTAATAATTTACATGAGTCTTTAACGAGTTCTGTCTCTCCTTTCCTTTTGTCGATTGCCATTATTCTTCCTAATTTTACACGACTGCTGACTTAAAATAAGTTATCTCGTAATACACGTTAGTGTCGTAAAAGGGGGTGGCGAGAAGGAGGAGATTGTCACAATGCGCGTCGACTCGTCGCAAAAGGAGAACATGCTCTGAGCTTTCGCACGTTGTACGTATGTTACTGCCTTCTGATCTCTTTTATCTCCTCCACGTATTCCTTCTCTCGTCGCGCCTCATCCTTTTTCCTTCCCCATCGGCGGCGCTTCGCTCCCTTCATTTACCGCAAGCACGCAAACCCACGAGCAGATCTGATCCCCTCTCTTCTTGAAGAACAAAAGCCGGCCTGCTGGCTGCCTTTCGGACACGACCGTGCGGGGTGAAGTCTTTAACTTCTTTCCTTTTTCATTCCGTACCGGAGATTCCATCTTTGTGGTACTTGCATTGTTTTATGTGGCGAGCGTTTAATTAGAGCATCCCAAATGCATGGAACATTTCAGACGTTATCAAGAGTATGAGAAAGATTTATATAAATTTATATTTTAATTTATTTATTATTCAATTTTGATTTCTTATGGTTCAGTTTTATTAATTTTTGTTCTTCTTATAATCTGGATATTTGCAAAGATAATTATATGTTTATACGTATATGGTAATGTGACTTCGAAAACTTGGTAATATGTTAGGATTTATATTTAATTTTGATTCGAATCTGAGCGCGCGCGAACGGAAAGACACACGAGTGTTCGTCTATCCTCGCGAATCTCGCTTCTCCTTTCAATGAGATTTGTGGCAGCGCGACTTCCACTCAATAACGTTCGCTGCCTTCATGATGTACCACGATGTACATACGTGATACAATAAGGAAACTTGGTTTACAGTCGACGACGGCAGTTCGCTCTCTCCACGCCGCCAACTCGAATAATTCACATTGTCCGTCGGGAATGGTAGGCAGTTGAGGGTTTTCTTTTGCCAATTATTTCGGGACACGTTGGTGCGAGGAAAGAAAGCCTCGCGAGGCAGAATAGATCGCGCGATTTTCTCCGGACTAATTTAGCCGCGCTCTTATTCAACGTATTCTCTCCTTCTCTCTTTCCCCGCGTTCGTATTTTTTTCTCGCATTTTCTTCCTCTTGTACGCCTCGCTGCATCTCCTGGCGTGTGCCTTCCTGCTTGGAACTCAACTCGATTATTCCCCTCATTAACACCATCCATATAGGTACGTCCAAATATTTTACAACGATTGACATTGTCGCAACCGACCAGTCGTCGACCGGCCGGTATCTACGCCATTGGCGGAGCATACAAGGGTCGGTCATTCCCATTGATAACGACGATCCATTAGCGAATCGACAGGTAAAATGGTCCCAGCCAGTATCTACGCAATTCACATTTCCGAACTATTAACCTCGGCGCAGTTACGTTAATACACGCGTCCGCGTCTAATTTTAACGGATCGACGGGCTTGACCTGCCACCGCGCCGTTCAGAAGACGGCGCGTACTCATTTGCGGAAATTTCTATCGACGCCGATCTATCTGCTAGATAACGGCAGATTAATGAGTAGAGGATTGGTAGTTGTTCGCAAACCTCGAGTTTTCCTTTTTTTGAGCTTCCGCTGCTTTCTAGTTCGTTATTTTTTAGTTTTTAACCCTTCGGATTTTTTTTAATCGCTCTTAACGTTACTGATGAAATGAGTTGTTTTCTAATTTCAAAGATTGATCTTTATAGGAAAATTATTTCAACGCAATTTTATAAAGATAATTAAAACAGTAATCATCTATCGATTTAAAATATTCAATATTCTTTCTTTTTTAAGTCTTATTTAACTTTGAAATTTATCTCTAGGATTTGTATAGAAAGAAATTTTTATAAGAAATATTACTTTAAATCTTCTTTGGCTTAATATTAATCTTTAACCACTGCATTTTATTTCTTTTTAAAGAAATTTTTATTTTATTATTTTTTTATTGTTTTTATATCATCCTATATTAATGTTATAATAATTTTTAACTACGTTAAAATGTAAATTAGATTCGTTTATGGTTTCGAGATAAAAATCGTCTCACTAGCGAATTCACGTGCATTCCAATCAAAGTTCCTCGCGGTCGTGCCCGTCGGGATTTCCTCTTCTCCCTGCTGAGCGTCCCCGCCCTCATCGTCGCCGCTTGCAATTTTCGACGCGCCTTCCTTCACCCAGCGAATTAATGCTCGCGGTGTTTCAGGGATCGCGCGCGCCATTCATAACGCGAATGTTATTAGTGCAGATCGGAGCAGATATACCGCCCGGCCCGCGTCGTGTGGTTAAAATAAAGATGATGAATGCCCGGCCGTCCCTCGCCGCGGCACTGGATGTAGATTAATATCGGCCCTCGCTCGCTTACTACTCCGCGCGCGCCTCCTACTAATATCTGCCGCCCGTAGTAGGTAGTTGGTACACGAGGATCTTGGATCGTCCCCCTCGTATTCGATCGTTTGCACTGGTAGCATCTTCTTGACAAAAAAATCCTTGAAAAACACGCGTTCTTTGCATATTCCAGAGTCTTTAGAGTTCATCTAAAATCTATCAAAATTTTTATCTTATAAGTTATAAGATAAGTTATCTTATAAGTTATCTTATATAAGAATGATTACCTTATAAGTTATTTTTTCTTTATACATTAGCTCTGAATGATTTTTATAAAGTTTAATCTTGAATCGAAAACAATGTATATTTATTTGTCACGCGTCCCGGTATTTTACAAAAAACAATTCTATTTCTAAGTAATGTGTTAAATGAATAGCAACGATGCGCTATCTCGTAATTTTTCCCGATATCGCAAGTGACTTCATCGATTTTTTTCCAATGTGTAAGATGGAAAAATCGTTTAAAAAGAACATGACGTTTCTCCCGCGATAACATACCTTACGTTATTACGCGAACAACTATTTGGTATAATTTTTACGAGGCCCCTTTGTGGCCAAGCAGCTGCTTCTGCATTACACGAGCTCGAATTTCGAATTTGAATTATTATAATAACGACTTTCAGCACGGTCTATACATTCCACGCGCATTAAATATAAATATTCAGATGCTCTCGCATCATGCGTATGATTTACCGGTGCGGGACGTTAATGAAATCGCGCACGCCACGAATACCTCGATAAATTTGCATAGTAGTGGCGCGCATATTTAGTCGGCCGGCGATTTCAGTTTAAGCCGGGAATCAAGGAGTTCGATCAACGATGTTGCAAACAAGCCTGTAACTTGGAGCTCGCCTCCTTCGTTGAAAAATGATTCAGTACACGTCGATTTGTGTTTGCATTTTCGTGTGTAAAGAATAATATTAAAGTAAGATACTCTTTGTACACGTTTTTTTTTTAATGTTAGAGACAACGAATGATATAATGATTGGACGTTATGCGTTAATTGTAAAATTTAATTTATAAGTACAAACTGTAAAATATCAAAAATGATATTTTAATCTGAATCTGTTCCTACATCATAGTCATTTACATTTAATTAAGATAATAGTCATTTGTGGATAAATAAGTAATAAAAAGTCAGACTGCAACTTAATTGTACTAATTATACAATATAAAACAATCGTAGTTAAAAAGAAACTTTTGAGAATTTTTAAATTAATGACTTAATTTGTGAATTAATAATTATGTATTTTACATTGATTATTTATTACAAATAATTTTCTCGTAACTAATTTTATCGATGAGCATGTACAAGTCCAATGGTCATGCTGTAAGCATAGCTTCTCGTAACTTATCTTTAATCAGAAAAACGCGACTAAGTGTACTCTTATCCGTTTAAATAGCAAAGCTTACACTCGGACTAGCTTAATTAGATTATACAATTGTAAAGCGGAAGCGATCGGACGTACCGGTACCGATGGTCGGCGTTACGATCTCGGCGAAACTCATCGACGCTTTAAAGTCTGGCTCGAGAGACGTTCGTAAGCCACCTTCGACACTAACGATCGCGTGAATATCCGCGACATCGACACATGTCTGTATAATCCGTCGTAACGCGTCGCGAGCGGGTTTTCCTTCGCACATGAAAACGCCTTCTAACGAGACAAGGGCGTATCGCATCCAGATAAAAAAAGAAATATCGCGATTTAAATCTATCGCTTCCACTATTAAAGCGGATGGTCATCCGATCGAGACAAGTCGCGTAGGCCGTGGCAGGGGCGGAATAAGAACTTTCAAAGTTCAATATTTACACTGAAATTCACAGCTAAACAATTATTCTTTAGCTTGCAAAAAGACTTAAATGCAATTTATACAAACTGTGTAAAACTAAATCATTAAAATAAAAATTGTTACATGTACTAAATTAAAAATGTTATGTCAAATGAAGGAAAACAGCCTTTAAATAAGGCTTAAGTTTACGTAATTTTAATTTTATATTTTATACATTTTAGAAAATCTATTAAACATATTTATATTTATATTAGAAATTTTTTATTTTTTCGTGATTAATCTTAAAGGACGTCTTTAGTTTCTATCTTTATATGTTAATGTCACAACTGATATTCAATATATTCGTATTTTCGAACTTACTACTGCTTTTTCAATAAGTCCGCCCCTGGGCCATAGTCACGAGCGAGCGAAGGACGAACGATAATGTCTTGGCGACATACTCTGGACGCGTTTCAGATCCTGTTCGCGTTATCCAGGCTCGCGCGAATGGATGTACCTTTCGGTCTGACAGAAGACGCCTTCGAGCCATGCTGTTAGTCGCAAACCCGATCAACTCGTGTGCTAAGAATTATTATAGCTTATAATATGACTGTCAGTTATTAGATTAGATTCCAAAGTTAATAATTAATCATTCAATTATTTTAAATTTTATTTTAAAAAAATCAACATTAGTAATTCTAATTTGCACATGACTAAGAAAATTTGCTATTAGTAATTTATCTATTAGTCGATTGACTGCTGCATTTATTAAATTAGAATTTAAACAATATTTCTGCTAGATGACGATAATGTATTATCGATAGAATAAAATACAGAATATGTGATAATAGTATGTATGTATAGTAACTGAGATTAGTTAGAAATACGAACAGCTCAAGAGGCATACGCACACATACACAGCATAATATTCATTTACATATTACATAGTATATTAAATATTTTTTAGCGGCACGAG
Organism: Tetramorium alpestre; assembly: GCA_021460005.1. Classification (NCBI taxonomy): domain Eukaryota; kingdom Metazoa; phylum Arthropoda; class Insecta; order Hymenoptera; family Formicidae; genus Tetramorium; species Tetramorium alpestre. Next base: position 904,395 of record JAJVSH010000020.1, on the reverse strand, counting down.
TTTGTTAATATACATAAAGTTTGTTGCTCGATGCTCAATGCTCGATGCTTCGACGCTTATTTGGTAACATACAGTGCTCTATGTTGTGCGGTTACCTTGAGCCACTCGTACGCCGAGACTCGAGCAAGCAGTTAGTGGTGCGAGCTGTTCCGTGTGTCGACGCATTACTCTTCGTGATACGATAGCGACGAATAGTAGGAGACGCCAAATGCGATCGTTCCTCACAAATACTTATCAAATATCGATCCGTGTGATTAATTAATGATAAGTACGTCGAGACAACAGTTCTTTATCGAAAACATTTTATTTTCATCTTTTTTTACTTATTCAAAATCAGAATTGGAACGATAGGGAATGAAAGTTTATAAGAATAAATCTCGCATCGTACTTTACACATTATATCTTACATTTTCGTTAATTAAATATAACTTGTTTAGCATTTGCATAGATCGGAAGTGTCTCTTAAAAAACTCTTAAAAAAGATGTTAGGTCGATACTCGAAAGTCTCGAAGTATTATTGCCTCTTTTCCATAATATTGATTGGTTTTCTCGCTTGGCTCATTTCGCATTGCAAAAGTAACCAATAAGATAAAAATTATTTGCCAATTTTTTGCTAATTTTTTGCTTCTAAAATTAATTTTTTTGCTTTAGTTTTTAAAAAGTTACGAGAAGCTCCATAGCTCAATATTAAGTATGTGGAAATCCAATATATAAATATTTTGTTGTGAAAAACTTTTTATTTAAATTATCGCAGAATTAATCGGTATCACATAACAATTAAAAGCTTTTTCTATAATAATTATTTGTTTTTCTTTATTGCATTATTACAATTGATATAATTATTAATAGCTTGATTAAATTTGTCTTCATTAAACAATTTGATATTTTATTATCTCGTGACAAGTTGTTTGCACTATTATAATTCAGTGTCATCTCGTGTGAAGGAATTCATGACATTAATACAACGAAATGATTTATTAGTATGCGGGAATGATGTACAGCGTTTTTATTACTCCAGAAAGTAGGCGTCCTTTCCTCCATCCGTAAAATACCGATTTCCGATGAACAGGATTGTTATATGACCGTACTATAAAAAGAAGGCTATCGTTTGTTAAATTAACCTTAACGAGCATCTAAATCATATATTTTTTAACACAACCGCTTCTTGTCAATTAATCTTTGAATTCGTTCATTTAAAATCCAGTTTATCTTTAGTTAGTATATAAGTATTGATTTTCTAACAATATCCATGGACTATAAGCTCAAGCTTCTCGCTTATTTCATTTCAATTTTGTAAATTTTCCGTAAAGAAAGATTGACTTGAGAATAGGGATTGTTTATTTCATATCTAAATTGTATCTTTTACTAGTAGAAGCTCCCACACACCGATACTTTCGTCAGTTAAAACTTGTGCGAGTCCAGTGGCCCCTGTTAATACGCAAGACATTCTCAGACGGCGTCGTCGCGAATTAATATAGCCTCGACGGCACGGTGCATCGGAGATTATAATTGCTCTCGGAATAATAAGAATATCCTCTAGGAATTATATGCAGAACGACTGTAGTCTGCGCTAAAGATATTTCTAATAAATTTAATTTACCCTCGTGTATGCGACGCGCCACATTGTGCTTTCTGTCAAAAAAGTTAATTACTCCCGTCGCCCTTTTCAAGTTCTACGTGACAGTAATGCAAATATATGAAATAAACATTAGGAATTTGAATTTAGGACATTTTATTGTTTCTATCACTTCAATTTGTCTCTATCACAAAAAATCATGAAAGGAAATTTTTATTGGAAAAATGTCTTTTTCATAAATTGCTAATTTTTAGTAATTAGCAATTTTTTAATTTTGTTCAAAGATTTTATTTAAAAAATGGATTTATAGCTGCTTATTGTACTATTGATGTTCTTACGTGCTTTATTATAATTTATTTAAAAATTTTTTAAGTCAGTTTTTTTTAAACGTTGTTACAAGTGATGGTTTTATGAACTAAGCAATTATACAAAATTTATACAGGAGACGTCACGCAGAGACGGATCCCTTTTTCGATCGTATTTTTGGAATATAATCCTTCATTATTTTTAGATATGTTAATAACGGTCTCTGTAATAGGTATATATGTATATTGAATACAATTTTATGACGTCTAGTATACTGATTATGCCTGAGAAAATCTTTTTATAATAGTATTATTTTAAACAATATTGCTATTCTCGCAATATTCTCGCATGAAAAACTCTCTTTTCCTTTGAAGATCATTATCGATATCCAAAACCGTCCGTAATTATCTCTTATAAATTTTATAGAATTGACTATGTTTGCATTTCTTCAAATGTCCAAATTATATTCTAAAAATTCTTGTCTGAGATATCTTTATACATGAATGTACATCGTATCAACATATTTTAGAATAATCGCTTATTTTTACCTAGTTATCTTACAAAATATTTCGACTACTATTGGTCGTTTGTTCGATTTGACCTGGGCAGTACCCCAATTACGCAATCTACACACACACTACGATCTGGTTTTCTTTCATGACGATGAACATGTTCTAGCTATCAGGTCTTGTAACGTCGGACATTGAGCGATGCTACCGAGACGAGCGATTGTGTTCGGAAACATTTTGCTAAGTCGAGAATCGGGCTAAGTTTAGGCGCGAATCACGCGCGAGAAATCAACTGAAATAGGTGCTCGATCTTTTAGCTCTTGAACGATGTACATACATTATAGCGGAACATGCCGATTAATGCGATATTTAACACGAATTTAAATATTTAATTTAAATATTTTACTTAAATAACAAGCAACGATGATTGTTAATTTCTTAAAATTGATACACAAATATTAATAGATACTACTAAAATTAATTTTGTTCATTTTTGTGAAAAAATATTTTATTGATTTTCGTAAGCGATACAAACAAATCACAAACATAAAAATATAATTCCTGAAATGTTTTTTAGAAATGAACAAAATTTAAATTAAATTTTAAATTTACATCGATTTCCATATATCACGTGTTCTTTCTCTTAATGCGTTCGCTTTGTCCGCTTTACCATCAGTATTTCTGGATTGAGCTCTCAACAGGGTTAAGGTAGCTTAAGCGTTGATTGAGCGAGCAGCTTGGAAGCCGGATTAGCCTTTTGAATCGGAATCCCAGTTGCGAAGTTAGGACTTATATACTGCCGCTTTCACCATAGCTGTCATCGCATATCATAAACTCAAGAAATGCATTTCTTGCCTTTTATTTTTTCTAAATATAATAATAATTATTATTATTATTAATTATGTACAAGTGCAAAGTTTTTAAAATTGATTTTATCATTTGCGCACAATGTTTTTATGAAATTAAATTATTATTATTAAATGGCCGAGATAGAACCTGATGTTGCGAGCGACGATTGATAAACAACAATTAAAGGAATCGTTTCGAGCGACTTTGCATCGCGTTATCTTCGCGATGCCAGGGTCTCACCATAATGAAGTTAATGACGGCAACACGGTGGTCCACCGATAGCGCGCCGATCCGATTATATCGATCTCGATCGTCGTCGCGTACTCGTGTTTACAGAGGGGGGCAGCCGCAAGCTGAGGAAGGTGGGGAGGCACGATGTAACGGCGAGGCGGACCATTAACTATTAAGCGCGCAGATATGCATATGAGACGACGGTGCGTGGGCTTGCTCCAATCGGCGGCCACGTCGCTGTATATTGCCGAGATAATATCCCGATCTGATTGGATGGTTATAAACGGAGTATTGCCGCCGCGTGCAGGTTTTAACGCCGTGACGCCGCGCGTAGTCGATAGCTTTTCGACGTGTCGGGACAATATACGACATGGACTTTCATAAAAACGAGATGAAATGATTGCGCCGTCGCGTTCGATTTGAAAGAAAAACGGGTCTTGATGTGATTATTTTCATTATTGAAAATTTAATTAAAAATATTCGAGAAAATTTCTTGATTAAAATTTATTTAACTTTCTAATCTGTCTACAAATCTATCTAAAGTATTAATGTTATTAGAAATAACATTATTTTCTTAAAACAATACAAACAAAGAAATTGTTCTCGTAATATTCTTCTCTCGCGAGTAGGTATATATTTTCCAAAGATATAACATTTTTTGGTAAAGTATGGATTATTGCATAAAATATTAATTTGTCTTTCTATTTGCAACAAGAAGAAAACTGTTTCTAAAGAAGTTGGTATCATTTCCGGAGGGAAATCCGGTAACATCGAATACATTAGACAACCGGAAAGCACCTTCGCGACCACCTGCGCATCATGCAAAAATATATTCAATTTTTCGTGACGATTATATTCGTTCGACCACGTTTACGCTGAATAAATATGCTAAGAGCTCGATTCCAGAACGTATAGAATGAAGATGTTCCCTCTTCATTTTCAACGTTTTCGAGGGTTCAAGCTGCATCTGCCGCGTACCTGCGCTATCGATTTTCGAGTGCATTTATGTCGCGAAATAGGCCAACGAGGTACAAAGGACGAAACGAGAGTGAAAAGGAAGAGATCGGTTTGTTCCTTGAAATGGGAGCATCGACGCAGGTTGCTCTCTGCCCGCGCATAATAATGAATCTCACCTCCTCCCCCCCCCCTCCCCCGGAACGGAAAGCGGGCTTCCAGATCCGCCCGGAGCTCGGCGCAATAATGGAAAGCGTGCCTTTTACTATTTTATTATCGTTCACATATGCCGGAATGCCTACTTACCGTTGCGCTATCGGGGGCATCTGAGATGCGAGTTATTGCGATTAGTAACGGGTACGCTTCTCTACATCTCAGATACTTTATTGCAACCCGTACAATCGAACGAAATACAAAACCGGAGATAAACCCCTCCCGGTATAAACTGACGCGCGCTAAAACTACCGCGACACGTAAACTGTTTACGCTCCGTTATTCGAAATTATTTTCGAATAGCGCCTGGACGTTTCCTTATCGCCTCAGTGTTTCCGCTTATCCGCGGGTTATCGAAGGTCCAACGATAATTACCGATGACTATCTGCATCTCGGAAGCGTCTGCGAGAGATCGAGAGATCCAGTTTAAATGCGGGATCTCGGGCGCGCAGTGTGGCGTGGATCGATACCTTCGATGCTAGTCGTTTCAGACAATTAATCAGAGCGCTCGTCGTAGATAATCCACGACGCGTAGCTAGCGAAATATATCCAGAACGCGCGCGTAGCATATTATAGGATGAGGCGCAAGAATGATAGCTAGCATTAGCGACATCGATAACCGTTCACCGATCGACCGCTAACTCAAACTGTAGCGAATATTCTTTCTACGAACCAATATCTCTGACGTTGTTTCAGCGATTATCATTCATGAAACAAAGTTGCATCCCGATCGCTGCCTGGTGAAAATTAAATCAGATTCTCCGCTATCTTATCCAGTTACATGCGCGTATTTCGAACATGCCTAGACTCTATCTCGCCTACTCGTTTTCTCACCCATCCTGCATGTACCTCTTTCTCGTTAGCGAGCGCGGCTATAAATTTGATTGGCACGAGTTTACATCGGGTATATGTGCCTCGGTGTATAGAGAACGCGGCTATTTCGATTATATCCGCGAAAATATTTGGGACAGCGACATTCCTTTATTATTAATTGAACCCGAAAAGTCACGACGATGTAGACAAGCACGAAGATGCGTGGGCACATTCCCACGCAGACGAAGAAATGAATTTAGAGAGGAATATTTTTGGAAGTCGTCTGAGTTACACATACGATATGAATAGAATAGTAGAAAAAAAAATTTATAACTTTTCAGTTAAAGAGAAAAAAGAAAGAAGCAATAAGAATTTAATCGATGAAACAATAAAAATCGAACACCAATGATAAATAAAAATAATGCTATGAATGTTAAGTATTTAGAAGTTGCCAAATAAGTATGAGAAATAATCAATGAACTTCCTGGACGCTATTCCTGATTTTATCAGAAGAATGTTTAACTATAACTTTACGCTGATATTAAGTTTTTATGACAGTAATTAAATAATATAAATTACATAGATGTTTAAGAGTTGTAAGACGTAAATATTATCTTTTATATCTATTCTCTTTCTCTCTCTCTCTCTCTCTCTCTCTCTCTCTCTCTCTCTCTCTCTTTTTCTGCTAGGGTTAACGTACCAGATCGGTACGTTATTCAAAAGTCACGGTATATTAAGCGCGCGACGCGTGGATCCTTGAGTCATCCCGAAGGAAGACACCCGCCCCGGGGTGGCGGTAGGAGATAGTCTAACCGAAATTCCGGCTCCTGGACAGGCTTAGGAGGGAGCATAATAAGAAGCGTTATGAAAGGAAGGCACGGGACAAGATCCTCTTGCACGTTGAATTCGAATCTGAGCCGTTGGTGAACACCTTGAGCACACACGCGACGTGATTCAATGCGACTCAGCTGTTTGCCCCTCCGCTGAGTTCCGGATTTTTTTTTACTGCCCATCTTGCTCCAGGCGACTAAACTTTCAATTTTGGCACGCGTCTCTTGACAGCAAAAAACGTTGAAGCCGTTAGATTTACCTCCAGTACCGGAGATGTTGCGTTTCGCGTGATGAGACTATAATTGATTATGGTACCGATCACTGGTGAGAACATGACGTGCGCGTGGAATCTTACTTTTTGTACGTAGTAGAGAAAAATAAAATATTGAAAAATTATAGTTTCTGAAATTAAATATATATATATTTTTTAATTGATATGAAGTAATATTCCAAATTGCTTTAATTTTAGGATAGAGAATAATTATTGAAATAAAAATAATTATTTTACATTGAATTACATTGAATGAGTAGATATGAGAAAATATAGAAAAAAAAAATAAAAAGTTTTGTTTTGTAACGGTGGTCAGTGACTGCTACATTTCAATTTAGGATTAATGGAATTTTTTAGAATTCGTAAAAAGCGGATTGTGAAATTAAATTTAGTAGAGAGATTAGAATTTAAATTAAATTAAATACTTTTATAAGTTTAGCTATGATTGCAATTATACTACCGTTGGTATAATGATTGCAAACACTAAAGCAAAATTACACTTTTATTTTCTTATGGATATTAAAATATTTCGTAGCATGATTCAATACGATTGATGAAGGTTATATACGAGTACGCAATGTGCAAGTCTTGATTCGTTTCGAATGCATCACCCTTCTCGCTTTTTTCGCGGCAGGTACATATAGAATGTACGTTACGCAAGAGTCCCAGTAACGTATCCAGACCTCTACCTGAAACCTTTCAGAAGGAGGGAAAGGAAAAAAGGAAGATAGGTAGCATGGGGATGGCACGCGCCAACTTAACCGGCAAGGGAGTGGTGGCCCCGATCAGCTGCAGCTGCGCTCTCGGCTCTGCTCTTGGCAGCCAAGCGGCTCTTTGCTGTTTGGCTGCTAGCCGATCTTGACCCGATCGTATCGAACGCCGCACGGCCGACCCACTGTCATCCGAAAACGAATAACAGTGCCCGCGTTTAGTCTCCTTTGAGGCCCTTACTATTCTCGAAAGGGCGACAAGTTGACTTTACATTCGTGATTTATATCTCACCGTATCGCGCCTTGTCGTCTCTAAACGAACAGTTAGACCGTCGATTTAACTAGAGATATACGAAGAAATATTTCCTCCAAATGATATAATAAAATACAATTATTAATTTGCCCTTTTCATAAGTTGTTAACGACATTGCTAGAGGTAGTATTTTATAGGTTGGAACAATTTGATTTATTATTATTTCAAAATTATAATTTTGATGAAAATATAAAATCAGCATACGTCAGAAAAATAAATCATAATGAAATATTACAGTTTTATTGAGTATACACATTTGCTTATGATTCCGTGAAATATAATTATTATAAAATACATAATATAATAATATTGTAATAAAAACTTATACATATTTACGATCGTATTATTGCTAACCATATTATGTAACATGAAATGTGAAAAATTACTCTTGGTAAATGTCACTTCAATGAAGTAATACTCTAAGTCGTATGTTTTGCTACTGTAGCTTCAGCATTAAAGTTTACTGTTGCCACGTGCATCTGGCAGAAGCTTGTCGTTAGCACCTATCTCGTCATGCGGAAAAGCGCCTAAGGCCACCCTCGCGCCATGTTTAGACACGGTTTCTATCCGTTTGATAAACGACCGGTGGGCGGCTGGTCAAGCGGTCAGTATACACCGTGTTGTCGGTATTGTCGTTGCATTGTGCTAACTGCGCGGAAACACGACGTGTACACGATTAGCCACCCTCGTAAACCCTGGTTAAGAGGGGGTGCCGCTTTGGCCACCTTCAAGGCGGCGTGTCCTCACGCGCGTACATCATGAGGGGAACGACGACGACGACTACCAGCTGGCGCTATAAGGAAGCGTCCTACTCGCGGGATTTTCGTCTCCATTGTCCTCGTAAATGCTTCGTGTGAACGTCCGATCGTCACATGCTGCGTTTTAGACGGATGTGGACGGTTAACTTCGATTTTTTATCAATGCCCCGTCACCCTCCGTCATTTTTTCTTCTCGCCTCAAGACAATAATCGTGCTGCCTTTGGCAGCTAGAAAAGAAATATAGCATATGATGTTACCTATGTTCAATCAGTTAGTAATATGAGTTTATTTTCGAATTTTAAGACAAAAATTGAAAATGAAATTTTAATGCAAAACCAAATATCATAATATCAAAACTAAGATTAAGTAAATAAAATGGTATAATTATTTTCTAATGATGAATATTTTTTAAATATAAAATCATTAAAACATATATCTATGAAAATATTTTTGAAAATTAATAAAGTAATCAAAATGACAATTTTTAAAAGATTATTTTAGATTAATGTATTGTTGCATTTATCTAGGGATCTCGATTACAATATTTAATTTTTCATCATGTTACTAATTGAATTTTAATATAGCATACAGTTTTTTGACTGATAGCTAAATTCTAAGGAAGTTCTGATATAGTGTTGGAACAGGCTTCCGTATTTCAGAAGCCTTATTTCAGATTGTGCGCGAAATGATCCTGATCTCGTTTCCTTCGTAGTTACGTCTGTGAATATACGTTCACCTTTTCAATTATACCAGACGCTATCATCGACGCTACAGCCGTAATCACTGTCGGCGTACATTTATCGGTTGCACAATTAAATTATCATAGCCCTTTCAGGAAAGAGGGCTTTCGCGTTGATCCAGGAAGAAATAAGCCTCGGGCCAATATCCGAGAAACCGGGCTCAACCCGCCGTACATGCGAGATAATTTATAGAAATATCCACCGTTGCACGACTGGTTAATGCCGCGACGGGAATGCATTTGGTATTTCTACATGTTGCGCTCGGCATAATGCATCTCGTTTTCTCCGACCGACGCTTTTGAAGTAACCGACCACGTAAAGATGTTTCGCAAAGATTTTCTATAGATATGGAGCATTCTCAGAATCAAATGTATTTAAAACCTCTAGAATCTTAGGGACATAGGAGTATTCTGGCTAAAATAGAACTAAAGTACAGAAAATATGTATTACATAAAAATATTTTATGATAGCAAGAAATACACGACTTGCATATTCCGAATACTAAATTTAACTAATTGTATGTTTTACAGTATCTACGAAGTATTATTCGAATGACTTTTTTATTTTATTTAATTAAAATATCAACAGAGAGAGAAAGAAAGAAAATTAACCTCTTAAAATTTCCATGAATTTCGACAACAGATACAGATTTTATAATCGACAATTTAAAATTAAGAATGACATCCAATGATTCTTAAACACACAGTATTTGTGCAGTTACATGGTATAATGCTTATGTAGGACTTTACATCGACGTTTTTTATGTGACAAGTACANACATACAGGTGTAACGATGGAAAATATAACTCTCTGGACGCACGCGATTCACATTTTGTCCGCGTATCGAAAACGTGTAGATCCTTCGAGATCGCGCGATACTCGTTAATTAAAATAGCGAGTTGTTAGTTCCGTATTAACGCCGGGTTTACTGCCGCGCGGAATTCATTGAAACGTACATACGACCGTCACTCAATGTAATTACCCATACCGTTCCCAGCCGACGGCGATCGCGAGCGATTCTCGTTAATGTCCAATACTTCGTAATTCTCATAGAGCTAAGCGCGCGTGTTTTTCACTCCCGCCTTATGTGCACATAGAAGGATTTTTATATATCGTCGGCACAATTGCGTTTGATTCCGCTAAGCCTCTTTTATGATAAATTTCATTTTCTATCGTCAGCGTACAAAGCTGATGATACAACATTTCGCAAATATTCATAATATGCCTTTAACGATACGTTATTTTGGCTTCAGACAGATAATAGCTCTAATAGGACCAAGAAAAAGTTAGGTCTGTAAAGTTGGCATCCCAAATGCAAATTTTTTCAAAATTGATGTGGCATTTAGTTGTCCATAATTTATATGTTTATATTTATTCATTAAATAATCATTTTTTGTCCTGTTCTTTTGCAAAAAATTAAAAATGAACAAAATTTCATTAAAATTATTAGATTTAGAAATATATAGATATAAATATTGAATTAAGAATAATGTATTTATATTAATACATTAAAGTATGGCTAATGTGTCTTTTATTTAGCTAGAATTAAAGTGCCAACAGAAACATATCTATAACTGGAAATAATAAAATTATTTAATTACCTCGACGTTAATATAATTATCCTTGCTTCATCATTAGACTGATAGTCTTCAGTCAAGAGATAGCAAATTTATAATGAATACTCAAAGAAGCGTTACATTATTGTATAGCATACGTTTTCATTGAATTAATCGTCTGGAAATAACTTTCCTGCTAAATGCAATTTTCATTAAGAATGTTCATGTTCAGTTTGGTCGCGTCTTAATTTACAATGGCTGAACGAGTAGCCGGTTTCATACGTCGCGCTGATTTAAAGGCATTAATTAATTATCCAGTTTGCATGATTTCAATTCGACGCGACATAAACATGCAGTGAATATTTCTTGCACGATGATATGCTAAGTCTTGATATTTTTTCTTCATATAAATTTTTTATTTCTACGAATATACAAAATGTAATTCACAATTTTAGAATGTTGATGAACAAAGATTTTTTTGCGCGATTATAAAATATATTGTTTTCAACAAAACTTTAATTCTATTTCTGTTTTTCATTATTATTACAATATTTATAAAGATTTAAGACAAAAAAATTTAATTTTCAATAAATACCTGAACTGTCAAGACTATCATCACAATACAATATAGATTTCGTCTCTTTTTTAATGTAACTGTTTTGCTACTTACGATGTCTTAATATTTATCCTGTCATTTTTAAATATTATTGTTGGAAAAATAATTAGTTATACATACCTTACAAATTTGCTATTTTAAATTAATCCAATATTACTTTATTACATTGACCGATGGCCGTGATAAATGTTTGCTATATTTCTACGTCTACAAATAAATTTTCGATTTTCTCGCGCATCGTGCTCGCCTCGAAACAGCAGGTGGCTTTTGGATACAATTTTAAGGGCGTTCGCGCGATGAATCTCTCAGATTTATATGGCCTTTTTAATTGCGTGCCCGCAGGATCCGTAGGCGGCACGAATCACCGCGAGTGGAACTTTATTCGAATCGCACTCAAAACATCTGAATCTTCGACGGAAATTATGTAATAAAAGAACTTACGCATTTGTACACACATTTATGTTTCTATACATCAGTGCAATGTGTCACGTAATAAATAAATCTAACTACTCTCTTTATATTGTAATTCACCGGCTGCCTTTGTGAGCAATTTTAGGGCATAATAATACTATTTCAGAGACAAGCTCGAAATCGGTAAAAAAAAATACTCCTCTCTCTGTGGTATATGAACCATGTACCTGCATTTCACCGCGACCGTTTTTTCTTTCTCTCTCCTTCCTCACGTTGGAAGCGTGTTCAGGCCACAATTTGCCGGCAGGTGCTCCAAATTGAAAACCCTTCGTCTACTCCGCCTCTGAAGTGCGTCGCCTACGCGCCTCCTCGGTACGAAAATCGCCGGTTATCGCGCGGCTTTCCATCGCGCGTCCGTTAAATTCTCGCCGCTCGGCCGATCGGTCGATGCTATCGCGCCGAATAAAGTAACGGACGGACCGGACGGTAATTGAGCAACCGCCCGCCGCCAGTCGCGGTTATAATCTACAACCGGATTGTTCGATTCGTGCGCGTAAGCAACACGCGAAAAGCCTCCTTACGTCCCAGCGTCGCGAATAATTAATCTCCGCGGGGAATTATTACCATTTACGCGCGACATAAATCTCGCGGACCGCGCGCCTTTAGAAATCAGACGGATACGGGATCTATGAGCGCGCACCGAAAAGCATACCGAGTTGATCGGCAAATTACGTGATTGGATTGGAAATGGGCAGAGAGATCGATCGATGTCGCTTTCCATTCGCACATTGCACGGCGATAAAATAATGAACAGACAGTTTATTGCTTTGATGTTTAATAATCTCTCTCTCGAAAGTTTGACAAGAGTATATCTAGAAAGCACTATGTTACATAATATCCTAACTAAAGATTATTTTCTGAATCTATAATATTCTGAAAAGATTATTCATCTTCTGAGATGCTTTTTTAAACCTAATATTTCGTCTATGTTTTTTAGTTTATAAATTTATTTTATTTTGTACTGGTCAAAATATGTCACGTACATTACTAATGTGTGACGATTCAATTTTTCTAGCTTGGAATTATTTTGTATAAAAAGTATAATTTTACATACATTGATGATCATTTCAAGATTTAAGTCAGCTCTTTTCATAAAGCATCGTGTATTTAATTTGACAATTTTATATCGGCACAACGATATATGTACATGCCTAAACTATAAGCACTTAAACCACACAATCTATATGACTTATTGTTAGAGGAATACGATTTCAAGTTTAGAAATATTTCGTTAAAAATCATATACCCCAGCGGCTACGATCACATAAAGACTCATAGCTCCTGCGTCTTGTCTGGTTAGCATTTTCAAACGATGTTCTCGGCAGTCTCGGGATACCAGTCTCTATAAACGATGAGGACATCGTTTCTGCGCTCGGGTACACTATGTAAAGCGTAAGTCTCGCTTCGGGTGGTGCCTCGTTAAAAGAGAGCAGCGTTACGGCGCTCATATCTCCCCGTTGTAACACGAAACCACCGATACAAGAAACGGGCATTTCCGGAAACGTACGAGAGAAAGAGGCTATCTCTTATCGCGCCGGTAAAAGGTATGCCACGATTCCTCGAGATACCAGCCTCGCTCCGGGTGCCAATCGCGCTCGTTTAACAACAAGTCGTCGCTATAGTTATTATTCTCAGTTTGTAACAGGAAATCTGTCATTAATTTCACAAGTTACGGGTATAACCGCATTGAATTCCGAGTTACGAGACAACGCGACAGCATTGCGCCTTCCGAATAGGTCGTCTTGCATTAGCTGCAAACAGTAGAAAATATTTTACATGGATAGCTGTCCAAGCTGTCCATATGTACGCTGTGACAATAACTTAATATTTTTTTACGAGACATACCTTCGCTTTGCTACAGACATGGCTCCGTAAAGCTATCGGAGTACTAAATTATTTATCCTGGAGTTTTATTAATATAGAAAGATGGTAGTACTCTCTGAGACACTACCATCTCTCTTATATTGTATCACGATGTTTTAATAATATGCGATATTATGTGAATCCTTGATATCACATGAATCCTTGGATTCACAGAGAAACTCATTTCTATATATTATTTATAAAAAATCTTTTAGAAAAATACATGTAAAATATATGATTACATATTTCAAAGTATAAATGTTAATTATACATGTTCATTTTTAGTTATTTAATTGAAACTCATGACTTAATTATCAATTTAAAGCGTAGTCTTTTTCTAACACAATCGCTCACGAGTTGAGATTAATTCGGAACGGATTAACTTTATTAGCAGGTTAATGATTTTACCTTAGCTCAGCCGTTCGTATCTCTTAGAAGACACGCAGATTGGTTTACTGTCAGTTTTAACGCGCAGTCGACATATCGCCAGTCATATTTCCCGGTCGCAAGAGCGAGAAACTGTCGGGCGACGAGAACACAATTTCGCCCGAATAGCGGTATAAATTTGCGAAAAGCTATCTAATATTAGCCGACGTTTAGCGACGGTGCAGCCGGCAGTGCCGCATGAAGTACGAGTCTCGCACTAGGTGGTAGTGTTGGTGATGATGGTGGTGGACGATGGCTAAGAGGAGGAATGGCGTTGCCGAGTGCGGCGCTTATGTCTTCCTCTGGTAATCAGCTGGTACCTCCTGCCGGTCGAGGCCTCGTCAAGTTATGACGCGGTGCACCTGCCATATGAAAACCATCGCCGCTCGCCTTGGCGTCAGCTTGATGGTGCCGCTTCTTGCGATGCAATGACGCCATCTTACGATCGGTCATCGGCAATTTATTTATTAATGAGTTCGGGGCTCCGCGACGTGGGCAGTACACGACATTGAAGGGTCCACTTTCTCTTTCTTTCTCTTTCGCCATCTTCCTCTTGACTCTCCTTCATTGTCTTCCTCGTCGCTCAAACTAATTAAACATCCTGCGGCCGGGAGAGCGAATCGGACGAGTCACGATGCGAGTCATGTGCAGTCATGGCGCCGTGTTTGTTCTTGCGACAATACGATGCTACGCGATAATGGCAGCGATTTTTTGCGGCCGATCGTCGCTTTGTCATGCCCGAGTCGCGGCGATCCGACAAACTTATTCACGTTATTCACGCAACACAAGCGAGTACCTCTTTTCATTTCGTTCTCGTTAATGATTTTCCGATCTTTAATGGCTGGTATCTAGATCACAGCGGAAACCACTTGATCATTCAATTATCCGCTCCCGCTAACATTCTCATCGAGGCTCTCGTTCGAGAGAATAAACTTGCAACTGCGATTTGTTCTTTCTTCCGCGTTTTGTCTCTCTGAACATAGAGATCTTGTCGATGATCTCGCCGAGTGATTGGTAGCCGATTGGCGTTTTTCCTTCTCGCACTGCTTTCTGGAAAGGATCGATTATCCAATTATCCGCCAGCCTCCGCTTATATCCTCGGTGTGTGTATATGTATACGCTCATGCGGACGCTTTTTCGCCGAAGGCTGCGCATGCACGGCGCCGGCGTTGCGCCGTGCGCGCTGCCATGCGCCGCGTCGTGCCACGCCGTTGCGTTGCATGCGTGTAAGTCACCGTATAATTTATCACCACGCCCAGCGAGATCTTAATACGAATCACTTATCGGTTGCCGCGGATACGGTGCGCGCGTACGCGCGCGGTATCGAATATATACGCACTATATATACACACACACGTCCGAGGACTAATAACCGGGAGAGGCAATTAAGGCGAAGCCAATGGACGCCGAGGGAACTCGCGGTTGCGTTTGTTCCCTTTTTCACTCGCTCTCTGCCCCGCATCTCCCATCAACGCGCCCGTATCCCGGCGCCCACTATTTCCTGTAAGACGTGCCGTCCTTCATCCTCCGCGTCTAACGCGACGCGGGAAATCGGAGCTCCGGTTAAGAATAAGGCGTATAGTAATCTAGAAAACCATCGATAGAGAAACCACCGTGGTTAATGCGGTGCTACTGCGCGTTGTAACGAGGCATGCATCGGCCGTTATCACTGGATAATTCCACACTTTCTGACATCATAGACCTGTATACGAGGGAAAAAGATCGAGAGAGATCTTTCTTCTTTCTTTTCATGGGTGCAGTGCAGGCGCAAATTACCGACCATCTTAATCGAACGTTTATTAGACGTCGTTCGCGGTGTCATAAATTCGCTTTTTTTCACCGACTTTCAACGGATTAATTACGCTGGGCTGCGGTTATCGTGTCATTAGCTCCTTTTTGCCGCATTTATCGCGCATAGAAATTTGTTATTTGATATTATTCTATCGCTCTAATAACAAGTTTTAGATTAACTCGGAGCATATTGACAACAGTTATTTTGAGTTACGACACATAATAATTTCTATTGTAATTGAAAATAGTTTTAAAGTTTAAAAGACAGTCACTCCTACAAAAACCAGATAGAATAATAGTGATGTTATTTTTAACTAATTGTTTAATAGGATGGTTTCTTTGTAACTGCAATAATATCTCCAGGGATATTACGGAGACGCCTTTCGACAGGCGTAATGTAATGTAACAATATTCTTTTTTAAAATATGCAGATGTGCATAAATTAATATATTTGAATCATACTTAACTGAATACTAACAATACCGATTCGTACTTAAAAGTGTGAAAGAAATATATGGTACCGCGTTGTTACTTTTCTTCCCGCGTGATCTTATTATTCGTATCATCTTGCCGAATGGCGATACAAACGAATATAAGCGCGCGTACACAAACGTATATGTATAGTCGCGATAACTGTACCGAGACAATAAGCCGGCGGGGAGTCAGGATATGGTCTTATACGTCTTAATGCGCCCTCATTGTTAGCCGTTACATATCGTCGTTACGTGCGGCGGCCGGCGCGGTCGAGATGCACCGGGAACTAAAATCAGATCGACAGGAGTACCGAAGGTTCTCCATGGTTGGTTCTCTGTACCCCGCGGAGGTTACGGATCAGTGATTTAACTGGGAAACACAGATGGAATCTGATGCACATTGTCTCTTCTTTCATAGATCGCGCGATACCACAAGCGCGGTCGTCGCCGCGTCAGTTTTCTCCTCTCGAGCGTAGAAGTTACTACTAGGATCGCCCTTCGGCTGTCTTTGTATTATACAGAGTGTAACTTTAGTAAACCGCAATTTCTATCGCGCTATTCTACATTTATAACGGAAGAGCTACGTAATTTAGGAGCACACGAAATGATTAAATTTTGATACTGCGTAGAATTAATCGATAAAGCGTAACGGAAAACAAAAATTAATGCCATGCAAAATGTCTTCATTCGCAACCGCGACGGTGATGACAAAATTATAAAACTTCATATATGTGATGTAATTATTACATCACCTTCCATTAATATTCATTCCATTAGTTATAAATTATAATATGACAGAGAAAGACTACGGAAATTGATGGTAAACTATTAATATCCTAAATCTCTTACAAAGGTGCGTAGCAATTTGCGAGATCCCGTTTCACCGATTAGCAGCGGCACTCCTATGTTACTCAGATCGGCGCATTTAAAGTCGTGCGCGAGAAACGATCGCGCGTACGCGTCGGGAGCATGTACCGGTAATGCGCCGGTACCAAAGGAGATCGGTAGCCGCGGTCGCATAATGCGGCACAGTATTTCCACGTACGTATGGGAGCACCCATGTACGGGGGACCACACACTGGTAGCGTTCAATTTATATTTTGGGCGGAGTTACGTTATTTATTGCTGCCGGCCTTCGTGCCTTCGACTGCCATTCCGCGTGCCGCCTTCGATGTAAATGGGACGAACCGCCCTCTCCTTCTCCGAGCGGCGAGCCAGCACCAGCGAGTATGCACCTTAAAACGCATATCGATGCAGGTCCATCTGTCGGTCTCTCACGCGCGCAATATTCCCCTACCCACTGCTTCCTCCTTCTCGTTTTTGTTCCCTCTCGTTCCCTCGTACCGGAGCAACTCGCTTCTTCCACGTGCGCTCTCAACCGCACTTTTGACCCCGCAAGACGCATGTTTTAACGAGTCACAGTGCATAATCGCGGAGACGTAAATTTTCAGTTTTGCGAGCGGCCGCTTCCGCAAAATGCTCGTATCAAGTAATTCGCAGGGATCACCCACGTTCAGATCGATCCGTTAAATGTCTTGTCGTTTTTAAGCTTTCATAAATAAGTCGCAAATAAGGTTTATACGGCTTCATAACTATAATGATCAGCTTCAATTAATACTGTACATTTTTGTGACTGCTTTTAATGAGTTGATGTTGATTTTGTGAAGATTATTGCTTATGTTACCACGACGGTAAAACTTCAAATGTTATTACAATATACATTAGCAACTAGATAATCTCGCACTAACGATAATTGATTTATCGTGAACGTCGTAAATTCAAAGTGAAAAGTTTCATTTCTGCTGATAAGTCGTTGGTACGTGAAATTAAATATTCATATCCATTTCGATTCTTTGCTTTCTTAGAATGTAGAAGATTAATGACTCTTCAACTTTTTTATTTTGGATATGAAATAAATATTAGTTTGAAAGTAAGACGGTAAAATTTTAAATAACTCGATAAATAAATGTTTGAATAATTATTAGAAGAGACATTTTGTAAATGTGTATAAGTTCTTCGAATTATAAGTATGTGTAGTGAAATATATTGGAATTTTGTTAAAATTATCAAATCAATTTTTTAGCTGCTCACCTGCTAATAATTGATTCTCATAAAAAAAACTCTTTAATAAGCAAATTGATCAGATCTGTAATATTGGCACCTCGAAATGTAAATTTTTACAAAATTATGATATAGAGAAATGTCCATAATTTATTCCTATTTGTCTATAAATAATCGTTTTTGGTCCCTCTTGCAAAAAAAAATTAAAGATGCAAAAATTTCATTATCAGCACCTTTAAGTAGTGAAGAAGCAAATTTCGTAAAAGTTGGAAATTCGGTTCCGTCTAGTGTACGTTATGTAACTCTACTGTGCCCAGAATCTACAGTTGTGCAAGATTCACGTGAATGACACATAGCAGCGACAGAAACGCATAAGAAAAAAAGAAGAGCGTGAAGATAAGGGAGATGGAGAGAAAAGAAGAAGAAAAAAAAGGAGGAACGAAGTTCCTGCCACTCAGCGGCCCATAAACTGTATGAAATATTAATAATGGCGCCGCTCGTTGGCCGTGGGCTTCGGCGGTACTCTGGACCGACTGCGAAAGAGACAGGTCCCGCGGGATCGTCGGTTCGTTAACCCGGGCCCCCGCGCCTGTCGCTTAAGGAGTTTTCCAAGCGAATTTCTTACGATTTTTTTGATAATGACTTTCCTAACGAATCTGCAACATATCATTAACGACGATGATAATCTTTGGACATTTTCATGATCATTTAATCAATTTAATTGAGCTGTTACGCGTTATTCGATGTATTATTACATTCAAAAAATGCATGGCATTTAAAGAAACTTAACTTCGAAACGTATTATTATGCTAATGTGTCTTTTTACTTAAATAATATAATTTTTATACGAATTTTCAGCAATACTGAGTCTTAATTTAAATTGTATTTGTCACATATGAATTGTGTACGAAAAGTATAACATTTTCATTAAACAAAGTAGTTACATTTTTTAACATTATTTATTTTAATATAATAACTGGAACATCTACATTTTTCATTCCAAGTTAGCAGGTGGAAATAATTTTAAATTATAATCATAATTATGTATTTCAATATCTAGAGATATGAATATACAATTTGAATAGATCGGACGAAAGGTGAATAATTTTAAATAGGGAAATAAAGATGGTTACCACTGGAGGAGATCGATAGTTGGATAGGCTTTTAAATATCATTCATAGGCAGCAGGTGCTCGCGAGCTTACCGAGGTTCGACCACTGACCGCGTCACAATGAAAGACAATAGACCGTATTACATCGTGACAGTTCTTAAACCGCCCTCGACGTTCATAGTTTGATCGCGGTGGGTTTGACGTCTGTAAGATCGCGGAACACCTGCCGTACGCACGGTTATCAAGCGATCGGTCGTCGTTCACCTTGACAATTATAAAAAGAAACGACAGTGGATCCTCTCTCTCTTTCTATATTTTATATATATATATATATATATATTAGCGGAAGACAACAAGTTAGTACATTAAATACTAAAAAGATTTTTAGTACTAAAACGACGCGACGTCATTAGAAAAATTACTACATCAACAAACATAACATAACATAAAATATTCGGTACTGAAACTGCGTATCGAGTTTAATGTAAATGCTCATTATCGATTCCGTAAAATGTATATTCAATCAACGGTGACAGACGACTCCTATTTTTAGAGCAGAATATCTCGTCGACGTATGTTTATCCGTCGACATACCATCACCGCCGCCGCATCGTAAAACGATTCTTATCGCAGTGGACCGAACACCGCGCGAGTGATATTCGAGCGACTTTGATCATTAAAGAAGCACGTCTCGAGCGGTTGATTGCTCATGACGAGAGAGAAAGAGAGAAAATAATAATATACGATAAAATAAACTCGCGATTAACCCTGATAATTAGCGTCACAAGCGTCCCCCCCAGCTACGTTAGGTCGGTTACTTCTTTTTTTCCGCACAGGTGTAGGTACTTTAAAGTGGGTATTTAAGCTCACATTGTCGTAATTATTTCATAAAGACCACCGTAAAGTCGACTACGTTATTACATCGGCGTCGCGCGACGTGTGCTCTCTTCTTCGTTTGCCTCCGTTCTAAGTCTTTTTCTTCGCACTGGGAACTCGTCGTCGCTCGTACGCGCGCCCTACCGATTTTGCCGCGGGCAGGTGAATATTACGCATAATGAATCGTCTACTTTAGTTCTGTTATTCGGAAACTCGAAACGTGTGTGCTGTCATTCTGGTGTCAGTGAAAGAAAGAATGTCTGCTGACGGACGGATCGATACCGAAACGTCGACTCGCCGTCTCGGTCATTTCGATCGTCTGGATAGGCCGGAGATCGTTACGGTGATGATATTTAGAGACGTATCAATAATTGCTATCGGCGCATTGTATAAACCGCAATTCGAGTTCGCTAAGCTGTCGCTTGTCATATCCGAAGAGGCAAGGCATCGAGAATCGATGGGTTAACGAGCGCGCGTCAGTGGCAATTAATCAGCGGTGGCGCAGGTGGCAAGGACACATGGCTGTTGCCGTCTTGCATCCTGATCTACCATTCATCTCGCATTCCATCATTCGTCGAGCGCGCCACGTCACCAAGTGCGAAAGTTAACATTGTTGATCGGCGAGTCGGACCGGCGCGGCGGTGTGATTTTACGCGGTACTTTTATAAAATTAACGGCGTCATTCGGTCGTGCGGCAAGCGTTTCACTAAATCTACGCCGGAAACAAAATTATCGTCATTCGAAGTCTGTATTTAGTCCGTTTGATATCGCCGGAACATCGCGCGGTAGGCGCGTCATCCGGACGCATGGAAGGCTTGCTGGGATGCGTTATCCCGATCTGTTATCGCGGAGCGAGAAGGAGAGTGATGCGCCGCGCGGCAACCGGCTGATAAGGGATAAATTTTACGCGATCGGATCGGTCGATAAGACGCGAGAACTTGCCGGTACGCGGAAATACGATCCCCAGTTGGTTTACGAAACGATCAATCGGCAGCGATCGCCGGCCGAATGTTACGCACATACTCCTGAAGGTCTAACAAGAAAGTTGGTAGGAATGCGTGGACGGGTGGTAAAAATCAGTCCACGACTTTTTAATTGCTTCGATATAGGGCGTGTCGACGGGAGGAATATAAAGAAAAGTAGAGAGAAGCGTTTACGAGATCTGTACCGACTGATTAGAAAATTAAACACGGTCGCGGAAGCGATGCTAATACATAATTATTTTGCAGGCATCTGCCATGAAGTCTATTTATCGTAGTTTATGACGTAGAATTCGTTCAATGAAATTATTACTCTGCGCAATTCGAACATTGATAATATGGTACGCGAAATGAAGTAAAAAAATAATGATAATGTGCAATAATTAGAACGACAAGCTCAATAGCTGTTAAATTTTATCCGAAATAGACTAGCATTGCCTTTTTCATTCTTTGATAAATACGAAGAAGACATAAATTATGGGTATCCAAACGACAATATGGAAATTGTAACCTTTGCCGAATTTCAGTAAATTCACTTTTTGTTCAATAGTATATATGTAATAATGCATGTATGCATACAAATTATTTTATATTTTCAGAAACGAAGATCGCACGTTCTCTTTTTTTCTTTCTCTTTGAAGGCAGAACAAATTTTTCATTAGCAGACACCGTAAAAACAGGGATTCATCTTTTTTTTGCGCTGAAAAATACTTCCTGAAGTCGTCGGCTCGCGAGAGCCTCACCTTGCGCGCCGGCTCGGCGTAGAATTTCTGATGTTTTGCGAGTTTCTTCGTTCAACGATTTACGCTCTCCTGTCGGGCGTAAATAATAATCAACCCTTTCCTCTCTGCCCGAGGAAGGCACTAAATCCCATCACTGATATTTCCCTCCCACCCTCTTCTCCCAGACTGTGCCCGGCGTTATCCTCAATTACAAGTGGCCGCTTCGTTTCGGTAACGAGCGCTCCGTGCTACCGACCACCGATTCCTTTCCTTGCCTGTGCAATTTTTTTGCTAGCCTGTCTCGCGTTTTTGTTTAATCCTCCTGTTGGCGCGTTGGCAGCACTCGGTTGCTGCAATGTCCGAACCGGCATGCACATAAATCTTGCGCACTTCGGTTGGATTAATGTCGTGGTATCAACGGTGAATAAATCAACTTCAGATAAATTGCCAAGAAGCAGATCCCATTTCGGGAAAATCAGTCGTGAGCGTAGCAATATCGAATGATTTTTTTTATTATTAAAAAATAGATATATAATATAATAATTTAACAATATTCTTGAATCCTATAAAATCAGTTAATTGTTTTGTAAAATATTTTTTATAATTTAAATATAATTTCTTAAGATAGAGATACATTGAAATCGTATTACTTGATATTGATACGTTGATAGAAAAAAAGGGAATTCATAATAAACGCAGAAATATAGAACTATCTAGTGCATTCATTATGAGTGCTGCGAACTGCAACATCCATTATGATTATGCAAATCTCGCGTGGCTGATCTCGCGATTAAAGTTTCATTCTGACTGAACTAAGTGCCGATGCCGCTGCATTCTTGCTGCCACATTTCGTGATGAAACATATAATTCCACATGACTTGTAATGAGCACGTTCAGTTTGTGTGTATAATTAGAGATTTCGAATCTATTAAAGAGATTGCGCAACTTTATCAGTATCTCATAACATTGCACTTTTTAAAAATCATTTCTTTTACATTATGATTTTTTTATAAGCAAAGAGTGTTACATATATTTTACTATAATACAATGAGGAAAGATTTTCTTTATAATTCTTTACTTTACATTCAATTTTTCGAATGTAATATTGAGATTCAACGGTGAGTTTATTGCCAGATTGATAAAACTTTTAAAGTCGTCACGATTATACATTGGATTGCGCATTGCATTAAGGTCAATCCATGACTGACCCTAGCAGTCCATCACTTCGGGCGACGTCTTGTGGGAGGTATAGAACTTCCATAGTAAATGGCTTTACCACCAGCAGTGATTTCTACAAAGTACATGCCGGTTACACACGTTGCTACCGCGTGCATACGCTCGAGGCTATCAGCATTTCCTAACGAATCGCGAATTTATTCTCGCGGCGCACATAAATCCCTATCCAGTCGGCGCGAGGAAACTCATCGGGTATTAAGTCCTAATTAGCGCGTGGAGCGGACTCTGTACGCACGTTGTCGCAGTAAACTGTGATAAAGTTGTGAATATGTTGCTGATTATACGGATGGCTTGGTAGAATGCATGTTTTTACGAACAGATGCACTGTAGAATTAATGGAGCCGAGAATATAACGAAAGAATCCGTTAATAAAGTTGATCGAGAACGCTGAAACTCAATAAATTAAAATTCCATTTCTCTTTTAACTCATTTTATTAAATGCATTTTTTGGTTGTCATAATTAGCCTCGTATGAAATATTTATGCATTTTACGCTATGCTATCTTAATTTGTCACATGCAATTAATTTTCATTTCTTTAGATATTGATTCGTTAAATATGAGACATTCTTTTTACATTAGTAAGTTTCAACAATAGAGGAAAACAAAATAAGATAGAAAAAATTTTACTCTTTGTTTTTTTTTTAGTTTTAATTTTTAAAGTTTTAATTTTTGTAAAACGTAACTTTCTATTTCTTCCTCTTTTCCGTATAAGAACAGAATACTTCAGACCAGCCTAGCCAGTTTCGTCTCGTGTAATTTGCACGCGCGCAGTATTCCAAAATAAACCTACCGATAAATAACTCTCTTTCTTCTCGCACGACTGTCGTTTTACGTACGCGCGTACGCGGTCCGGTATCAGGTGCGTATGCAGTGCGTCATCTCGATAGGATCTCGAGTCTCATATACGCGATTCGACACGACGACTGAACATTCCGCCCACTTACCTCTTGTATAGTCTGCTCGAGCTCGCGAAGCGCTCGTCGAATTTTGTCTCGTGCTCTGCTCTCGTCTCACTGCTCCCGCTCTTCAAGATCCGTTCTCGCGATTACTGCATGTACAAAAACACTTCAACTCCCGGCTAGTCCCGACAGACGGTTTTTAATGAGGATCATGGACGAGATGATATTAAAAACTCGCAGCATCCTTATATCTTTATACTTCACGAGACTCTTCGAGATGTAGTAATACTGATTTCGATTCAACTCGTCTCAATATATTTGATTGAGTAGGATTCATTTCTGTTGCGTCATATATGGCGCATTAGATATGTTTTTACTACACTTTAATAGAGGAAAATATATCACCGTAAAATGCGCGTAAATCCAGTACATCCAGATTGGATTGACTCGACCAGCCATCCATCATACGAACTGATGTCACAACTCAAAGTTCAAAGTCCAAAAGAATCTAATTTTTGAGAGACTTACCTTTACGATCCTTTGAATATAGGAAACTTTGTAATAATTTAGGATGTTTCTAACTTTCATAACGGGAAATGGAAGAGTTAAATCATAATAGATACAGTCTACGTATGGAAATTGATGATATAGTAATTAGGAATACGAATATTATGACCAATCATCGATACGGAGATTGATAATTCCCGGAAACGAAATTCTTGAACAAAAATCTATAAGTAACGATTTTATTTTATCATTTGTAATATATTAATAGGCATTGCATATATTTAATAATAAAAACATATAAACGATATACATCTGTTATCATTTTACATAGTATGCATTAAATGAATACATAATATTATTAATATGTGTTAATTTTTTAATAATATTTTAATTTTGCGAAACATTGTATTATAATATAAAATAATTCCTTTAAACAATATGATAAAAGTAATATTATTTAGATTACAATAAAAATTAAAATTCTGTACATTAAGAATTAACAAAAGTTTTATTAAATAATTTTAATTTTTAATGATGTAATATAGCACTTTGATATGTATACATATATGTTTTTATTTGCGTGATTACGTTAATCACGCAAATTAAAACGAAAATTATACTCGTAAATTTGCAGATTACAAAAAAATAAACCTCAATAACGATTTATATAGACATCATATGTCATTAATACAATCCAACAATAAATTATCACATTATGATAATTATATACCCTTTTTATAAAAAAAGATAAATTAATATTTCATCTCTTTACATTTAAAATGAAACTAAATAATCTCTCGAGCGATAGAATATCGTAAAATCAGGTAATAATAATATTTTTGCTCAATTATTTCTTTAAACAAAATTAAATTTATCTGAAAACGAGATAACTGTAAAATAAATTTCAAATTTTACTCTTTAGTTGGTATGTGGCAATAAAACAGCGATAATAAATTGTAATAATTCACATTATAGTTTATATACAGACACACTTTAAATGACTTATTTGACAGCATGACTCTATTATTATCACACTTTTATTGTAGCATAAGGGAGTGATGTTTCTATGCAAAATATTGTCGCGCTTGTAATCGATTATTTTACAGAGTCAGCTGAGAATTCTTTCACGACGCGAGAGATGAGAGATATAGTGTCGATCGAGTCGAACAACGTTTAATGTCCATTCGCGCGTAGTCGTCACGAAATAAGCGATCAAAAAAGCGACCGTGGCAGGCCGCGCGCGAGACGGTTTTCGTCTTATCTTACATTCCATTACGCGGACAAGCTCGGGGACGACGGGTGGAAAGCCGCTTTAATGGCGGTTATCAGATTCAAAACCAATATCCTACGCAAGGATAAGCCGGACCGGGCTCCGGCTGAATGATGTGGGCAGATAATCATGCGAACCGGAGGTATCTCGACGCCACATGTCTCTCAATCGCCACATACGTCTCCTTCTCCCGCATGATGGATATATCTTTTCTGTGTACGTATATATAATATATATATGTATCGTAAAATGTACGCGCAAGGGACCGATGCCGCGCATTGGTTGCTCTCGCGATCTTCCCAGCTGCCGAGCCGATCAAAACTTTCGATATCGATTGGATATAATGATGCGCTCGTATATAACTATTGGATACTGCGGCGAACCGCAGGGTATATCGCTGCTCCAGACCTAAAAGGTAAGAAGAAACGCGCAGTTGCATGAAAGTTGCAACCGCGATGAGTGGAAAGGAACGATCGTCAGCACTCAGTAGACCACTCTATCGTCGAACCATCGATAGTCGATCGATCGCCATTTATGTTGAGCTTTTGCGTCAATTATTTTTCTACATGTTGGTTGGACTGATCGCAACTTATCGATCTGTTTGCCGTATACACAGGTTGAAAGCTAAATACTTTACAATTTACTTTCTTATGTCATTTTTTTTTAAATTATAAATTTTAATTAAAAAGACAAAATTAAGAAAGAATAAAAAGATAAGCATACAATAATTAACATAAATATTTTTCAGTGCTATCAAATTATTGTACGAATTATTCTACGGGAATAATTTTAATTTTCTTATATTGTTATTTTTTATTATTTTTATTTTACTCTTTGTTATTTGGCATTTTAATAATACATTCTGTCAATTGATACTAACGGGAACGGAGAAAAAAATATTCATGTCTTTTTTGTCTTACTTTTTCTTCTTTACCAATTTACTTTTTTTATCTTATTTTGTTCTTACTCGGCGTGAATGGCATGATGCGCTTGTTAGCTTCATATACTATCGCGTGTACACGCACATGCGTTTTTCTTCCGTCTTCAACAACATATATGTGGCGCGAGTATCGCTTGATCGAAGTATCGTCCGTGATTATCAGGATTGTAAGACAAAAACATAATTTCTATAATATAATCTTGATCTTATCAATATATTTTTATTAAGAAAATTATATGAAGAAGAATCTACACACACACATATATAATATATTAATCTCTATATAATAGTTAATTAAATATATCACATTATAAAATCTAATAAAGTTGGAAAAATACATTTAATGTTTCCAAGAGAGACGAGACGTTCCCTGAACGCGGAGAGGAATTCGGCGAGAGATGTAATAACGAGGTTGAGAGACTCGCGTCTGGTTAGGCGTTACCAGACAATTTTTAATTTTATACATATAAAGATATTACATATAAAGAAATTTAAATTTTATACATATAAAGATATATTTATGTAAAGTTATGTGATCCTGAATCTAACATTGATATACAAATGGGCTCTTTATACAATTATTAGAGACTTTATATAATCACTCATAATGAAATAATGTTTAAGAAAATGAAATTAATTTTTTTCGCATGAAGCAGAAATTGTCTGAAATATAAATAAAAGAGAGAAATGATATTTTTACGGCGCATATCTTTTGTCTCTTATGACCCAAATGCTTGACAATGAAAAGTGAACACTGAACACTGACACGTACTATGCGGACTTCAAGAGATCCGTGCTTTAAACGCATCGCCGTCGCGTCTCGTCTCGAAATCCAAGTTTCTTGGTAAAAGTCGATCCCGTTGCGCGAGAAGGTCCCCTCGTATATCACCAGGGATTACGGGCCGACGGCGAGTCAACTCGCACGGGGCATTTCACCGATGGACAAGGAAACTTCTTCGCCGTCACCGCCGTCGCCGACGCCGCCTTCGTCGCCACCGCATGAGTCTGACACCGAGAAAAATGTCGGTTATTCTTCTCCGACTGTGATAAACGCGCGCCGCTACACGGATATACCTGGGTCAACGCGGGCACACGCGTGGACGTCTCCATTTCCTGGTTAACGAATCGCCGTCCCTCTTCTTGCACCGTGACGCTGCAGCATGCGGCCACCGTTGGTCAGCCGGTCGACAAATTAATGTCAAAGGCCAATTGAGAGATGCGACACGGGCCGAAGGAACGTGTCTCCGGGGCGGAAGCCATTCTAGAATCCTTGATAATGATTCGAGATCTAATCTACTCTCTAAGCTAGGCGCGCGCGGGCGCATCGTTCTCTAGCGTCGCGGTGAAGAAAAGCGTAACGCCACCGTCTTTCCCGTCCTTCCACCTTTCTGGATTTCTAGGAACGTTAGCCGCGGGTATCTTAATCAAACGATTTATCCGTAGAATCTCTCTTCTGCCCACGGCTTAAGTGACTTTCACGTATTAATTAGCGGCTTACTCGCGCATCCGTCTGACGCGGTTAGCAGTGACGTTTATAGCGTGGGCAGCCGGTTTATTTGCGCTGTTGTTTTGCATTAGTGCCAGCGATCCCGCATCCTACGTGAGCAAGCAATCGTCTTATCATTTGCGTATCGATAAAGAAATACAGATATTTTTGTATAATCTAATTATATTCTAAAAATCTGTTTATCTCAAAATTACATCTTAAATGATATTTGTATAGTCGTGTAAATAATCTCCAGTCAATATTCTGTTAATCTTTTTTATTATAATGTTTTTACGAGAGGAAGAAGATTAAGAATATCTGCATTGTCGGTGAGATGATAATAGATTATAAACGAGCGAAAATATAACATGTTAATGAGATATCCCGACGAGGCCGTGATAATTAAGGAGCCTAGGACAAGCTTGAATGGATCTGCCAATTATCAATCCCCGATAAATGATCTTTTTGACAAGTGGTATTTATTTTGCAGCATCATCGATAACCGAGCCGCGGCATTAAGCATTGTTATTGCTACCCGTAGCAATTCATTTTCTTTCAGGGCGACGTAATTAATTATCGCGAGTCCGATCGTCAACGCGCGCCGATGCCGAGGCGCGCTTGTAAATATGGTTTCTCGCGTACGTAAGATCCATCGATCCGCGGATCGATCGATCAAACGGAATGCACACGACGTCGCGTCGTGTGCGTGCGTGAGCGCAACGCTCGCCTGCTTCTTTCGCTGCACGAGGATGGCAGCTGTCTTGTCGTTCTCAACGAGAGTGGAGGAAAAAAAGCCATTTGTATTATCAGTACTGCGTAATTATCCCGGCGTAGTTTCCGTGTAAATTGCACGATATTTAGCATTTTTTTTGTCTTATCGCGTGTTCGCTTCGGGGCATGAAAGGAAATACTCTGCGTAACGAACCGGTGTGCCCCGTGCGCGAGCTTTCGCGCGCGAATATACCCGATTACGTTTAATGAGAAAATCGAGTTGAGAGCGCGAGAGACGGCGCACGTCCAAGCTCGTAGCGTTGCAAAATTTGCCACTGTAGTTAATACCACCGCGCAGCTGGTACGTCCGCTGATCGTCCTGAGCGTCACAACGACGCAAGTTGGCCTTTATCGAAAAGATCGCGGCGCTGATCGTGCCGCCGGTTATTTAAGTAAATGAAACCGATAAGCGTACGCGGTACAAAATTGAAAGTTAAAGGTACCCAATACGTGTCGACGTTAAGGGGAGATCATTCGACGATGAGCGGTTCCGAAAATTTTACGCCACTTTTGCTTATTATTGCGGTTAATCGCATTGCTAACCATATTCTTAACCGTATCTTTCATTAGCATTTTTCTCGCTGGTCCTTTTAAACGAAATCATTACAATGTTAATATTTATGCTGATGTGGTAAGAGAACACACGTGTCTCGCGCATACATCCAGAACGCTATTACCGAGAACGGAACAGGATTTATTGGCGAGCAGACTGTCAAATAACAGAAGGTATAATGAACGCTCGACCAGCATTTCTTCGGAAGAAAGCGGGGCATTTTCGAAGGGTTTTACCTTGAGGGCTTGGTTAAATCTGCGAGATCGGCGAGCTCGAAGTCTGACTACGCTGACTCGCTGCATGCGTGACTCTTACGCCTAAAGAAAAACGATGCGTGCGCCAACATATGCGAGGACTGACATAAATGAGGCTGCGAACATATGGTTGATTCATATGCATATCATTATAGATCGTAGATCTGAGCTTCTACGAAACGACGTGAGTTCGAACTTGTTCGCGGTTTATTCGTGGCGTCTCAATGACGAAGACGGTCATTAAATCGAGCACGGAATTTCGAATCGGCTTCTATATTCTCATCATATTCTACATTACATTACACAACTTTCAATACGTTATTAATAATGTATAATATACATATGAATATTTTTATCAAAGCATTGATTATTTAAAGTCTTTAAGTAGACAAAGAAATAAAAATTTAGCTTTTCTCAAAGAATACAGAATAATAGCAACTTAAAAGAATACAGAATAATAGCATTATTGATCCTTACAAAACCTTCGATCTCTGTCAACGGGCAAGGAAACTTCGAAGAAAATCGAAAACGAAGTTAAACTGCGCGGTTCGCGTGCGTTTGATTACCCCCTCGAGCTTCGAGTCAGGTGGTTGTCTACCCGAACCTTGAAAACCTGAGATTCAAAAGACGAAGAGCGAGGATTCCCGGTGTAGTAGAGTGCCTTTGGGGCCATCGTTTTCTGGCTCTGAAACCAGAGATTTGGCCAGAGAAACTTCACTTAGGATTCTCTCTGTGAATGTCTCTGTTCAAGGTCGGCGATACGCGATCAATTAAACATAACTATTTTTAGAAACTAATATTCTTATAAACTAAAATTCTTCATACAGAAGATAAATCATCGAAATTTTTAATCCTGTTTCTTCGTCTAAGTGAGATATAAAAACGTTGTTTTACACAAACTACAATTTATCTAGATAATAGTTTGTGGTTTCCTGGATAATTATTATCGCATCATAATTATCGAATAATAATACATTGTCAGTTATTATTTCTCGGCAGCTATTATTATTGGCCTTGCCTTCTCTTGACGTATCATTTGTTTGAACAAATACTCGCGTTACATTCAAGTATACGGAAGGAAAGATATGTTTAATAATGAGAAGAGATATGTGACACTGCTTTCTTTTCTTTTTTAATCGATGTCACATTCAACTTTTGAATTCCCTTTGCATTTCTATAATCAATGTACCAAGTTTATTGGTACATTGGTACATATTATTGGTTTCTTTTCAAAATTCTTTTCATTATTTCTGATTGATATTTACGTGAATGTTGTATTTTCATTGTATAAAAAGAGATGTCTTTACAACGTAGTAATACTTTAGAAGAAATAATATAAAAATATTTTTTTTGGAAATTTAACAATTTTTTTATTATCATTTATTAACAATACTTATTAAGAAAGCGGGACGATTTAAATAATATTCGCAATATTTCGGTTTTTTTTTACAAATCTTTAAATTTCCGAGTTCTTGATGCAAAACAGCGTATTTACTTATCAAACTCGCGAAACTTCCAATTACGTAGAATATTATTTGATTTACGTAGAATGATTACGAAAAGTTAATAATATATTCCGATGAGTATTAGAACTCCATCGAGAGAATCTTCCGCGAGAAGAAGGCGGCTCTCGTTCCGGTGGAACGGACTCAACGGACAATTCTCTTCTCGTCGGAAGATCCCGCCGCACGATGATGGATGCGCGTTAGCGCGGGAGTGCGCGAAGACAAAGATCCTACGGACTCCCTCCCGGCGTGCGCAACGTGCATTAGTTTGCGTCGCTCCCGCTGTGCGCAAATTAGAGCCGAGAGTGTAGCAGCGCGCACTGCCGCGCATTTCTCGCGGCGCGGAACGAAGAGATTCTGGTGGAGAATGGCCGCGGACGGATGAGGACGGACGCGAGAGGGATGGAGGGGAACGGGCGGATAGCAGGCGGGTGGAAGAAGTGGCGGTGAGGACGGGAGTGAGTGAAGAAGATGGTACTACGGAGGCGAACTTGCGATAAACGACCGCAATCAACGCAACACCGCCCCGCGAAAATTGCCCCCTTCCTCTCTCGGAATACACCCGGAATATATTATCCACACGGGTGTTCCACGGCGCGGCGCGTCCTCCTCGCTAGGTCATGGGGTCGCGCACTCCGGAACGGACATGGCCCCGAAGGAAGAGAAGCGTGCCCGTGAAGAGCTGCACGATCGACCCTGCAGCACCATGTTGCATCACGAGAAGAGACCCGCGAGTTACGATTGCATTTATCGAGACCACCACGGAATCTTCCGTTTAAACTTTCGGTCCCGTTGAATGTGATTATTCATTCTTTCCCGTGTTATGATAAATTCCGTCTATATCGTTTCACACAAAATACATCTATATTTTATTTTACGAAAGAAATCGCTGAAAATTCTTTCAACATTTATTTTCTTATGTAAATTGCATAGGTTTATAAGTTTTTTATGAAAAAATACTTTTGTTACGATAATTAAAAATATTCATTACACTATATTAAAAATATGTAACGAAAAAAGTCTCAACAGATATCTCAAAACGTAGAATTTGTCTGTAGCTTAACTTATCGCGAGCATGGCGAGTTTGAATGAAGTTTCAATGATCGAAACGAATTTATAGATTCATATGTGATCGACATCGAACAAATGCATCGTCCAGATGCAATGTAGCTTCCTCCAAGAAAGCATGCGGTTATTCTTTTTAAAGCAATCCTCTCTCGATATTGGTTTTGACGGTGCCCGCGGGACAGGGACGCGTAAATCATTACGCCACTCGTGGCAGCAGGCCTCGACCGCATATCCGCCCTAGGTGGAGTAGCGTGTGGAAGTCGGTTCCACTGTCAGTACCACTGAGATATGTTAGCTCATTACCGTGACGTATAGCTGCCGCCGGTAACGCATGCCCGATATATCCATAATTGTTGCAGTGCCGACTACGTAAGATTCTCGGAGGCGATTCCGGCGCGCGGTTCTAGCGGAATCGTTTATTGGCTCGGTAATTCCGGGCACAGCAAAGTTTCGAGATACGTACTGCCGATTCGCGCCGGCCGATAGTACCCTCCGCAAATAAACTGCCGCAGAAATCTGAGCTCGCTTCGAAACCGCGCCTTCGCGCCCCTCTACGTCTCTGGATAACTTTATTTAATGCGCATTCAATATACTCTATGCGCGCCATCGGCCCGCCAACGATGCTGCCTTATTGCGATTAACTGGCTATTACGCTGTAATGCATACTAGGATTTTTTTTACTTCCCTTTCGCGACGGGATACGGGAATAGGATAAGTCCGATGCACGCAGAATAGAAGCATAACGTTGGTTTCATGCGAATTTTTCGTGTACACATATCGATAAGTTATAAGACTCAAAGGCCTTGTGTACGTTACAATTTATTACACGATAGGTTGCACAAGTTGCATAGGAAAATATATAGTAGATTGCGGAAACAACTAACCAATTCATCATACTATCTATTGATCATTAACGTAACGATTTGCTGCATATTTTTTTTTATTTACTAACGGCCACGTTATTATTGGAATACGAAGTTGCCTTCGTCCTAATTTATTTTATATTTTTATTGAATGCAACACCTCTATTAGTTAAATTTGCATCATATTTGCAAATATTATATACATACATATATATGTATATGGAACATTTAAGTATGATAATTTTTCTATTCCGTTTCATTTTCTATAACGGTATAAATAACGTAATTACGTTATTTATAACATATGCTACAGTAAATTAATGTATGCATACAAATGCTTTACAATAATTATTTTATTCATGCACTTTTAGTTTAAATCGTAGTCAAGATTATGCACAATATAATTGTAAAGTATTATGCAAATAAGACTGTGAAGTTGAAACGCGAATTTTTACAAAATTGGTATAGCATTTGATTGTCCACACTCGTCCATAAATAATCATTTTTTGTCCTTATAACGTCCTTATAATTTTACATTATACGACTATTGTAATTTTGAGCTTAATTTTTTGTAGCCACCTACAAAGTTCAATAATTGTATGACAAGAAAAGAGCAAAAAATGATCTTTTTCTCTTTCCTGTGCCACCAACATAGATAATTACGGATAGCCGGGATAGTTAATCACGTCCGGACGGTTCTTCGTTGACGGTTTCTGCGCCTCGTACCCAATTTCACCGTGAGAAACCATCTTCGACAAACTGTTACATCGCCCGGTACTTTAATCGACCTAGAACCTAGAACCGGCCTTGTGCGTAGGTGTTCGGGAGACTTTTCGGGGCCGCTTTGAAAATATGCGTCTATCCGACGGACGCCGATAGACATTCCTTCACAGGTGTAGAACGCTCTCGAGTGTCCGGTCGAGTTTATAGGATGCTTGAAAGATGCCTGAGAAAAGGGCGGAAGCCTGCCGCTATAAAAGGATATTTTCTTAACGATTTCACCTATATTATTTCACAGTATATTATCATTCAACCGTGCTTCATATCGCTATATCGTGCTTTATCCATAAACTTGCCTGTAAAAGCGTCTTTACAAGTAAGCGCGTAGAGAAGATGTTTTTAACAAATCTTTGTCTATCGAAAGAGAAAAAGAGAGAGAGAGAGAGAGAAAATATGTGTGTGTCTGCCAATGATATATGAACGTAGAGACAAAAACAATTTGAAGCCGATTTACATAAGACTGTTATGACACAAGGAAATTACTAATTTACCTTGTTGACGGTGTCGCTTTTTTTAATCGTCGACGTGTGGTTAGTAAAAGATCGACGTGCACGCAGATGGAATTCATAAAGTTCTATCGAAGAATTTGATTAATTGATCTGGGGGTTATAGGTTCGACACGCTCTTGAGAATCCCGCGATCGGTTTTCGTCCCGCTTTTATGCATATGAGCCTGTCCAATGTAACGAGATCGAAAGAAAGAAAATTTTATATGCTAATGTACGATCGCTTGCATCTACAAATGATTATATTAATAGCGTAAAAGAGCATCGGCAACACCATCGGACAAAACGCCGAGTGGACAGTGAGCAAAAATGTTACGCAACCTACGTACTTTTTAATTCACGGCCGAAGCTAATCGATTTGGTTTTTGTACTTGTTGCTAATGCCTGCCTTATGACGTTGAGATATAGTCCGCGACAGAGAGAAAGAAAATTTATTATCGCTCGAAGCTCGCTGCTGTCTTTTGAATATCATTATCTACGTCACATATCATTGTCATATATAGGCCTATTACGTCATTTACATGTCATATTTCTAGCAAAGTTGTAATTTAATTATTAGACAAAATAAAGAAGAGGATGATTAGATAATGAAGGAAAGTCAAAATTAACACATGAGAATATATAGCATGTACCTCAGCTCTTTAAGCTTGAATTTGATGGTGATTAGTCGATTGCTTTGGAGAAAATTAGTTCGAATATGGCTATGTTCGCGAAATTGAAGAATTTCCAAGTGCGTGATAAATGGGACGATAGGTACAAAATATATGCAACAGATACTCGCATATAGCCGAGATGTATCCCATAACAAGTAGGAGAAGTTCCTTGTAACAAGTGATCATGAAGCGACGAGGGAATGGCGGAGGGGCAGGCACGCTCGAGTAGTGCCTTCTTAACTTTATGTATTCTACGTAATAGTCGGCCGTTTATCACCCTCGCTCTACACGCGAGATATAAATGCGTTTTCTATTAATTCCTTCCGCTGCGCTCACCGGCACACTGGCGCCCGCGACCCAGGCATTCAGAAATACAGTATAAGGATGCAACCGGGTCACGCGAGTCCGCGTGACGATAAACTGAACGGATGTTGTATCCGCGCCTATTTGCTCGGGATCGTTTTGCAATCGATCTTTTGTGAGCGCCGTTGCTCTCTCTCTCTCTCTCCTCTTCTCGCAATGTAGCGATGTATTATAGCGCGGCTTAACGCACGGATAAATCCGCATGCATCGTGTCGTCTGATTTATATCTCTATCAGTGCGTAAGATGTTCCGCTCTTTTGACGCTCTGTTTACCCTTCGAAAGCAATTAATATATACGAAGAGTTAAAATTCACGCTACACGCGCGCTAAGCCGGATGGACATCCATACAGGTCGATAAAAGTAAAAATAATAATATTAACCCTGCGCATGCAAACGACCTCGCATATTTCGTTTGATTCAAAAGTAAAGAACGCGTACCGTAAAATTTCATGGTGTAAATCTAATCTAATCTAAACTCAAAATATAAAATTGTACGTACAATAGAACTAATATTCCAACAAAGAAGTTCAATTATTTAATTCTGTGATATCGATCTTTTAATTATTTATCTATCTGCAAAATTTATCTATACATAGAGCGTCGCGCGGTATATACTTCGGTTACTTCATTAAAACCAGACGCGATAATCGCACGGTGCAACTTTATATCCTCCGTTCTTATCCCAGCACTTTATCACCCGCGTTGCTAGAAGCGGAGCGCAGCAAGGCCCGATTAATTCAGAGACCGTGCGCGGTGGCGGTGGCGGTGGCGGTGGCGAAGGAGGCCAGTACCTAAGTCATTAACGTCAGGGCCATCGATGGGACTAATTAGCCCCGCACGGCCGTACTTCGGAAGCGCGCACGAAATGGTAGCAGCTGTTTCGTCGGGAGCAGGTGAATCTCGCTACCGTTTCGCCGAAGCCACGGCGCTATAAGTCGACGAGCTCGGCGACGTCCTAATCGCCATCGCGCCCCTAATGACGTCCAACCCCTTTCCCGCGCACGTTCCAAATTCGCTTAATTGGCTGTACTGACCGGTTATTTATTGCGCCCCAATATATATACTTATGTATACTTGGCGCTGTCTTTTAACGCTATAATAGCCTGTTGACGGGGCCGTTTAGACTTTTTAGATCTGTTAAAAGAAGTTTGTGGAGCAATCGTTGAAAACGAAATACCTGTTTCGAAATATTATTATTGTATATGATTGTGAGACTTACATATCGATATGAGATCTATATTAAACTTACTTAATTATTCTATTGGATATAAAAATTCGTTTACAATTAATTCTTGTGCGAAATGAAAACGCAATATA
This sequence comes from Tetramorium alpestre, assembly GCA_021460005.1. NCBI lineage: Eukaryota > Metazoa > Arthropoda > Insecta > Hymenoptera > Formicidae > Tetramorium > Tetramorium alpestre. The sequence continues at coordinate 867,402 of JAJVSH010000020.1, read as the reverse complement.
TACATAATTACTTTCTATAAAGGTTAAATAATTTAAATTTTAGTAACTAATTCATACAAGCATTTTTTATATATTTTACTCTGTAGATTTTAGTCATTACTATAATTAGTAATGCTAAATATTAGCGTTACTTACAATTCAGCATTGCCGTAATTTAACTTAGGCGTTAAAGCGAAATGGTATCGTTCAGTCTAAATAACCCTTTAAATTGTGTGTATCTTGAACGAGAATCGTCCTATTGCTTTTCTCTCTCTTTCTGTCGATGTTGCGGCGACAAGTGCTGCCGCGTAAACATGCATATCTTGTTATCAGCTCATTGGCGATCACGCGTTTGCACTCGCAATGCGTACGACGAGAATCCATAACATCAAAACAGGCAAGGAAAACGGAATAAAGAAAGGAAGGAAAATAGAATTAAAGTAGATCAAAGAGAACGCCGGCAATAATTATAAATATGCGTTAATACGTACATATCTTCTGTCAAGTAATTCAAGTAATTCCCGAAAGGATTCTTTGTGCTGCTGTATCATCGCTTTTTCCTTCTCATCTCGACAATACAATTCTTTCTTATTTATTATCTTGTAATTTATAAGCACGCTGCAATGACTGCTTTCTCTATGTTTTTTAACATTCAGTTCTTCATCTTATACTTCGACTAGTCTATCGTGTATATGTAGTAAAGGGAGAAAAGAGATGATTAAGGGGAAGGATTCAATATCAAGTAAATTTAACACTCATAATATTTATTAATCAGAATATTTTAATGAGAATAAGTTTATTTTTTTTAATAATGAGTTTATATTTAAAGATAAATCTGCACATGTAAATGTATATGTAAATGTGTATGTATCAATACAAGAAACGTTACACGTTCATACGAACAGCCGCTTGATATATGAACATACCGACGTCTTAACGGAAAGGCTATTATCTCGATCCCATTCCGGTACGGAACTCGCGCAAAACTCGCCATGCGACGATTCGGCCGATTCGCTTTTAAGGTCTGGATTAAGATTCTTGAAATTATTGTTTTTGTGCGGCTCCGAGTGCCGACGTACGCGAGTAACACGTCGCATTCTCGTTGCTCGCCGATCTCGCCACATAAATTAACATTATCAGCGGGGTAAAGTAATCAAGGATCTCCGTTTCCACAGCGAAAATCGCGAGCGAACCGGCAAACTTATTACAAATCTATTAGATCGGCCGACCGGGATAAGGAAATACTTCTAGGAAAAATCCGCTCTTTGGCTATACGCACTCCTAATGAAGGCTGTTTACGAATTACGAACGCTTCGTTAACTCGCGCGCACGCGGTCGCGCCGGGTATTCGCGGGGATATTCAACGAGAAATGGTTATCGTAACCGTTTTTGCGAGCTGCGCTATAAAACCAGGCATCCATAATCGTAAAACCTTTCTCCCGTGCGAATTTGCCGTGATCAATGACCCAGTTATGTATTATACACTGAACAACGGCGCGATATGCTGAAATAATAAAAATTTTAGAAGAAAACACAACATACAAATACAAAATTTTTCTTTTTTGATTCAAGCTGAAAGATTATTATCGCAAAATCGACACTTAAAATTATCACTGAATGCTAACAATATCAAAATTTTCCAAAGAAATCTTTACACAAATAAATTCTATTTATTACATTAATTGCTTCTTTCTCATTTTTGAAAAGTTGATTTCTTGAAGCATTCAGGATTATTTTTCTACTATCTTTGCGACACGAATATTATGACGATCTCCAAGTGAAAATTTAAGCACAATGTTCGGACGCTGATAAATATGAACATTCAGTTTATGAGGTAACATGGTTGCAGTACCGGAAACCGCGCCCGATGCTACGGGCTATCGTCAAAAGGCCATCCATGCGGCAAGTAGGTACCGAAAGCTTGGACTGCACGGACAATGTGGAATTTCGTTCCTCTGCCTGCCAGGTTCCAAGATCGTGACGTTCATCGCATTGTGTCCGTCGGGCGCGTCCGGGTTGCAAAGAATTTCGCCCGAAAGCGACAAGCGCGAGACCTCGCGCGTTCGCACAACCGTTTTGGCTTTAACGGATATCGTGAGAGATCGTGGGCGGAGATTATTGTGATCGCGGTGAGATCGCTCAGACAGTAACAACGTTGCAGAACCAGGAAGCGACTCCCTAAAGCGACAATGTAATGAGGAGCGATGCAAGAAAGTGGCAAAAGGATCAGGCATGAAATATGCTCTGGATGTTGTCGGTGAAGATGGCGGAACGGTTGGATTGGCGCGCGGTATCTACCGTATTCCATTTTGTATAAATATACCTTTCTGCATCGCGAGAGATAAAATCTGCGGGCGATACCGGAGATCGTCTCGGAGAGAGCGAAATAGACAGTAAAAAGATATTCGAACAGGCTGTCCGAAATACAAAGCGACCGATGCGTAATATCCTTAATGGTGTTTAAAAATCATGACCAAGAGTCCCGGAGGCACAGAACAACAGTTGGAGTTTCCGTGTTGTACAGAAGCATGGAAAATAATGAAATTTCAGCTTCAGGCTCTTAACTGTCAAGAAAGAATAATTTTCAATACTATTTATATTGTAGATTCCAGTAAATATCATTTTTGTTCAGAAGGGAGCGATTTGTAGAGAGACTCTTCTCATACAAATTAGCTTTAAAATATAAAATATAAAATACAAGTTTAAAATAGAAGAAAACACAACTTCGCTTTAATGTGTTTACAGTCTTTGCTAAGAATTCCAGAAATGATTAGATCCTGCGCATTATAAATGCGCATGCAAACGTTGTCAGAAAATCCAAAGACGACGAACTAACAAATATGTTATTCACGTTTTGTGTTAATTCTCTGGCATTACGTTATTCATTAGTTTGTTTTTTAAAAATCACATCTTCAGGAGTGTCTTTGAAATCGTTCGCAATTTTACGTTCGAAAATCCCATTATCGTTTTTAATGGGAGATATTTTTTAATTCGTCGAAATTTTGCTTGGCAGAAGAATGATCGTGAGCCACAAATGCACCTTGCATCTATTCTCTCACTTTCTCATTCGCGAGAAAACGCAAGCACCGTTCGTATCTTTCCGACTTATTACAGGATACATCTGTTTCTGCACCGACGGTAGCAGCAGCGTGCAATCACGCACGTAATTCGAAAGCAGAAAGAGGGAAATTGCCGATTAGCCAGGCGCGTTTCTTAATCGCGCAGGGCATTATACTTCAAGTGTAATCGACTGCCGTCGCAGTCATTTTTATCATTGCCATGCAAAGATAAAGGGAAACAAAACAAATCGTCTAATATTTGTATATAACGGAAGAATACAAAAGTTATTGTCGACATGTGAAAATAATTTGCTATAACAGATAGTAAATCTTTTAATATCATACTATAAATTTCATATATTTGTAACAACACTTAAATCACACATTAAAAAGAATTAAATTAATTTTTTTCATAATTGTTCAAAATTATAACAAAATTGTATTATTTTATATAACATAATTATGTTGTAAATTTTAAATAACACATACTTATTGAACAAAAAATTTCCAATTATCAAAGATTTAATTAATAATGATATATATTTGTATATATAAGAAAAGTAATATTTTCTCTCCCTTTGTTAGAAATAATTATTTTAATTATAGTATACTACGCGAGAGATCATTTATCGATGAATATATCCTAGTCGTGCGTACTAGCTTAAACAAGATATCACATGTTGCACGAAGGCGTGTCTAACGTGTCATGCGTCGCTGCGATTTCGCATCCGTTATTTCACACAATGTGTATTTTATGCGTCATAATCAAGAATTACGGGCGCACGCGGCGTAACTTAGACTTTCGCCTGACGAACACCGCGGACCTTCGCGGAGGCGCGAGGGAGCTTCCGAGTTCTCATATGTAGGCGACAGTACGGTCGGCTCTAGGAAATGTAATATAACTCGTTGCTGTGGGATGAAAACACCGTGGTTTTACTACTCGCGATGCACCAAGACGTACAACGGGTGGCGTCTTAAATAATGTGGCCTGCCGGCTCGCTGAGCGACAATCGTGCGTCTTCTCGCTCGGTGGAGGCGCTCGTCCTTCGCTGGCATGACAGTCACGCACGTTGCGTTGAAACATACGGGGATTACATTTCGTAAACTGCATTAAATCATTGTGACTGCAGTGCGCCGACATGCGCGTCTGTCGCAGCTCGAAATTCTGTGGGATTTTCTCTTATATCAATATCATGATTATTCTTTAATAACTGAATGAACTATTTAACTTCTTCTTAGCAAGTGTATTCTTTCCGTTTTGCATGTATCCATTTAATTAACTGTATAAAAAAAAGTTACAAGAGAAAGCTTTTAATAAACTTTAAAAATTTTAAGTAATATTAATCATTTATTAAAAGGATACAAAGACCTATATAAATTAAAATGAAATTAAAATTAAAAGTTAATGTAAAAAGTGTTATTTTTATAATACTTTTATTATCTGTCATTATTTAAGTCGCTTACAATAATATCGTGTGATAGTTATCGTTTAGATAGTCTATTGCCTAATCTATTATTTATCATCAAGAATTACGAGTTTTACAATTTTTTTGTATTATTAACCGCTTAAAGTTTATGTGACGTTTGATTTTTACATAAATCAAATATGAATTCGATTTGTGAGTAAGAAAAGAGGATTTTCCAACAGGATGTCAGGCACTAATAACTTATATTCAGCGACATACCGCGAATTTTCTAAACCTACTATTATCCCCTGTTGCAATATCGTACAGGTGTGGAGAACGTTTCAACCGGAAAGAAAAGTCTCGCGTATACGTCACGACTATTTATAAAAACTAATGGCGGCTAAACACTATAACTCATGAACTCATTATACCTAATAGCCGCCGGCGTATTTATGTCGAGCGAGTTCGTACCGCTTCTCGGTTCTGCGGGTTACAAATTATACATAAAACCAGAATTATCTTGTCAGGGTGTGTATAAAAACGTGCTAAGATTACTCGACAGAGACGCAATTCTGATCGATTAAAATTTCGGTAGACAAATTTTGTGGATACTTAGCCGCAGCGTTGCTAAAAGCCTATACTTTACGTAGATCACAGCTACTTATCTGTGTCGTCTGAAATGCGAATTATATAATGTAGCATGATTTTTGTGTCATAAATTTAAGATCTTCGTTTTGAATTAGTTTTTCAATCAAAGACGTGCGAGTCAAGATAGTAATGTTCTCGTTGCGATATTAATTTAAATTATAAATCAGTATCGATATATTTTTCGTCAATAAAGATTAACCATATCGATCATTTACGATATATATTGAACGCCTGATCTTGACCGCTTGAGTCTCCACGCGCTCCGCCGGAAACGCGACTTTTAATCCGCTTACATAGCGTGAGGAGAGATTCTTCGTGCACGCGAAGTCATTCGAGCGTGGACGACGAGAGGAGAGGAACGGACCATCCCTCTCGGGCGTGCATTAGAAGTGTCCATTGAGTCGTCTAATTTTATACGTTGTAAATCTCCTCCTACACCCGATGAGGCGTCGCGTGCACAAGAACCCGTGTTTATGTATATCAGGATGCCTACACATGCGACTACGTGAATTTGCCGTGCCATACCAGACCGCATCGCAGGGAGAGAGAGAAAAAGAGTGTGTGTGTGTGGTGCATACCGCGACTGCATTATTATGTTAGAGAAGTGTACCGTGGAGATCTCCGCTATAAATTATTTCGCACCGTCGATAAGTTTTTCTATCAGAATTTGTCACATGGCGATCAAGAGAAACGGCGGTGGCGGAGCCTCTCACTGACGAAATGTACATACAAATCGATTGCAACGGCCGAGAATCGAACGAAACAGCTGTTCTTCGTCGTATTTAGGTCATGAAACTTGCGCGGATTACGTAAAACTGTCTTAACATCCTGCTGCCCGGACACGAGAGGGGGATGATGTATAGCCGTTACGTCGATAGCGCGCGAAGACCTGGGCACCGGTCATCGATCATTGTCGCTCGAATATGGAACGCAAGAACGATAACTCGACGTTGTCCACCAACGTCGCCGCGCAATCGTTATATTAATATTAGCGCTAGACGGTTATTGCTCCTCATGATAGCGACTTAATAATGGTCTCGTAATAGAGCTCGGCCGTTAACAGCGAGTCTCCAAGCGCAGATGAAAGCGAATTGTACGCTTTACCGTTCGCGAATTAAGTTTTCCTCACGCGAAGATTTCATCCGACTGCGCAAAAACCGTGGGATGAGCGTTTACGAAATTACCGTGACCATCTTTCATCTTGTCCGATTGTTACGTCAGCCGTTATTCGTATCAACTGTTGAAGCATCGTCCGAGTTCATAGGGCATCGACGTTGCGGCCGGGAAAGAAGAAGGAAATTCTAATAACATTCGGAGAGGAAGATAAGAGTTTAATTATTCACGCAAAGCGGGGTTCCCCGGTGCCTGGGCCGCGCGGAGGGTCTATCTATCGGACCTAGCGCGTGTGCTGGTGTTTGTGTAGTACCGCGGTACGTATAGGGAGGTATATACCTTATATCTACCTATCGTGAGCGCGATAAATCTCGCGGAGTCAGGTGGACGATGGTCATCAGCTAGTTGCCGCGTGTAAGAGGCCCACGGCTCTCCTCTTCGAGCGGGGCCTCGATGCCTGGGTTTAAGTCTGTTCTCATGATGCTGGACGGCCTAGCGACGACCCACGACCCTGTTGGCCACAACTTACCGCGCGCTACACCCGCAGTATGCTTTCTCCGCTACGATCCACCACGGCATTCCTGACCCTAACCGTGACGGCGGACCGGGCCGGAATACGCAATTCCGTGGCGCGACGCGGAAAAACGTTGAATGCAGGAAATGCCGCATCGATCGTGACGTCGCTCGTGCTACGTTGAATGTTCGTTTGATTTCCTTAGTTGAGAGATTAAAGCTCTCTTTGATCTACGCAGCGTAATATTACATGACCTAACATTACGTGCACATCATAAACTGATAATATTTGAAAAACATTTCGAAAAAGTTTTTAATTAATTTATCATATTAAGGAAAATGATAATTTGGTTTTATCGGTAATTATATTTTTTTTTTTACAAAGAACGAGTTAAAATATATTTCTTATATCGTTTGCGAGAAGATTTCTCCAGCAAACATTTCTAGCAAAGCTTGGATATTTATGAGCAGAGAAAAGAATTCTTAAGAGTTGTGAAAAACAGATTCAGCTGAGGTCAACTGCTTCTGGAGCGTAGTCTCGCGGCGTTCCGCGCCTCGCTGAACTACCGATTTAGCAGACCGGAATACAAAACGCGCGCAAGGAGGGCGAAACGTCAAAGTGATTCAACTGCACGACGCGAAATCTCTACAAATCATGAGAGAAACGAGGAAAGGGAAGGAGGGAGGGAGGGCTCGCGCCGTAAGAGACCACAGGACCTCCTTACAGTTAGAACAGTACGAGGTAAGGGGGCTTGGCTCTCATTAATCTCGGGATCTAGTCTCGTCAAAGGGGACACTGCGAGATACGCGAGGACAAAGGGCTTCCTCCGGCGCGGTATCGCCCCGCAATCTCGTCACATCGTACGCTCGCGAGGCGGTGATCGCGAAACATCGAGAAGCGGGCGGGAACCTGCGGCGCGAGATAGAATCTCGACGAGCGACCACACAATGCCAAACATATTAATTAATGTGCATCGCCTCGGGAGCCGCGCGCAATGACGTGGGACCGTAGGTGGTACATTTCAAACACCAAGTGTGCTCGACCGTCCTCGCGATATCGTGGTATCTTGTGCCGAGTAATCACAATAACGATAGTGATAGGGATTTTGGTGATAATATAACTATATGCATAATTATGTATTTTTTTCCCCTTATTTTTGCATTGCTCTCGTCATTTTCTCTTACGAAGGGCTCGCAGATCTCATAAATATTACTTAAACTATATTTGTAACGCTTACTCGCAATTTAAGCATCAAAATATAGACATTATTCTTAGGAGATTTAAACGATTCGCGTGCTCCGTATTCAGCGTCGTACGTGCACGTCGAACTTAAAGCACCACCCTCGAAAAATGGGGGTCAGCCGAACGGTCACGTTCACGCGCGCGCGGATATAATTGCGCGCACGAATATTATCTGCCCGTTTCGTCGGGGAGTAAATCGCGACTACGTCAAATGGGCCGACTAACTTCAGGGTGCGAACGCTTACGCGCATCCTCATTACGGTTTTTACTGCCGCAGTTTCTCCGAACCATTACATCGTTACACGGCCGGGAGAAGGGAAGGAGAGAGAGCTCGCGGCGCCTCGCAAAACGCTCCCTCGGCCGAGCGAATGCGACCGTAAACGCGAGACAAAAATATTGATAAACCGGACGCAAGCTCGCGAGATCGCTGCATTACATACTTTGTGCGCATCCTTAGCCTTCGAAGCGGTTTACGAGTGTTCGACCGTTTGAAGGAACGGCGCGAGGCGAACCCGCGCACCAAGCCTTATCGGACGATAATTTGTCGCTTAATCAACGGCCGCGATTAAAAGAAAAAGAAAGAAAGCGAGAGAGAGAGAGAGAGAGAGAGGAGTCTTGATATTTATTATATTTAATTCGCGTTCCGGCGAAGCGCGCCGCGTAATCTGCCGCTAAATAAGAACAGCTGAAATGCTAGAGTCGTTTTACGAGTGCACTTAGGCGACATGCGGAGGCGATCTTGATCCGCCTTCCCCTTGCGTCTCCCTCTCGTCCGACCCTGTCCCTTCTTCTTCCCGCATCCCGTCTTTTTGTATCCCGTGCGAAATCATTTTCCTAGATCCTTTAACGAAGATGACGGTGTATTCCAGTCACAAAACAGGGATCTCGCTCGCGGACATTAAATTAAAGGGCCCTCTCTCCCACCTTTTCTTTCTCTATCGTTTTCTCGTCGCCGTGAGACGTACTACCGCCGGGATCGTTTTCTTGCGTATAATATCCTGTCATTAGTCGCCAACCGAGAAGAAACAAAAGCGCGCGCACGGCTTAGCGTTCGGCTTTATCGCAGCAGCGTTATCTGCTGCGCTTCTACGTCTCCTTCTTCGCGTTGCTCGCTCTCCTCTTTCCTTCCTCGTTTTTCTCCGTATTTCGTCGCATGATAGCGCGACCAGACGCGTTTTACGGCGCTTTAACGCCCCGATGCCGCCGGCGATGCTACGTGCGCTCGACGCCACGGAAATCTGGAAGTGCGGATGCACGGTTGTATGCACCGTGACGACGTTCCGCGGAGGAGATGATTCCGTGCTTCGGCGCCTTTCATGGCGCACGGTGGTCGTAGCAAATATGTTAACAAATGCAATACTGTTACTCACTTGGCCTTCAAACCTTAATCCGACGCACTCTTCAAATTCCACCATTAAATATCTCAAGACAGCCTCAGATTTTTAGACATACTGAAGAATCTTGTTCATCGACTGCTCTAGAGTCGACAGTTATCGCATAATCATAGCCGATAAATTCTATCGAAATTTACTATCGTGCTTCCCAGATCGTAAATACTTTTGAGCAAAAATACTTTTCCGATCACATTAGCAGTAATTCGCGCGCGTTGTAAAATTTCAATGACGCTTCATTAGGCAAATGCCACGCCGGTATAATTAATTCGGCCGATTGCATTTGCGTCAAACCGGTCGATTGATTTTTCGCGTGCCTCCCGACCAAATGGAGAAACTAATTACCGACGCTGCCGATAATACGCATTGTCGTCCGCCTCATTGTTCTCCGGATCTATTGTAGCGACGTGGCAAAACACATCGTCGTGCCAGCCTCGCCTCTCGCTCATTCAAATCGGCGAGCGGGGCGCGTTGCGTTTCGTCGCGCGTTTCCATTTTGCACGTGCATAGCGTGAGAGAGAGACGCATGTGGGTGTTGCGTGATTTAAGCGTCTCGGCGGCACGGCCGCCGGCAATTTTCTTGATCCGGCCGTTCGCAAATCGCCCCCGCCGTTGTGCAATCGTCGCGTACTACATACACCATGTACCGTGCATTATCGGCTCGTCGATTACTCCGTCTAATGGTGGGTCACGCCAATCTCCGTCAAGCGTGTTTACCGACTTGTTGATTTATATATCGAGTCTGCGATTTAAAGCTAAAGGAAATCTGCGAAACCTCGTCGAGATATCTTTCGCCAGGAAATTGTAATATTTCTAAGAAATCCTACGCGAGAGAGTGAAGTAAAGAGAGCGCGAGATATCCGACACGGAAAACACTTCTAATCGTTACATGTACAATATATTTATATTTAAGGCGCCCAAGATATTCTTAAAATATTATTTAGAATTTTATTACAATTTCCCCATAGCTTTACTCATTGTAAAATGTACTGAATATATTAGAGAGCACACATATGCACATAATTCAGTTTCATTATACTTATTCTAATTCTAGCCAAATAGAAATTCAATTATACTTTTGGGAGAATCGATCTTACGACATTCAGGATGATTTCAATATATCCATTGCCGTGCGGGATTCTGGGTCAGAAGTTCACCAAGTGCCTGGACCCGGGTAATTCTATTCGCCGCGGAATCCCGGCGAGCGCGCCGGATATTTTTGTCAGAGGAGTATCGTAGAGTGTTTGCGGCGTGCGGTGAGAATGGAGAAAGAAGACTCATTTAATTGCGATATTCCGATATGGCAGAGAACACGCGGCCTTCGCTGCGCGACGCGCGATGAAGCATTTTGGAATGAATAGAACGCACGGCAACGGCGATAACTAACTATGCGCCTAAGCGTGCGTGAAATTATAAGTTATTGCAAATGCGCCCGTAACTCGCACAACACATCGTTTATGTCGCTACTAATTATCGAGTTTATGGATTCCGGCTTGCGATTATTCGTCGATTCCGAACGATTAACGTAATTTGCTTTACCGCGAAATTGTGATAAACGGATTTGTTGGGTATTTCTAAAACCCGTTTGTTTATCACTGCAATTTAGACATTATTATTATCAATAAATAGATGAAAATTTTATTTGCAGAATTATTCCGCGAGATTCAGCAAGTGTACTTGAAACATTGGGCAAGCGACGTAAATAAATTGTTAGACGCGTGAGATTTTATAATTGTCCGATTGAATCTAATAGTCTTCTCATCGATAGATAGCGCCTACACGATCTCCGCAATGAAACACGCAGCTAAATATCACTATCACGCGAACCTTTCACGATTTCCGTGCGCAATTTGAACGGATCCTCTTTGCGACTCGTGGGCGAGACTACTACGTAGTCGATGTGTAAAGGCAAACATTAAATCGCGCTACATTACGAACAATGCAATGTGCCCACACGATCTGAAATCTTCCGTCTATCGCCCGCCCCGAGAATTCCTCGCGGTGCGCACCAACCCACCCGTGACGTGGCCCGCATTCTCGGCGCCACCCGCGGTCTCTAGCCTTCGTAAATATCATCGCGCACCATTGTTATTACCCTAATACCGGTGATTTGACGTAATTAAAGCGTGAAATCCATTCCGCCATCGCGATGACATTTGATTAAATTCAATCTGTGCATTCGACTTAGGGCGCACCAGGCGCGTCCGCACCGGACGATCGCTAATTTATGCCCTGGTACGACGCCGGGATCGGCTAATTGTTTTTTCTATAGCGCTCCTCCGAACGGCCGTACGTCTTGTTGCGTGTCGACTCGCGATCACCCGTAGATCACTCGGCGGCTCACGCCCTGCCGATCGACCGATCTATCCGACGCGTAAAAACCATTCGGCCGGACAATTTGCGTGCCGCTCCCGGACGAGGACGGATCCTCGAAGGACGGATTCTCGCACCTGGCATTCCGGTTCCCGGTCGCGCAAGCGAACGGCTGCCGAGATCGCAGCGATCGGAGATGTCGCGAGCGATTCGCGTGGGCGGCGAGTCCTCGAATGAGAGGCTTCTCGTGGTGTCATTAAGATACGGTTAATTTACGGCAGTCGTAATACGAATGTAGAACATTGTTCAGATTATCAGCGGCTAAACTGTCGCTTCTTCGGACTTTGGACATCTCATTACACCGCGCGCAACAATAAATTAGGACCGGACAGCTCTCAATCCCTTTTTTTATCGCACTCTCGCTTTAATTGCTCAAATGATATAGACACGTGATATTCTTGCCTTTGTTTATTTAATTCAATCTTTATACATTTATTTATATACTTTATACAGCATTTATCAGGACATTTCTGCAAATTTTGTTAGAAGTTGGTATTATCGTGATTTTTACGGATGAGCAAGGAAGGGAGGATATTTCGAAACCACGATCGCATGACGATCAATGATTACTCAAATCTTCCCCTTGCGTCATTTTTAGCGTCCCAAGTTCTCTCCTCTCCACCTTCTTTTCGGTCTCGGTCGGCATCCTGCGGAAAACCTGTGGTGCGAATTTCATATACGCGATAAAATATACCGGTCGAGCATCGAGTCCAATTAATCACTGTTAATTACGGACGCGGGGGTCGGTCCAGCGAACGAGGGCGATTAATGAGTAATTGATTTCGATCACGCCACTCGCCATCGGGAAAAGGATATCGTCGAAGATAGTCGAGTATAAATTTTCTTTTCCACATTGGATTTCTGTATGTTTAAAAACAATGGATTGATCGTTCGTGAGTATCACAAAATTAAAAATGTATACAGATATGCGCAAGATAAATAATCTCTCTGCGTTTGTTGATTTTTGCTAAAAATTTTTTGCAAAGTAGAAAGAAAATCTTAATCCTTAGATCCTGGAAATTAGATGTATCAAGTTCAATTTTAGAATTCTATTAAGAGTAGGTATATTGTAGGCATTATATGTATAACTTTTTTAGAAAAGGATAATGTCATACACTTTATTGCATTTCTGAACAGATATTTATGAAAGCAGACGTTCAAAAGTAGAGTCTTATCATGTTTAGGATTAAGTTAACTCATTCGTCGTTGCCTGATTGCGTTCTGACAAGCGTGTAATTAGTGAGTCTTAATTTCTTGATCAAATCGAGCCCCACTGGTATCTCCTGCAGTATTGATGATGCCAGCTGCGATTAGACATATCCGGTGTGCCTCCTGTGTACATCGGGTCCTTCTGTCAGATGGACTAATCCGCAGCCGAGCAACTTCGAAGCTCACGCATATTATCTGCTCGATTAACGATCGCTCAACTCACCTGACTCGCCAGTAACTCAAATTTGAAGACAGCCTAAAAGGCACCGTGTATAAATGCACATTGCGTTACGTTGCGTGCTAAGATATTCACAAACACGAAAGTATAAGTTCTTCACTCCTTTCTTCATCCTGCTATTCGAGCGGGACCTAGGCAGACTACATCTTTGTAAGGCGGAACGGAACATGTGCATCGATTCCTTTGAGATCGTCTCTAATTTCATTCTAAAATCGCGTGATCGAGTTCGCGAATTAATCGCTCGCGTAGTATTTGACTAAGGATGGATTTTTATAAAATAATGGCATTTCAGAAAAGTTTTCTACAATAGATTTTAAATTGCATTTGGTAAATTGCATTTTAGTAAGTAATTGTGAAATTGCGATTTAGAAGATCTCATTAAATTACAGTACGCTTCGATTTCAGTAAATCTTTGAGTGCTATATATGTGGAAAGAATATAAAAAAAGAGTATATTTTAAGATATAATATTAATAATGTCTTTATACATATGTCTTTATATTGAAATTACTTTGAAATACTATGATCTATATAAACTATATATAATATACGATGTATAAATATAATAGCAGAGATATAGTTACAACTGATTTAAAATCACGCTAGTTACAATTTCCAATGAAAGTTCTCACTCGAATTGTGCAAAAATACATAAGAGTAGAGAATGCAGTATAACGTCGGATTATATTTTTGTCAGTATAATAATCGCAGCCCGAGTCCATCGTAGTCATTGGGATCCGCAACGAAACGATGAACAGGCCTTTAATTAATTAACGCCGAGTTTCACCTTGAGACGTTGAGTTCAAACGAGGATGCGTTGATCGACGGTCGATTTCGCCGATCGATAAGGGAGCATCGCGGACGTCGCGGAAAACGCTGAGTTGTGATTACATTGTTTGGAGCTGAATAGAGCCGTCCGTGCACGGATACGCAACACCATTGGTACTCAGAGAACCTGCCGGTTCCGCGGTCTCGTACCTCTATCTTTCCCTCTCTCTCTCTCTCTCTCTCGTGCATGTTGAGTTTATACTTTATATAAATACAAGACCAGTAACCCAATGGTTACCGGTTTCACATACCGGAAGGTGCTCTCTTCGAGATAGCTCTTCTCTCAGCTGCGTTTCGATTAAAAATTATGTCATTGAATTACGACGACCCGCGCATTAACTATATAAAACGGAGATTCTACGCGCGGCGACGTGTGATTATTTACAGTTAGCCACGCTAAGAGATGGTGGTTTCAGTGACGGCCTCGGCTGTAAAAGAAACGTACTTTCGGCCGGGATTCGCAGCCTCTCGCGTCTGTCATAATTACGATTTATTTTAAAATCAATTAAATGGCGGCACGAGCACCGGCAAAAAAATTACCGGTTGTCACTGACACGTTTACGTCACGTTAATCTCCTCGCTAAACTCAAGTATAGCGCATCACTTGCATGTCCACCTCGTTACAATCGAAAAAGAGCGATCAAGAGCCGATCGAGAAAGAGCATAACGATCGATCGGAACGTCCGTCGATTAAAGTGATGTTCTTGACAACTCTTCGAAATTATATAGCACGAGCGCGAATGTATGAAGAGCCCGGAAGACTGAAAAGGATCTTTGTTTCGCATCGCGATGCTGCTTTAATATCTGTGTGAAGCTGATCAAGCGAGAATTCATAAGCGTATGCAATACCGCCACATTTGTGCAAGTTCAATCTTCTTCTGTACGAAAATAAAACGTTAGATTTTTAAATTAAATAAAAAATTCCATAGCTCAAAATATATACTTTACAAAAATTACAAACTATTGTTGACAATATAGAAATAATCTATATGAACAACGTATTTCGTATATCATTAGAATAACATTTATGAAAACGCGCGAATGTATTACATATCTTACGTGAAATTTTCTTAATGATTATATATAGAGTGAGATTTAAATAATTGAAAAATTTGATGTAACTATATCTGGCGCAGAAGGCCACGCCAACTGTCTTATTTTTTGGTCGTACATTTCAGAGATAGCGGCGAGAATATTTTAAATATACTCATCTTTATTTATACGCGCAGAGATCATCTGACAAAATATCTGAAGAGATATCCAAACGTTCTGCTATAATGCCGTCCTGCTATGCGTACGGTTACTCATAATGCGTATAGATTATCGCGACAGGATTAATCGGAGACACTAATACGAGCGATCGACGAACGAAGGGGATAATTAAAATTCGTGGTGCGATTTCGACGAAAAACAGAGCGGTTAATGCTATCAACGTCGATATCGACCGCGCAGGACCTCGCTAATTAGCGATGCAAATACGAGCGTTGCAACAGGCGATAGGACCGGTGTGGATACAACCAGCCTGCTTTTAAGATGCCACAAAAACCGTATAGCGTGTCTATTAAACGCACGTCGCAGGTGTAACGTCAAAGCTCTTCCGCTAACCCACTATATTTATGGCTCGTCACGCTTTTGCGAGGCTTACATTCTACTCGCATTTCGACCTTATCTCAAGGTTAATTAAAGCAGAGATAATTAAAAGACTGTAGATAAATAATTATCGATACCACTGGAAGGTCTTATTTTGATCAAATATAAGACCGCTTTTAGAAATAATTTTCTCACCATTTATTAAAAAAATATGGTACAGTTTAGTTGGAAAAATAAATTTGAATAATAATATACTGCTAATAGCATACTGTCTTTATAATCTGTTATGTATTGCAGTTTCTTATTACTTTAAATTATAAGTCTTTTACAATTTTATAATGAATAAATGTAACTCACACGTCATGATAATTTAATGATATTATAGTGCGTCTCCGAAGTCGCATATGTTGAAATTAGTATAGTAATTGCAATCAAAGGAAAACAGGAATCTTTTAAATTACGCAAATGACTCAATGGAAAAGTAATACTGCCGCTTTCTAGCCTCCAGCAATAACATTATGTCCAGATCTGCGTTTCCAGTCGAAATATCAATCATTGGAAACATTCATGACACCACGAATTCAAAATCTGCGGCTTTGCCGGTTACGACTTTTTCCAACAGAGATGTGACATGATGGACGAGGAACGAATTTCACAATGGATAATTATACGACGTAAACGCGGGCAATAAACTCGCTCTCGCGCTAATGACTAGTTGACCGACGTGCCGAACTGAAAACCAGAACTAATCACATTCCATTTTCGCATTCTCCTCCTCGGTTCTCTCGCTCTCAGATTTTCATCCGGATCGAAAAGCAGACCGGTTTGCATCCGGCGCACCTACGACTTCCGGCCGGATTCGCGGGGCCGCGATCGACGTCCGAGGCAAGAATTAAGGCAAGAGGCGCTCGTAAATTACGTCGAACTTATGCGTCTGATATTTTCCGTGCGCGACTATCATAGAGATCATTATCAGTAAACACACTATTAGCGCCGCCGTTGCTCGGGTCCGGGTAGGCTAGCCGGGGGTAAAAGAGCCATGTACCAATCTAGACTCATAAAACTAGCCTAGTATCCAGTAATAATGTGCGAACGCGCTATCCATCAGCCGGGACAAAACAGTTAAGCGGCTATACAGCGCTGCTCTGTAGCGGCCGCGGTAATGAACGCCGATCGGACGAAGCGAAATGTCGACGAAAAGAAATCCGACAGTACGCGCAAAGAATCTTCCGCATCAGAGAGGAACGGTGATAGTAATTTGTGATTACATTTTATAGTTCATTCGCAACTGCTATCCTTATTACAATTATAAACTTAGTATTTTCGCTTCTTTTTTACTGGGTTACTCGAAGGTAATATCTGTTATTTTCAATCAAGAATCACAACGCGAAAGCCAACACAAAGTTGCAGTTTTGATGAATTCGAAAATTCAAATAAACATATATAGAATTAATTTATATATTTATTCGCGATAATAAAGGCACAATAATTGATATAACACATATTCCTTCGTATCAGTTGCATTGAAAGTTGATTGATTTTTAACGAAATCATTTTTAAAGAGAGAATTTCAAAAAATGATCAAGCTTGTTAAGTTAAGAAGATGAAACGGATATCGAAGTTGAAATTGTATGATTAGGTGCGTGTATATTCATCACATAATGACAGTACCGTCTCGCACAATGTAAGACAGTCGATTAGGAGAGTGCTGGTAGATGATGCGGCATACTTGCCCGCTAGTTAAGTACAGGAGCTGTATTGCGATCGATCGTTAATAACACTTCGGACTATAATCGGATGCCAGGATCGCCACCTGCTGTTTCCATATCGTCCATGTAGCCTAATTCGAGTACCCGGTAGTTATCAACGATGCGAATCGCACGAATTAAAATCTCTCTCGTGTGGTCCGGATATATTAGCTGTAAAGATGGCAGCGCAATTAAATTCCTCGAGCGTTGACACGAACTGGAGCAATGATCCTGAGCAATGATTCCTTCCTCTCAGTTTCTTATTATTATACTTTTTCAGATTTCTCTTTTTTTCTTTGCTTCCATAAATGCGAGCAAACATAAAACACTAGAATCTCTTTCAATAATAAAATTCTTTTAATATTTTATTAACGATACATTAAAATCACTTTTCGAACTTTACAAATTTACAAGTAAATATTAAAACAAATTTTTTTTTATATATAAATTTGAAGGAAAAATTATTAGTTTCTTTTTCCAAACGTAACAACAAAGTAAAGTAAGAAAGATTATATCCATGATACAAAAAGGTTGAATTATATCCGTCTTCCGGGATAAAATCTTGCGCTAATCAACTTCATCTTTTTTTGTTTTGCTAATAGAGCGTTAAGTGGTCGGCGAGCACCACGTTGCGTGTACGTTCGGACACACTTCTTGCACACACCGATGTAAGGTACGATATAAGTTAAGTCAGAGAGATATTCCGCGGGCGTAGCCTCTGTGGGCTAGCTCCTAATCTAGCCCCAGAGAGTCAACACTGCCGCTGGTGGCAGCATAAATCTACCTTAATGATATCACCGCGTAATGTCGGGATGACGCTATCTCGGCCACGTGAGAACCCACTGACACCTCGGCATCCGCAGTTTCACGAGCAATCGCGCGCAAAGAGAAGATGGTATCGTCGAGGTTTTCTCTGCGGACCTCTTCCTGCTCGTCCTGTCCGGCGTCCTCACGTCATTTAGGTGGAATCACGCAGCGACGAACGGCGTGAAACGCTATTCGGGACACGATGGTTACGCCTGCCAACGACTGCGAGTAACTTCTATTCCTCGCGCAATCTCGTTATTTTTGACAAAGTGAGAAGATTACGCTGTGAATTTATTATTACTCGAATTTTCTCTCGTGTGACATTGTTTCATAAAATAATGTATTCTTGCGCAATTTCATGAAGTTATAAATTCAGAAGATACATTATAATTGTAACGCTTCATTATTCCATCAATTAGTAATTAGCAAAATTTTAATTAGGATGATGTATTTTCGTGCTGCATCATTATTGTACAAGTTTGATTGGAAGCTAATATCGTATTAAGAACGAACACATATAATTAGCATATAAATAATATTTTTAGATTTAATATGCTTTTTTGTATGAAAATTAATATCCTGAGTACAGTACTAAAGTCAGTTTGGCGGAAAAATTATGAACGGAAAAACGGTGAACGGTTCTCCGATTGTAGAAGGATATTACGATAGAAAGAGTCACCGTTAGAATCGCATTAGTATCGCTTGATAGATCCTCGGTATTAGCGTCGCGTCGACCTCCGGGGAAGAGTCCTGTCGAAGAATAGGGAGCAGTTAGATCACGGCATTGTGACCAGCGGACCCGCAGGACATCTAAACGGTACCGGGAACCGGTAGATATCCTTCTCTCTCGCTCCGTGTTTCTCTCGCTTTCTCACTCGAGTGAGTAAACTGGTAAATACCACTAATCACTTCTCGATCCTTTCTAACCTGCCTTGACCCCGTCGCGACAAGAGTTATAGCAGTCGGTTTTATTTGAATCATCTCCATCAAGACCTTGAGCCATCATAGCTGAAAGTCGCGCCAATGCACTTGTGAATGAATTTGTGATTTCGCTTTTCGAAGAACTCGAGAACAGAGAAAACATTGGTCATCGTCCCGTGATATCATTCAATTCCAGGAATAAGTGACTAAGAGGGAAATGATCAGATTAATTGAAATAAGAATAAAAGCGATTGATGGTACAACATGGTATATAATTAATCAGTGTAAAGTAACATATAAAATTTGTAAAAAGTCGAAGACTACAAAACAAGACTTGCTGTCGATGTACATTTCGGACCACTGTAATTTATCGCTAAACAAAATCTAGATACGTGAGAGTTATCCCCGCGTCATTGATTGATAACCATCGCGTCAAGCGATTAATCCTTTGCAGTCTCGATTAGAAAATTTGTAAACTTTACTTTTCTATTCCAAATCAAATCGAATTTTACGAAATAATGTACAATAATAGAGAGAATATGATACAATTCTTGATGTCTATATGAAAATGTTCAATTTTGTATAAAATTTCGATCTCAGTTCAACACGGACGATATACGAAGCTGCGAAGGATTAAGATCCGCAGTATTTTCTCGCGTGCAGGTGTTTATAGTTCGCGATTTCGGTCGTCAATCATCTCCTTGTCACTGCTGCTCGATCGGCTGCGCGTCTGGCTTCGATCTCGACTACGGCTCTGGTGTCTGGACGGCGTCTGATTGTTGGCACTCTTTTTATATAAATAAGTCATGTCCTTTCGTAGGTTCTCTACCGGAGAATTTCTCAAATTGTCCTCCGTGCGTTTCCGTGTGGATGGGCAATTGCACTTAGCCGTAAGAGACCTCATTCTAAGCAAAGAACTCTCTCTGCTTCTTGGGCTTCTGCTTCTCCCCCTCCCCCTCCTCCTACCCCTACCCCTACCCCTACCCCTGCCTCTGCCCCTGCCTCTGCCTCTGCCCCTGCCCCTGCCTCTGCCCCTGCGTCTGCGTCTCCTGCGGCCTCGACGACTTCGCCTTCGTCCTCGCCGTCGCGATACTCTACGGCCGCGTCGTCGCCCTCTTCGCCTCCTTCGTCTCCTGCCTTGCTCCAAGGGCCCTACGGTATTCGCTTTGTACAGCAGGTCAGGATCCGTATTCAGGCTGTAATAACCACGGTCCCTCTTCAGGATACCGTATTCCAAGCCGCGCTTCAAGGCAGTGTATATCTACGAAAAAAAAACGCTCCTTTTAACAAATTTTTTGTATGATTAACAAACGCTCCTTTACAATATTTGTTATTTTACAATTTCCAATAACGAATTTTTCCTTTTTTAAATAATATAATGAAATCTGAAAATTTTATGATATTTTTTGAAATTTAGAAAAAATAAAATGATCAAATTTTAAATACGTTAATGTATATATTAATATTAATTATTATTATTAAATATTAATTACTTTTATGTGTGCGTGTGAGATGAGAATAGGAAATTAACATTAATAGAAGTATCATAAAATAACATATATATGTAATAACGTGCTCTTTGTGCAAAAATGTAAATAATATCGATAAATATTTTTAGTAAACAGTTAATTATCAAATACCTGCTTTTGTATGTTGGTGTCCGTTCCCGCATATTGAGATTTAATGTAATTCATGATTTCCTTTGACGTGGAACCGCGAATTTCCCGCAGATTCCGAATTGCGGAGGCCACGAGGGCCGACATTTTTGGTCTCGTCATATTTCACCTTTTCTCGCCCTTTCTATCCTTCGAAGATATTCCAAGATGGTAATACCGTTGTATGTCGTCTCATGAGCAGTTCTCGTCAGAATTTGAGAAGCCGGATGCGAGGAGCTCGAAAAGATCGAAGGCAAGGAGATTGTTGTCGATGTTAATTTCAGCGATTCATTTGGCACAATCCGTGATGTCCCGGACGATTCCTAAATAGCGGTGGCTCCTTTGCGACTTCCCGAAATGTGCGTCGACGCTAAGATAGCTTGGACTGGGTAAATGCTAACACTTGGAGACGGCACATTTAAGCCGGTGTGCTTAAATAATCACTAAGAAGATTTAATAACCGATAAAAATCGGTCGTATCGAGATGCCGAATATGATTTTGGGAAGAGAGGATGGAATGTGTTATTCGTCAATGGCCTGTCCGGAGATAACTGAACTGTTGTTATTGATGCGCAATTTTGTCCGACGCACGTTGCTAGGAAGAAACCACGGAATCTAGATTCAGATCGTTCAAAAAGTGAAGATCTCCAGACGATTCCGAAATTTTATTCAAATCGCAATCGAATATGCACGACGTTATGGAAATAATTCGTAGCATAAATTCCAGAGGGAGATTACTATTAGCATAAAAAAACGTGGATATTAGTACGTATGGAAACACGCGTTTTTTATTTTTATTTTTTTTTTCGCACATTTCATCGACGCGAGATTATAATAATATACTAATTCTCACGTTATATAATCCAGTTGTCAATAATTACAAAATGTATTGATAATGTGAGCATATCAAAAGAGCTGAAAATAAATTCAAGCAATAATTTAAAAGAACATATCGATCGTAATAACAAGAGATAAGAAGTCTCGTACGATAAGTTATGCGACTGTCGATGTTGATCATTGAATAGCCTCGTTTCTTGCTCTTCATCGCTCATTTCATATTCCTCGGGCGCGCGGTATCCTTTTTTACATTTCCCGCATAATTAGCTTCGTCGCCGCGCGTGCATTGCGAAGCCAGGTAACACGTAAGTACCACCGGCCGAGTAAATATCGTGTCACGTAACCGAGATGCCACCACTCCCATTGAAAGCGCCTTAATTAATACGCTCGTTTTAACACTCATAACATCCCGGCGCGCATAATTAAGAAAAATAAAGCGACTCGATCGATTATCAGCGATCCGCACGCGACTCCTCGATCGATAGTAGCCGCTTATAATCCCTAGCGGGGCATTTATCATCGTGATGAATATAAGTAATATTAATGACAACAAAGCGTTTGCGGTTGCCCAAGATAAAAAGCGCGGAGTCGTGCCTCGTCTCTCGTTCGTTGAATGCAAATGCGCACCTCGGTGTATCTTGGAATCGCGGCGGTGAGCAGCGTGCAACATTGTGACTATATAAATCTAATGGAGGCTCGGGGTCATCACGTCGGCGTTCACCCGAGCTTTGTATATGAAATTGCGCTCCCGCGTGCTGCGCCGCGTATACGGTAGCCAGCCGCGGCGGCGGTACGAGCCTACGCGCGCTCGCGAGGGGCTTTCTCTCTTTCTCCGCCCGTCTCGCGACTCGTCTCATTATCCGTCTTTAACGGTGCCCCGTCGCCGGGCAGAAAAGAAATCGCGCGCGCGGAACGCGCGTATCCCCGGACGAGACGACTTGCCACCTCGTCCGGTAATTGGACAGTCGTGGGGATAGCCGCGGTTTACAGGAATAACACGGCAATTTAGCCGGCCGCTTAAGTCGCTACGCGCTTCGCTCGCGCCGACGATTTCGTTCGTTAATCAGCACCAGGTGTCGCGAAATGCCGCTTCTCCTCGAATGCGCACCTGCTTGTAAATGCCCACGTCTATACTCCAATAATTATTTATCAACGTCGCATGTATTGAGAGCGGGGGCACGACAAGGAGGCGGCAAGGCGTTCCGGCCGCGCGCTCCGCCACGTTTTATTATTCATCGTTCGCGACGACGACGGCGCGCTTAGATCTCCTTGTTTCTATCCGCAGTATTTCTTCCTCGCGATCCGACGCGCGCGTTAGAACGCTCACGAATGTGCCGATGTATTTCCGTAATTAAATTCAATCGTCGTGCCGCGCGAGCGTAATCCGCGGCATATATCATTCGCGACGGCAAAGGCCGCTTTGGCTTTACTCCGTCGCCGATTGCGTTGTTACCCGTGCATGGTGCACGTCGTAGATTGAATTTGCATCGCAGTTGCTTCTGGAAAGCCAAACTTTGTGATTACGTCAGTCCCAATTCTCAATTTCGGAGCGTAGCGCACCTCACGACATTGCAACTGACTCGTCGAATCTCACGGCGTGTTGTCCGTACCGTTGTCGCGAGATATCGCTTCAACGACTTCTCGCATTGCGAAAAGGAGAGCACCGGTCCTCCAGGAACGCGACATTCGAGGAACGTGACATTCGTAAAGTCGCTCGGCGGCACCGACGAGCGAACAAGCCTGGCGCTCCGTTCCAAGACTCCGTTGTCCGTGCCGTCGGAACTCCGACCGGACGACAAGACCCTAACAAATGTCGCGCGTCAGGATAATTGCGGGCGGAATTCGCCGCTCCCACGATGAGCGTGCTGTTCCTAACACCGCGGGAGGACGGGTGGCAAGGTTCCTCGTGCCACACGCTCCCGACGCCGACGGTACTACTACAGCGGTTCCATGCTTCGCGCGTTCATGCGCGCATGTATGTGTGGAGGAGCCATCACCTTCCTCACCGCGGGATGTCCGGCCGGACAGAATGTGGCGAACCGAGCGTGACGATTGCCCACCGAGGCATTTTTACACCTACGCTCGCTCTTTCCAGGAATCCATCGATCCCGATCCTCCACACCTCGCGGCGTCTAATCGCCGTGACTTCGCCCAGGCGTTACTTTCCTTCTTCTAAGACAATGCCGGGGCTTCCCGGAGCGCGTACGCGCGCGCGTCCGCGATTTTACTTGACGTAGTCTACTTCTTGTTGCTTGGAAAGTCGTTAGGATGTTGCGAGAGGAACGCGGGACCGTTCGCAAGAAAGCCAAGTTCGTCACAGATCTTGCGCCTTTTACGATCGCAACGGTTTATCATCGAGGCACACTTCAATGAATTATACTCGTCGAATTGTGGAATGTCCGATTTCCGTTAATTATCATTTTAATCATCTTATCTGTTACTTCTATGTGAATTAATAGCAAATAATAAGATTTTATCTCTATAAATTATTTAACTGTTTGCGACAATTTCTCGTTTTCTCAATCGTTTATAATTCGAGAGATATCAGCACCTCGACATTTCAATTGAGGAAAAATCGAGACTACTTATCAATCCCGTGTCTGTCGTTAAAATTGAAAGACACTTTTAATACATCCTGTGTAGAAATTCCATAATTTTTTGTTTTCGTTTAACCATAGGGTTAATTGCTATTTGTAAAGATCAAAAGACCTAAGGCTGCGACAACGATCTCAGAAGTGGTCACAGTTCGAGGACGGAGCTCGATTGCGCTTCGAAATATACCCGGAGGACGCTTATTAAATGACAGTGGAGTCTGCATGTGGAAAGACACAACCCTCGTGACACCGGCGTCGTTCGGTCGACCAATCGACGTGTCGATCGGCACATTGTGCACCGTGTACCGCGATGATTGCGATTGGCCGATCGGGCACCTTTCTGCCTTCCGCAACCGACAGTCGCGCATAAGTCGAACGTGTTATTCGCTTTGCATACTTGACTGGCGGCGCCCGACGCGGTTCATTATCCATCGTAAACGCGTCTTTTTTTCCATGCGAATCGCCATTTTGGATTAATTATCAGCCGACTGGGTGCGCGTCACATTAGCGTTTTCCCCCGTGGCGCAATATACAAATTATTTGATCGACCAATCATCGAATGCTCGCTCGCAACGGCGGTACGATCGCGCGCATGAATATTACGAGCGTAATAAATAATTGGTGTTCTCGGAACGGAGAGATCGAGACGCGTTGACAATTTTATTATCATAATTTGTCTCGCTCGCGAGCATCTATCAGCATGACGGTGTGGCAACCAGGTTTTAATTATTGTCGCGCGGAGATATAATCTTTCCGCTTATGACGCTCGTGTCGCTTACGCTTTAGAAAGTGTTACTCATTAGCGACGTAATTTTTCTTCGTACTTGTCGGAAATTGTGATCATTTCTGTAACAATATAATTCGATGAGAGCACTGCTTTCAGAGAAGCGAGATCTTAACTTAATTACAATGGTCAATTCACATTTAATCATACGTTGTACATTTTCTGCATTTTGAATGCTAAAGTATCTTAAATATCGTGACACAGCAAGAATTATAACGTCTGTCGCAAAAACGTATTCTTTTAGGATCTCGCGTAGAAATAATTTTACAATGGTAAACAAATTACACACTGAGAGGAAAATATAGTTACTTTTGGCCTCAACCATAATTTTATAATATTTCTCACACGAAATATAATTAATTTAACTATATGCAACATTATGTTAATCATAATTATTGTTAGAAATATAAAATTGAGGTTGAGTCCAAAAACAACTATATTTTTCTCTCACAATCAGTGCGTGTATTCTTTTATCATTAGACCTTTGATGCTCCGGCGTGCTGCATTTAAGTGCAGATTTAGGTGCATCATATTGCACGTGAAGAAACGGCGGGACGGGCAAAATGATCTCTCTTTCCCCTTTTTCTTTTTCTACTTCTTCCGTCCGCTCGCTCATTCTTGCGTGCCGGATTTTCGGTTCTCGATGGGTTCATGGCGGAAAGGTGAATTAACGGGCCAAGTGAGAGAACGGGCGCAGTTAATAAACCGAATATATTAAACGATTATATTAACGCAACCGTCGCCGGAGATTAATGCACTCGCGGCTCTCGAACGTCTCATTCCTCGCACACGCGCACCGAGGAAAGGTAGAAGCCGACAAGAAATATGATCTACACGGTGTGGGCACCATTGCACCGCGGTAGCCTTAAGATAATTACGACCGTGTGATTTTTGCGTATCGAAAGGCTATAGTTCGAGCGACAAAGTCGATCGTCTCGAAAGCGGCGCGTAATAAAGTGAACATTTTTTAATATCAATGTAATCAGGATGAATCGCATCGCGCAGACAGCTGTGATAAACGTCGTCAAGCTATGAAATTGTTGGAGAAATTATTGGCAACTATATTAAATGTAGATTAATTTTAAAAAATGATCTGTATCCAATAATGAAGGATGCATCAATTTTAATGATAAATCGAGCTCTTTTAGAATATAAATTTTATTTAAATTTCTTTTTAATGCTCATTATTATGGATATCTTTCCAAATTATTATTATGCTGATACATATCAATTATTATTTAATATTCAGTAACATCTACTATTTTTAAAATATTTCTAATTACAGTATTTCCTCTCGAACATAATTTTTATTTTGTGGCATCAAATATTTCTATATATATTCAAGTGTTCAATTTTTTTTTTCGCGCAAATATAATTTTCGACTAAAAAATTGCTTGTAAGTAGAATAGTTGAAAGTTTTCACGGAAGAAGATATTAAAAGCGATCGACGAATCTTCATTCTCGCGAGGAATTTAATACGAAACCAAGTGTGCATGAAGTAGATGCGAAAAGGAGAAAGAGGGGTGAGCGGAGGCTGCGAGAGGGAACGTTTGATTACACGAGAGCAGGTGGACTGGAAGAGGCGAGAACACGAAGCTACTCGACTGTAGTAGCGACGTAGGTTTTCTTGGCCCACCCGCACCTAACCACTCGTCTCGATGTCACGTGTTTATAAATAGTGCATCAACGTAATGCTTGGCGGCTGTAACTACGGCGAAAGATTTACGAACACCGTGCTTCAAGTAGCGGGCAGGCAATGTTCCCAAGAGAGACGAGACGTTCCCTGAACGCGGAAAGGAATTCGGCGAGAGATGTAATAACGAGGTTGAGCGACTCGCGCCTGGTTAGGCGTTACCAATGATTCCTGAAATGTTCCGTCTGGCTCGAGACTGTCGGGAATATTATCTGGGGCTGTCACGTTCATGCATTATTACCTCTATCATAGAGGTAATAATGTATGGTTTCGTTACGTGTTGACACTGAGCTTTGTCAAAATCAAATTACAATTTTTATTCTATTTTTTTTAGAAGTGCTAATTGTAGGTATTTGTAAAAATTATTTTAATTAAATGAAGATTTGAATTGACAAAACATTTGATAGTTTGTTCAACAAAACTTTAATATTTTTACGAAAAATAACGGTAGTCCAATTTGTTGAAGCGTTTGATAAAGTTTAAAATGTGTTGAAATTTATAAAATATGAAACGGTCATTTAAAAATGTAAACGCACCCAAATACCCACTTGCCTAAACCTAAACAACATTATCGTAAAAGTGGCTTAACTGCATCCGACACAACTGACATTGGATTTCTGAAAGTTGTAAAGGTATCTTCGACAACGTAACGACACATATTTCACGGACCATGACTTTCTCGGATGCGTGCTAGCTATTTCGGCTATTTGCGACGCTCGCTTGTGTCAGACGTGCTCCCTCGTGGCTAACGTTGCGCTATTCCGCAATGCGAGCAAAGCGTTCGCGAATCTCAGCCGAAATTCACGTCCGTGGTCTAGTCATCATCGTCGGAATTTGTAGCTCGACGGCGCCGATCGTCTCCAATTAGTCGCGCGCTTACAAATCGCGCGGTACGAAGATAATTAATAATACGGAAAAACATCGTTGTCATTGCCGACAATGCAGAACGGATTGCGACGAGCGATCTAAATTTAGTGTATTTGCATGCCCTCGGTGACGTAGGAAATCGGACAGAGTATCGACCGTAGTCGAGAATACTGTCGGAATTCTAAATCAGAGCTAATTTCCTTAAGGCTATTCGTGTGTTCGAAATGAATAAACCGAAATGAATAAATAAATAAATATTGGATAATGCATGAAAAAGTACTGTCTATCATTACATACCTATAATCAGTTTGAAAAAAAGAGATTGCCATATTTTCATAAAATTAATATACTTGTTAATTTATTTTTACATTTTTATGATATTAAAATTAGACAAACAAGTAATTAAAATATTTATTCCATAATATTGAAGACTTGGGATACATGACGATCGGTTTTATAATACATCAAAGTGTACGAAGATGTGCTTATATTTCGAGTATATGGTATTTTCACAATATAATATTCATTTATTATGTTATGCGATATTGTGTTTGCCACATTTGTATCTTGTAGCATCATTAGGCGAAGCTAATTTAAGAGAAAACGCGTATATTTCCTCTTGCAACGCGATTAATCGTCTGTTTTAATGACTCCCGAGATATTACTCGACATAAACAGGCAATTAAATTTGACATACGGTGAATGCAAAAGATCTGTATCGTGTAAAATCGCGCAGACGAAACAATCGAGCGATGCATGCTGAGCTTAAAGGAACGGAATTGAGAAATGCGGCACGAAGTGCATGTTAACACACGCGATTCCTTCTTGGCGGATTATATACGCAGACATTTGTTACGTTAATGGAATCTCTGCGACTAGCAATACACAATGCGAGGAAATAATAATGGAATTCGTAAGTTGAAATATAACTTGACAAAATCCTACTCCGGGCGAGATCAATGCACACATAATTAAACACACTAATCTCTATTTAAAAATCAGTTATTATTAAAATTTATGTAGATATTTATGCAAGATTTTTTATTAATCATAAATTCCATGAAAAAGCAATTTTTCTAGTATCCGTTAAGTATTATTAATTATTAATAGTAATACACATATATAGTATTAATTATTAATAATTATTGAAATTTTATAATTAAAACAACTGACGAGGAGATAATTCTCAGATATTCTGTATAATATTCAATGCAAATGTAATTTTTTTGCGAAATTACAATCATTTTCTATCAGAGATGGAACACTTGTAAAAATTTTAATAAATCTCGGAATTAAATCACGGAAAAGGTTAAAAGTAATTGACCGTCTATCCGATAATCTCACAATCCATTTTACTTATGATCGATAGGACGCTTTAACTCGGCGAAACGCCATTTCTCGCAAACGAGGACGACTGAAGAGCCGCTTAAAGCAGACGCGACGATCTCCTTCCGTAGTCACTAAATCATGCGATTCTAAGCTCACAGATGCGAGTTTATAAATGTATCTCCCACGCCCTCCACTGTCTGGCAGGATTTCTCTTTTTGTACTCTTTCCAACACCCGCTCGCGACTAGCGATGTCTTTCGCTCTCTCGATTCTCTGTATTGCGTGTGAATGTTTTGGAACGGAAGATTAATCTGCCTTTTCCTGGATGTGTCACGATATTTACACCACTGGAGAAATCACGCGTGGAAAAAATATTTTTAAACTGCAAATCTGAAAACATATATGGTACAGAAAAAGATTTTTATATTTTATTCAACTTTATATATTTTATTCAACTTTAGAAGAAGATATGAAATTGGAATCAAACCTTTATTGCTTTGAATATTGCAGAGAATATACCTGAGCTTTTACTTCTTATAAATATGAAAACATTTATTTCTACAAATTTTTAATTTTTTTACATATTATTTCTATTATATCAAAGGCATTTTAAATATGATTTAATATCGCAACGTCGAAATATATTATTTTATTGAAATTAGTTATAAATATTATCGAAAATATTAAATATTAAATGTTAATATATAAATTACGCAAATAATAATGATAAAATTTAAATAAAATGCAATAAAATCGGGCACATACGTTGGCTCCAGCAACCATAAAACGTTTGTATAAAACATATTTCTGCGATCTTTATGTAAATTAGACAACGTCAAATTTGGGATGTAATAAAAATTTAAAATCATTTTAATTTGACGCGTCATTCGTTTGCCCTGAAAAAAAATTAGAATACGCGGTCGAGCGGCGGTGTCAATTAATGAAATGATAATCGATGTGCTTAAGGGGAATAATTACCAGCGGTGTAGTTATCGTAGCCGCGCACACTCTGCCATCGGCGGAGAAGATCCGCCACGTTAAGAGATGACAACCGGCTCTCAAGCCTGTAAACGCCGGCGATCAATTAATGACATTTATGACAGCCGACTCTACTCTTAAGGGGTACCGGAGAAGCGCGTCCTCTCCGTCGCGTCGAGAGCGTCAAAGTGGCTCGTGGAAAACGTCCCCCAGAGAGCTCATAATGAATTAACGATACGCGAGAAAGAGAAAGAGAGCCCGGTCCCTCTTATGGCCGCCTCGTATATTTGTCTGCTGTTTTTATTAATTATCATTTTATTAATTTGAATTGCGCATATAGGGATAAAAGTTGCGGAGTCGGTATCCTGAATTTCTCGATTTTAGCTGAATGATCCTGTAGTAAAAAAATAATATATAAAAAAATTAAAAATTTATAGAAATAAATGTTTTCATATTTATATATAAGTTTTCATATTTCATATAAGAAGTAAAAGCTCAGGTATGTTCTCTGCAATATTCAAAACAATAAAGGTTCCAATTTTATATCGTTAGCTGTACGATCCTTTTACGGAAAGAACTTTTGAGTGCATGTAATAGTACAAGTGATGAGAAATAGGATCTTCTTGATTTTTTTAAAGTTTTGTATAATTACAATCATTCCATTCGCGTTTTTTACGCAATTCCAATTTTATAGAGACATTTCTCGGATAAATAATTGCTATTTGAGATTCAAATACGATGGTAAATTCCAACATATTTTTTCAATAGAGATCTAAGAGATTTTTCTCTTTTTCGTCATTCATTTTCTCAACTCTGCATTAACGATTGACTTGATTCTAAGCGCGCCGCCGTTCCAGCCCGAAATCTTTCCGGCTCGTCGATTTTAATTGACCAGAGGGTGGTCCACACTGCTGGACATTCACGCGGAATCATGCAACAAGGCGCGAGGCTGTTTGCGACGCGCGTCGCGCTTGAAAATAGACGCTCAATGCCTCACAGTCGTGCAGACGGTAGACGGCGGCTGCCAACGCGACTGCCGGCGATGCCTGCGCGATGCTTGACTGTTATGAGCAGCTATAATAACAGTGACCAGTTGCCGCAAGGAGGAACTCTCATTAATGGTACACCCGCGAGACTATGAATCGTGGCCATGGTGGAAACGCACCGCTCTGAACGGGCCGTGGTGACCGCATGGCGGTTCTGTGAACGCGGATGAATGTACTCGCGCGTGTCTCTCCCGCGCGAGAACTCGTCGCCCTCGTATCGTGACGCCGTGACAATAATAGCCGGTGCGAATGGTCGACTCGCGGCTTGCGCGCGTCCACGGGGAACGATCTTACCAAATTGTCTCGAAAATCGCGATAAATCAACACGAAGTATCTTCCAGCTAACAAAAGCGATATCATTAATACTGATGTCACGCTTACATAAATATTCGCAGAGATTAGATGGAGATAATAACTTTTGTTGAAGAATTGCGGTACTAAGTACAATATGAATATGTATTAAGTGGTGCATCACAGCAGCGCATAAAACATTGAATAAATAATAAGTACATATACAAAAATTTCCAGAAATGTATTTTTTAAAACATGTAATTTTATTAACATTAATTTCAGTGTATTTTATTCATTAAACCTGTAATTTTTTATACCGAATGTTCTATAAATTTCCGCAAAATTCTATTTAAGAAATGCCCACTTGCAAACCTATGTGTTTATTTAAACGTAAAGCGGTGCCATCAATAACTGATAAAAAACCTATCGGTTTCCAAGATTCCTCATTTCGTCGTAGCCTATGAGACTTTAAAATAATGCAACGTTTTTGATTAAATGTGTCGAAGACGTACTTCGGCTCGAAACGGTAAGCGAGTTCGGAGACTCCGTCAGAGTTATGAACAACGTAAGAGATCACTAATGGCGCGGAATGACACTCGCAACAGCTTCTTCATCGATGTAAACAACCGCTAGAATCACTGTGAACGCAGTACACTGTGCCAAAGTGCCGTCGTATTTTTGGAACGCACTCAGCGTCATGGCGTCTCACGTCAGCACGCCCTCGCTTGAGCCACCAGTGTCTAGGTGCTAGCAAAAAGTGCCAACAGACAGAGTCTGTTCTCATCTAAACCCCCGTGTCGGATAAGGATCTAAAAGAAACAAATACGCGCCTCGTCTATCGCTTAATCTACATACGGTCAAAGTTTCGCGTAAACAAAAAAAAAAGTCGAGGCTTTTATTTTACATCTACAGCTTTTTCAATCAAGAGATTTTGCAACAGTTACCCAAGCGATCGGCAGTGACGTCTTATTCATTAAACTTGCAAAAAGTGATTCGGTGTTTTATTTAAGTTGCAAACAGATATGTTTCTTCTACAATTTTGTCCATTACAGGTTAAAAAGATTCTTTAATCTCGGCGCACGTTTTGCCGCATCGTTTGCACTTCTTTTTTAACAGCGTATCTGATACGGCGTTAATTGGTTCCCGAAGTCGCAGACGCGGTCTCGCTACCGCGGGAAACCAATATAACGTTTACGAGTACACATAAGAGACGGTCATAAATCAAAGCTTGAAAACGAATGAAAGGATAGGGATCGGGCCGGTTTGCAACATGTGATACATCAAGGCGCGGCGTGCCGCATAAATCGTGTTTATATCGTGCCAAAAATCAATGTTTGACAAGCGATTTTTTTTCAATTTATTTAACTTTATAGCGGCGCTACCATGAGCGCGAAACTTGGTTCACGAAACGAGTAACGTCGAAATAAAATGTGAGACTGATTAAGAAGTAGAATTTGTCATCAATGTTGCGTGAAGTCGTGAACCACTTAATACATACAGAAATAATTTATTGCGGTTAGAAAGAGTTTTGTCACTCTGTCATTATCTACTCTTAAAACTGAAGAGAACAATTTGATATAAAACGCAAAATGACTGAATATGATTTAAGCTAATTTAAGATAATGAACAATAATAATTAAAATAATAAAATGGCTTACACGAATAGCGGATACGTTGTTACGTTTTAGTGGTAATAAAAACGACAACAATTTTAGATTTACTGTTAAATAAATTAATTCTTAACTATTCTAATCTCCTTAGAAAAGAAGCGACATTATCAAAAGAATTTTAAAACAGGGAAATAACTTACAATTGTTTGTTTCATTATATTTTTAATTCTAGATTTTATGACAGACAATTCTCAGTTGCAAAAAATGTCACATCCTACGGATAGAAATACATTCTAAAACGAGAAGATGACTTACTTTAATACTTTGACGGTGCCGTATAAAGATACGATTATGGGTGTCATAAAATTATCGTAAAATTAATTAGGCCTACCTAATTAATAATATGATATATAAAGATAGATACAAGTCTTTTTAATTTTATTTTCAATTTTATATCCTTGACAGTTTTCACTAATTAAACCAACTAATGCCCAACCTGATCTACAATTTTATACGATAATTTATCATTAAACATACATATACATTAACGTCATCACTCTTACGCGTAAATCTTGTGGAAAAAGAGCAGAGATTGAAGTGTTTAAAAAATATCTATTAGGGAAAGATCTATTGGGAAGAAAGTGCACCATGCGGGATAATGACACGCTCGCTTGTTCGCTCATGTTGGACGTCAACCAACTTAATAACATAAATGTATCTAACGCGTATCCAGCATGACAACTGTTTCTTCTTCAACGATTCTCTAACGTGGTTGGCACCTAAAAGATGTCCGGACTAATGTGTATCATTGAGCGCGTTGGAACCTGTATTTAACCCATCGATGCCAGCGTCGAAAATCCACGCCGAACAATTATAATCCCATCACGGATGGCTGTTTCGTGAGTTTCCTTACATCACATAATTACAATGTGTTTGATCGGTGTTTTAATCGCGCATTTGTCAACTTCTAGCGGCCATCGCTTCGCAGCGTGTCGCGATTGTGTGTCGTTAGAATATTTTCCGATCGAACCCGCTTAAAACAGGTTCTGTGATTGATTTTTTTTTATATAGAACTTGAAACGCTTCGTACATGAGAGCATTGCTTCATCGTGACGATCGTTGATGACCCGTGACTATTTAAAAGCATAAATTCTATTCCATTTAGCATCGTTTGTTTCTGTCGACGATTAACCCGAATTGCTATGAAGAAAATTGTTGGGAATATTTAAGAACTATAAACGACGCGTGACTTCCAAGTTAATACCCGAGCGTTATTATTTTTTGCTCGGCAAATCGTATTTTAAATGCCGCTCATAATATCCTCGAGGATCTGACAAAATGGTAATGCTAAAAAAAAAAAAGAAAGACAGAACGCATCTAATTTGCAGATGTTATTCTTATCTATAATTTTGCAGATTAGCCTAAATTTAACTGCGGTATAACCATTTATATTTCGACTAAACGAGACATTCTGCATAATTTACTGTTTCACTCAAGCGCTCACGTTTCTTTTTTTAAGCCATGCTTAACGAACACTTTTATACCGTATAGCGTTAACTGCAATGAGCTGATTATATTATTGCGCTATAAGCCAATAATTACACCAAACGCTTTCCCATTATTACGCTAATCTTCGATATTACCTCTTCGACGTACCTTTAACTCTTGCCTCGCTAAGCGGATAATAAAACGTTCTTGTCTTGTTACAGTAGATAGTTTTATTATGAGTTTTATATTACATCTCTTTCATATAAGAATATAAGAATATAAAATATATTGTATATGATATATTTTATATATCGATGTATATCTTTTAAATATATATTGCATATAAAATACCGAATTTCGCTTCCTTTTTAATTAATATATCTAGTAATATGATATAGAAATATTTAGTGATATAAATTCTTGTATGATATGACGACATGATAAATACAATTCAATAATTAAACATTCCAGCAAAATGCTGATTGTATTTGTGTATGTCTTGATTTTTATCGATTTATATTGATTTATTGTCGCTGCCATCGAACACGATCAGTGCAAATCATTTCAGGGATTCCAGCGGGTTAATTGACTTCGCGTTTTCATTGTCCAAACGGTCACGATCCATTTAACGTGGTTTATTTCGGGGCGACGCGGCGCGCGGCACGGCGCGCTTCGCGCGGTTGAGCGCGTCTGCCATGTGGGTGTTGCCGCCAGTGAATTCTCCACTGTTTACTAATTTTGACAATTCCCTACGTTGCATTGCGTTGTCATGTAATGTTACGTTAATTGCACTGCGTTCTCAGTCTCCATTGTGTCCGCGAATCGGCTACGATACGATGCGATGCGACGTTCTTCGTGGTTGAATGTGACGAGTTACATTGTGGGTATATGAAGATACGCTCATTTGGTTATCGAATTTCTGAGATTTGGCAGACCAATCTCACAATTCCAAATCTGTATGAGCTGATCTCTAGCTGCTAGAAATTCTATATTAAGGACACGAATTTTCGATGAAAAAAATTCGTCAGAGAAATAAGAATAAATTACGTACATCTCGCAATTTTCTATCTATGTGTATCGTTTCTGAGAAAAAGACCATCACAACTCCGATATTGTGATCTTCCTTTAATTATAAGTATCTATCATTTCCTATCTTTCTTCGTTTTTTTTTTTAATTTTACGACAATTCAATCGTGAACAGGAAATACGACTCGCGACCATCTCTGACAATTGTATCATATAACCCTATCTACCGCGTAGGTGTCGCCGGTAAATCTTATGCGCGTAATATGTCGCACGCCTGTGTCACGCGTACGTCCCGTTGACAATGGAAGTGACGTGCGTGCCCTGAGTCGCGCATGTAGGTATAACGTGGGTATAACGCGTCGCGGCGTTGCAACGGCCACGCATCGGCGACATCATCGGGCGCACCCTGAAATCGAGAAGGGACAGCCCAGCTTCGCGCGACGACGACAGTATGCTTCTCTCTTCGTGAATTTGTCGGCACGACTATGACAGCCGGCTAAAGCGGTCCCCCGTTCGTAATATACGCGCGGAAATTGTCACGCGAGACATTATGGCACTGTTTGCCGTCTACGATACTCAAACGCCTCGCTGACGCATAATATTGAATTATATAATATAAGGCCGCTAGATACATAGCCCACCACATAATGCAGCCTAGTAGACCTAATATTTTCCGTGGCGTACGTTCTTAGGTGATGTAATAATAGAGACCTTATATGCGGTGAGTTCTCTATCTTAAGATCTAGACAAGTTAGATTCTTAACAGTCATAGTACATTTAATATTCCTTCAATAATCGCGTTAGTTTCTCAATACATTTGCTATTTCTATTTTACTTCAATTATTTCATATTTTTAATTAGATTTTCTTACATTTAAATACTACAGTAAACATTTAAAAAAATGTTAATATTAAGAGACAAAAAATTAACATTTATTTTGAGAGAGATGAGTTTCATTTTCGAATTTATCACTATCTTTATCATGGCGTGAACGGAAGTAATTTCTAGCTAAGTGACAAGTGCGCTTATTGCTGCAGTTTCTTTCTTCTGTCTCTTCTTCTTTTTTTTTCAATTCCGTAATGTCCCACGAATCCATCTTCAGACTAAACATTTTATCCCAGTCGCAGAAAAAGAACGGACGTATGTCTCGTGAAACAATATTGGCTGGCGCGAGCCGGAAGAACGAAAAAGTACCAAAATGAAAGAGATGATGCATGCACATTGAGAAAGAAGAGCCACGTCTGGAACACGGGACTTTTTGGGAGCAACAGATGCTCATTCTTTTTCGTCGGTTTCTCTAGACGCGAAAAAATTCTTCCTTTCTCTGTGCCTCTGCTAAAATTGCCTGAGGACTTATTTATTGATGTCTCATTTTCTTTGCTATGGCAATTATTGTTCTACGCATCGACCTGTTTCAATGAAATTTTCAATCTAATTAGTAAAAGACTATCAAATTAGCAACAATGAATTTGAACTGGATGAATTGGAATGAAAGGAATCGGAGCGAAATATGTTAAAACAATCACTCTAACGATTATGAACAATATTAATGTTTATTATATTAATATAAACGTTTTACATTCGCTATTCCATCATGTCAATTTTTAAAAATTCGTTTATCACGCTGCTCTTCTAAAAGCTCAATTTCCTGATATATAATCAATTCGCTCAAAAATATAAATATAAATAACGTAAAACACAAATATATGTTCGATATAGCTTACAACAATATGACGAGCGTCATACGCGAACTGTCAAACTTTTCTCTAATCAGATGTCCATCGTCTGCCGAGACGAGACGTTTGAGAGAGAAAGAGAAAGAGAGAGAGTGAGCGGGAAAACGTTTGGCTCGAGACGCGCGGTCTAAGTTTGCCACAAACGCCGGACAACTCTGATATATTAGTTTCATGCGCGGTTACATAACCGAGCACGAGAGTTCTTCGGCTCCTCGCATATTCGACGTCAGGCGCTGTCGCCGCGGACGAGGCGTCGACGTGGTCTTCGTCGTCGTCTACCACCTCGTCGTCGTCGTCGTCGTCGTTGTCTTCGTCGTCGTCTTCGTCTTCGTGGTCGTCGTCGTCGTCGTCGTCTTCTTCTTCTTCGTCTTCGTCGTCTAAGGTCTGCTGCATTTGCATTCTGCTGGCGTCGTCGTGTCTCACAGGAATATGCGACATCATACGATGACCTTAGTACTGCTGCCTCCACTTCGACGGGACTTTGATTGATGCCATGGGTGCATTCCGTTCTGTAGCCGATGATGGGAATTTTGATTGCAGCACGTTCGTTAGTACCGAAATGCGATATCGCTAATCGGTGACCCGAAGGTCCGCCTAATCGAAGCGTCGATCGTCGGCGTTTACGACGAGATGTAAGTTTGATAAGTTTATTACATTGATGCATCTTTGCTGAATCCGTCGTAACGGAAACTGATGGTAAAAAATGTGAATAATGTTTTCCAGAATTATCGAAAGGAACAAATAATGTATACGAGATCTTTCGCGAATAATCTGTAATTTATATTTACCAAATTGATGGTCGAATAGAGCTTGTATGCTTGGTCCAACTGAAGCCCGACTTTACAAAAATTAACAGTGAATAACATATTTTGTTTTTACTTCGTTTGTACTAGTTTGTATCTCAAAGGGTAAAAAGTACAAAGTGGGTAAAAAAAAATGACCAGAATCTCTAGAAAACAGTCTCTACAGAACAAATATGATGAATCAGAGAGAAACGTGCGCGTGAAGCAACAGATGGATTCTGTTGTTTCCTCAAATGCGACATGACAATCTGACTTGTCTCATACTTGTGGCAGATTGTATTCTCGTGTGGTTTATGATAAATGCAACAAAAAATGAGATATAATTTCAGAGTAAATTCTCTAAATTTATAGTCTCTTCGCATAATCATATAAGACTTTATTTGAAAAAAAGCAAGAAAATGAACATTTTTTTGGTCAATGACTAAATGATATTAAGCATTTAATAATTCGCAAGAGGGGTACTTTTTGATTAGATTAATCGCGAATAATGACCTTTGGCTACAATGAATAGGAGGTAGTGGGAAGTGTCGGACCGCATTTCGCTGTTTCGTTCGAGGCAACACGACAGTTTGGCATAATAGCTACACGTGTACTATTGTTCATTCAATCTGAGACCACCTACCTCAGATATGTTATACACACAAGACCGAAAGATGAAACGGAGATCGGTGAAACAGACAGAGAAAGAAGAATGTAAAAAGGAAGATTTTAAGAGAGAGAGAACGAGAGAGAAAAAGAAAAAGAGAGAGAAAAGAAAGATATGTTTGCCACGAGATGAAGGAAGTTGATAGCAATCCGCTCGTGGTTCGCCGATCCCGCATATCCAGAATCAAATCATGTATTATCGTCGCTATTATTCCTCATTATTTTTGACATCCTTTTTGATAGATAATATGACAGAAAGTTATTTCTCTTTTCTTCGCTTTGTCCTTTCTTTGCTACTTTACTATTTTGCGTGCACTAACCGATGAAATCATGGTGCTTGCGACATTCTGCAATTATTAATAGAATATGCGATCGATTACAATCCAGATTAAACTCAATAATTGGAAACATTCAAACATGCATTCCATACACGTTTCCATCTGTCAAAACATAATAGCGGAGTGTCTATGATTAGATGATAAATATATCAGTAAAAGTATCGAATACTGTTGGATAATTTGATGCGTTATAAAATTTTTTTAATTTTTAGATATTACTGATTTTATGCAGAAAATATCTTACTAAATTAATTATATGTCAACATAAATAAAATGTTAAAGTAAAGTTCTGTAAATTTCTTCCTTATGTTTTAATTTATAACTGTATAAATTTGAAAACGTGTTTTTTCTAAAAACGAAATTTCTGAAATGTCTAAAAATTTTTAAATATGCTATTTTATTTAAAAATTTAATAATATATTTTTATATATAATTAAATTTTGCTATTTTATATATTTACAGAGCGAAATAAACATAAATATATTAATTTACTGATCGTTTGCATCCTAACATACATTATAAGAGAAATGTATAATTTCCGAATCATATTAAACATAATTAATTATACCGAAAAAAAACACAGACATTAGCACGAAAAATATCATGCTCATTATTTCTGGTTTTATAATTGCCCCTGTAATTCAGAAGATGCTAAGATATTACAAATTTATATTCTCTTAGTGCCAGCATGTACGGCGACATTGCGCAAATTAATACGAAAACATTATTTGTCGGGCACGAGGCCTCAACGTTTCTGGAGACACGTGTGTACTGACGCACACACTGCGCCGTAAACAGCACGGATGTTTTATCGTACCGTCGCAGTGAACAATTATATTGCCAGATGCGTCGACGTCGCCGACGATTCCATCGTCGTCAGCAGCATCGTCGGGCATCGTCAGCCGCTCTTTGAGAATTCCTCGTGACTACCTCGAGAATCTCGGTGGATTTGCAATACGATGTTTCGCAAGCTGTTTCGTGCATCTTGCACGCAGGCATGCACGCACGCACACGACAGAATTACGTGTTACTTGACACTTTGTTGTCGGACAACGTAGCCGCGCATATATGACTTACTCATCATGCAACTTGTCACAATTTTGGCGATCCAGCCGCGCGCTGCTTATTAGCCGCTCTCACTAACGCGACTTGTCGCGAGACAATGTACAACACGAAACTCGTTCCGTTTGATTACTTTATTTAGGCGAGCAAGCGCGAGAAAGATGAGTAAACGCATTCGCGGGAGAAACATCATAACTCATAACTTATATACTCCACGTAAACGGAACAATGCGAGTAATGTTGTAAGGATTATGTTCGAGGCGCCTCTCTTTTCCCTTCGGTTAGCCTGTTCGCTAAATATAAACAAAATGCCTCTTTCCTTTACTCTGCCACCTTAAGTATTTTCCTTTTTGGTTCTGGCTTGTTCTGTTCTCGTTTCTATCCTTAGAATCCGCATTCTCCGTAACGCCGCGCCGATCGCATAATATGCTTCCAATTGCATTCCTTTGGCAAGACAGCGCGCGTAATTTCCACGATGCCTTTAAACCGCAATTCGAGCTGCTCCGTCGATGACAGTGATATTGCCGTCCCGCGAACGGCGCCCAGTTAACAGCGATCGCTGACTGAGACGTCCCACTGTCATTTGAGAATAGGTATCCCGTTCGCCTGCCGTCGAAAGCAAAGTTGTCACGTCACTAACTTGAACATGCGATTCGGATTTCACGATCGCAAACCGTTGCCGGATAAATCTTACATGGACATATCGAAAATGAGATATAAATAATCATCAGATCAAACAGGATCATTAGTTTGCGATTTTGCATTGATAATTCGATAGCCATTAATCATCAAAAAGAGTGATAATTATTTATCTTATGACAGAGAATTTGTAATAAGCTTTGTTCATTCTAAAATAAATTATTTTGATTTGATTCTAAAAATTATTACAACTCCACAATTAAATATAAATATATTTTTCTATGGAAAATTCAACATAAAATTGCCATGTTACACATGTAAATTATACATAGACTCTCTTGCTCTTCGATAATCTAAAGATTCTTCTAACTAGTACTAGATGAAAATAATTAGATAGCTATCGATAATAGTATCTCAGCTAGACACTAGAGAGCAGTAATCTCTTGGTCGACTCACAATCTCATTTTCCATCAATTTTCTTCTAATTAATTATAATTTACAAAAAATAAATTTTAAACGCGACTTTGAAAAACGCAATACGATTGACAGATTATTATTTATTTTGCTTTCATATTATTTTTTGTAGTATCTTTTTGCATATTATTTCTTTTCTCTCTGTCTTTAAAGAAAAATCGCACCAAAGATCGACTTGGGCCAGTCAAGAGAAGGGAAACGGTGAGAGAAACTTTTATAATCATCGAGCAAAAGGCGCGTAGAAAAAGTCCCGATGCACTTTGTGCAGCTCGATTGCGACTTACGTAAGCGTGTGCGAGAGGGACAATATTTCTGCGCGTGTCACGCGACGAGACGATCGCTCAGACGGACGATACGACGCAACGCGACGCGACGCGACGCGACGGACTTACCACCCACGCGAACGGCGGCCAACAGTGGCGTTCTCCATTTGTCTATCCGCCCCGTCGTCCGTCTTGCCAATCGCGGAACAGCGTGACCGACGCGCACACCGCGACGTGTCCCCCTCGTCGTCGATGACATATATGTCGTTTCACGGCGACAGCGCGGTCCATGCGAAATGTTACAATCATCGCTCATTCCGCGGAGAGAGTAGCCCTGCGGCCGGTCACGTTCACCCCCTTCCACCTCTCGCGGTAGTCGTCGTCTTCGTCGTCTCACTCGCATTAGACACACGCACCACGGCCACGTACACGGCTGACGATTCTTCGCTACTATTTCAAGCGAGCCGCGGAAGCGGCTCCGCGGTCGAGTCTGCGAGCGTGTCGCGTTGGATGCTGTCCAGGGCGATCATCCAATCGCCTGCGGAGATTATTAGCGCGAACGCGCGGTTAACCGATTGTCGCTGGACATCCCCGCGATTTCGCGAGTGATGTAACATAGTAAGCGTTAAAAAAGCATTAAGCAAGTTAAACGAGGCGTTTATTATCCGTTTATTATCCGTTACTAATGTCGAGTTTGAACATCATTATCGAAATATTAATTGTGTCGCTTGAATACCTTGTAGTATCACTGAGGAAATGATATCTCACGAGCATAAACTTCGAT
Source organism: Tetramorium alpestre (assembly GCA_021460005.1). Lineage (NCBI taxonomy): Eukaryota > Metazoa > Arthropoda > Insecta > Hymenoptera > Formicidae > Tetramorium > Tetramorium alpestre. The sequence goes on along the minus strand of JAJVSH010000020.1, from coordinate 825,396 downwards.
GAATTTAAATGAACTTAATATCAAGAAGTAATCAATTTGCATTATTGAATATATTAATCTTGTTATTATACCTTCAGAAATGCATTTTTGAAAATAAAAACCTATATGCTATATTTTCTCTTATCAGAATAGAATGTCGAGTTTACATATAAACATATTTTTTTGAGCGTGCATCGATATTTTATATCTTCATTGAGTCAAATCGCACAACATCAGGTTTAAAAGTGATAAATAGTATTTGTAGCGTTCAAATCTCTCAGGCTAGAGACCGAATCTTTATCCATTGGGTATTATCCATGATGTGCAGATTTTCTGTAAGAATAGATTTTCTGCCTTCATCCCGAAAGGTCAGGCATCCTTATCGGATTTCGATGAGATTGTCGCGAAATGGTGTGGAACGTGCTGAATCGGAGGACGCACGCATCTCGGATGCATGCGTTGCGTACAAAAGCATGGAAAGAGTCGTACGAACAGAGAGTGAAGGTACGACGAGGCTTGGAAAGAGCCAGACGTCGCCTGCAATAACTTGTTGCACCCAACCACTTGTTGCACGCCTCTCAAAATTCTTCACGCCTCGCCGAGCAATTTTACCGTAAATTGCCTCTTCGGGAAAAAATCTCTTTCTCTCTGTCTCCCTCTCTTTCCTTCTCTCTTCCTCTTTCCTGTGACGTATCTCATCGGGTGCGAGACCAAGACCGATGCAGGAAGACTGGTCGGCTGCGAGCGTGGCTCGTGATATCGCGAACAGGAAGAGCCGAGAGGAAGTTAATAGACAAACGTAAAATAATAAATTGAGATTTTGCCACGAGAAACCTGGTTCGCGGACGAGAGTCGCGGTCGTTATTCCATTTGCCATCCTTACAAGATTTCCTTGCATACTATAATTTATCATGTATCATAATTTTATCACAGTAATTTGATTTTAGAAGGAAAGCAAATTTTGTATTGTTTTAATTCCTAGTAAAAATGTTAAACAGAGAATTAGACAGAGGTTGTATATTTTTTTCATCTTATTCAATCGCAATACACATATTTTAGAAGAGAGAAACAACTATTTCTTTCATGACAAATGCAGTATAGAAAAATCTTAAAAAATTTACTAAATTTTATTTCACAATGAGGCTATCTTGATAAATTAGCCCAGTGGCTTGCAAGTTTGCTGACATCGGCATTCGCGGTAAAAAGTGCGATTATTTATATCGTCGTGTCTTCGTTCGTCTCATGAATACAACAAGCGTCTTCGAACGTATCAGCGAAGCTCGTATCAGAAGACAGCTTTTTTTTCTCTTCGACGAAGGATACCTGCTTATCGCTTGCAGTCATCCGTCATCGTTGTATCGCCTTTACGATTACAAAATCACGCCCGCATGCCAAGGCTTAAAGGCAATTAAGGCTCCGGCGATCAAATTATTCGGACATGCCGGTCCTTTGACGCTGCGCCGCCTCCGTAGTTACATGATTTTTCATGTCACGATAGTGTGCGTGATCTCATAACACCGCGTCAACCGGAGCTGAATATGAACTCGGTGGATATTTGGCACTTAAGAATTTAGCAAAAGAGGTTATTACTATGCAAACTGCCGCATTTAAAAATATGCTTTTACAGTTAATATTAAGAAGAATCATAATATTAAAAAAAGCATCAAAACTGTGCTTTGATGTATATCGATTAAAGTGTAAAATTTTTGCGTAAAATAGATTTTCTAAATATTGTGAAACAAAATTACTACTTCAATTTTTTTATTTCTTATATATAAAAATGTTATCTGCAAATTACATACAATTGAATAATAATAATTATAACAGAATATAAGCTGTAAAAAAATTTAAAATAATCTGGGAAAAAAATACAATTACCTACTTTAATATCTCGTTAAAGTAATTTCTTTCATAAATTTAATTTGAAGAGATCTGTTTAATCGATGATTATTTAAACACGTTCTATTGATCTGACATTTCATCGTAAAATCTCTTCAATCATGACGTCTTAAAACTTTTGAAGCTTGCTTTGTTGACGAAGCGTCAACAAAACCACGCGGCGGAGCAACGAGTCGTCTCGGTTTCCGACCAAGTCGCTTTGAAAGGGGAGCTACATGTGGATTTATTAAATGCTGAACGATGCGTAGTACATCAAAGTAAGTATTATTAGACGGTGACACGTCGCGACGGAAATAGGAACACCCCCGCTTGTGCGTTCCAAATATTGTTGGAATCTCGACCTTGCTTCAGCGTAGTCATACATCATCGTCCACTGAACGTCTCTCGTCTGTTTCCATCTTTGTGCTAGCGGACAGTCCGTGTTGATGCCGCCAGCAAACGTAACAAGCGTGTCATTATGTTTCGTAAACGTATGATAAATATTTAATCGTGACTGCGCCACTGTAGTGTTGTAACATTAATATTGATATTCAAATTTTTATTACGCTCTATATTGCTATAGAAAATTATTAATTACTTTACCCGGGAGAAAAAGGAATATAAATAAAACATTGAATATAATTAATCGATTCTTTGCGTACAAGCGTATGGGTCACTGTTATAAGGACGATATTCAATTCTCTGGCTATTAGACGCTTAACTGCTTGTAAGTCGTTGCGCGAACCAAGACATCTGACGTCTTTTAACGAAGATTAATTAAACGCGTTACGATGACAGTGATAAATCGCGCATCGATATAATGTCGCGGTGATATTGCACGTTTTAAGATTCCTGTGCATCGCCGATTAACTTCTACCAATTAAATCGCTTTCGCTAGCTTGGCCGGCCATCTGTCGATCGGATGATCGCTCGATGATGATGGCGATCGCGAGGAAGTTCTGAAATCTAAATCATCGATACCACGATCTCGTGTCTCGGATCTCGAAAGTAGGTAGATCGCTCGATAGATCCTAACGCGATCACGTTCACGCTCCACATGTCACGACGAACGATCGAGGAAATCGGCCTATTGATCGGCGACCGATTGATGCGACGGATTTTACGATGTTGGTTGGCGATGCGTTATGGTTCGCCGCGAATCGTAAAGATCCCCTCGATCCGCGTGTCTCCCTCTTTCTCTCGGCCGATTAATACACTCGTAGCGCCCGCAATTAATATCGGCGCAATATAAGCGTACGCGTGCGGCAAAAATCGTTTCCATGCATGCAAATGAGCGACTCGGCATTAATTAGCGTCAACGTCGTCGAAGCGGACTGCCTTGTGTTGCGCGAACGTATAAAAGCCCGTACGGTGTAAAAACGATCCACACATTGCGCATTATAAGCGCTTATGTGTGTGCATGCGTCGCGTGTCTCCACCGATAAATGTTCGCGGTCGATAGCGCGCGTCAAACGACGCCAAGTTTTATTTTTCATCGAGCGGAAGGATACGCCGGGGCATCAACGTGAACAGTCGGTCGTAAAGTATTTGCGCTGCATCCAATTAATCGCGTGTCCGTAAATAAGAGTTCATTTCTTCGGAACGAGGAAATTCTACGTTACAACTTTGTACACCAATATTATTCATTAGCGCCAGAGTGCCTTAATCCGGGATAATAAGGGATTAAGCTAGGTAATCATATGCAACATTTGTATGATTTATTTTGTTAATGGGGCAGATAGAGCGGTGCATGTTTGATAAGAGTATTTGAGAGGAAAGTTAGTGATTGATTTAATGGAAAGCGACATCGGTTTCTCGAAAATTTATGATTAGAAGTATAATTATCTTGTATATCACGTATACTTTCCTATGCAATTAATATAGTATATTATCGCGTACAAATCAACACGTCCAGGATCGATTGACAACATATTTTGCATGTCGCACTGTCTATAATTACGATATTTCAAAGTCTGCAACAAGCTCGTACTATATACTGTATGAAATTCTTTGGCATTGACCTGTTGATTTAAAGAATTTGCTATTATTTCTTACACGATTATTATCTCATAAACACTTTTAAACTTAAACGTCCATGTGTTCTGCGTTGAGCAGAAAGCGAGCAAAAGCGAGGCAAGAAGGATTGTTTTTCTCGTTTTCTCGCGTTTATTTATACGTCCACAATCGCGACTTGTAACACGTGAAACTTCATGGATGCCCCTTTTCTTTAGCGATAAACTCTTGATGAGGCAGAGAAAAGCACGCAGTACAAATTGCAGCGACCTTTTATATTTGTGCAATAGTGTAACTGTTATGATTTAGATAACTTATTATTGCAGCTCTTCAACAAAAGCGGAGATCAAATTTAAGATCAGTTGCTATCTAGGAAGATGAGCAAAATAATTTCTGAGAACATAGAAATATATACATAAAATTGACATGATATACATAAAATTTATATGATGTACTATTATAGAAAATACTTGAAAATGATCACGAATTATATCATTATACTAATATAAATAGCAATAAATTTATTTCATAGAGATTTCAAAAAGATTTTTTAATTATATTATTTTTCAAGTAGGTACATTAAAACTTTTACAAAATATATTTGTGTAATAATATTTTTAATATTCTTCCTAATAAAAACGAAGATAGAGATTTAATTCGCACTCGTGACCTTAGGAACTATTTCTTCGAACGAAGAATAGAATTATGTCGGCAACGTTCGCGAAACGAACGCAAAGATGTTAGCCCGAAGAGAGAAAAAAAAGTCTCGATTCACAGCTCGACTTATTAATGGCCGTTGCTCGAGCCATCGTTTGAGCGCGCTAAAGGAAGCGTACGTCTTATTTGCCTTTCCACCTAATTCAACCGGCACACACGCGCCTGGGCCTCGAATACTGCGCACGCACATTATATGCACATGCACATACGCACGCATCGCGCCTCTGTCACGGAAATCGCACCTGTCCGAGACTCGTTCGTGCCGCGAGCCTTAAGCCTGTCAGCGAGATTCATACGGACTCGGATTGATATATCTCTGCTGAGCGCGAATCCGCTCGGCCTCTCTCCTTTCGGTGCTTCTTTCACCCTCTTTCGCACCTCGCCGATCCAACTGCGACGAGGAGTCGTGCGGTCACTTGCGCGTTTTACGCTTAGCATTCGGACGTATATGAAGAGATCGGATGATAAAGACACGGAAGAGCAAAGTTCGCTTTAGAGAACTGTAATTATTTCGTACAGCAGCTGTAATAGAGAGAAGATAGAATCTTTGCGAGAAATAGTGAAGATTTTTTCGCATTTCAATGTAAAGTTATCAAATTGCGATTTTAAAAAAAAGAGTTGGATGAAGAAAATTATATTAGGAATAAATTGGAAATCCATTTATAAATTTAAAAGAAATAGAGTTTTATGAAAATATAAATTTTATTAAAATTTTATTAAGATATCACAGAATTTATTTTCTTGAAAAATTAAAAACTTTAAACTTTGCAAGGATATTTTATTATAATTGTTGTTACATATATATAATTAATAAAAAATTCAGTATATAAGATTAAAGATAACTAATTTAAATTAATCTTTATTTTTTTTATATTTTATTTGTATGTATTCAAGTTCTTCGCACTTGTTATTGTCATCCAATTATTCTATGATAATTAAAAAATGTACATCTATCAACAAATTGTGTTATAAAATATCACCAGGTTTAATAATTATATCTGATTCAAGATGTGCCTCGCGATTAAAAAACTATGCATGAGGAAGCAGCGCGAAAAGATCGACATGTAAGGAGGGGGTGGATATTCGCGTGCATCGCGATGACGTACGATAAAAAATCTCATTTTCGTTGCACCTTGCGCGCGGTGCTTGCCACGCCCGCTAAATTATGTTTTCCCCAAATTGCTTCGCGCCACGCCCGCTCATACATTCTCGACATCGAGAGGGGTTGACGGTCGTTAAGAGATGGCCGATTTTTCTTGCGCCGGTCTTCCGCTCGCGTTTCAACGTTTAAACCCCCATCAAGCAATGGCAAAAACTAAAAGAATAAGACAAACGTTCCGGAGATAACATTTGGCAACGAATTACAAGATGTCTACTCTTACAAATTCAGGGATAGTTTAAGGTTCGTTTCAGCCTGTGAAAATATGACAACTTATAAATATGGAAACGCATAACTCAAAAAAGTTATGTAAAATATATTTAAACCAGTTTGAATCATCTTTTTGTAAAATATACAATTAAAATATGTTTTAATATGTTTTATAGATTATTATTAATCCATATAGTGAGATATATTTAATAGGATATAACATCATATTTGTAAATAGTTCGTTTTTTAATTATAAACTCTAATTTTTCAAAAAAAAAGATCGAGTTCGTAATTCTTACGCTTCTAAAATAGTGCTGCAAAAGCTACAAGCTAACAACTTGTGTATTCGCGCTCAGAACTACGTAGTATCCAGTTTCTCGAGATTTCTTGGCGCACGAGTAGACTTCTCGCCGGATGAATGGAAATCGCGTGAATGACCGAGGATCGCCGTCGGGTGATGAGGAGAGGCAGAATGAGCGGCGGCGATCCGGTATGCGTGATCGAGAATGATCGAGCGAGTCTTTCAACCGAGCTCCTCGTGATTCCTGCAGATCGCTCGCTGTAGGGGAATCGGTGATGAGGAATAATCCTCTCGTGGTGCATACGTACACACGGCCGGGGGAGGGTGGGGTAGCGGGAAGAAGGAAGGCGGGAGCCATCGAGAGGGACGAGCGAGGAGAAAGAAATAGCCAAGTGGAAAGTGGCAGGCCACCGTTCTCGACGCGGCCAAAAACGCGCCGCCTCGAGGCGCACAATATGCAAACGATGCTTTAAAACGGGATATCTGCTTCTTCGTGCCGTCGTCGGTATTATCTCGGTTTTACTGTTCTCGCGGTGCGCCGCGGCGGCACGCCCGACCGGATGGACGGTACATTAGGTTTGCACATCTGGACCTAGCTGGATGCCAGCTAAAAAAATTTTATAGGACTCTTATATTGAAGGAACGATGATGAGAGATGAGCGAGAAATCCTTGATTCCTTGTTAACACATATGTAAAGTCTTGTATCCTCAATAGTAATTATTATAGATGCTTGCGAAGGCCGGTTTCTAGATCTCCTTTCCTTGTTTGTTTAGAAAAAAGTTAATTGTATGTCTGATACTTGTTACGACACGTAAAAGAAGATGGGTATAAATGATAAAAAATAAATAATACCGATGTACAACTGACCGGGAAATAATATTAGTGATTCTTTAAGTAATATCCTCGCTGTTCCAAAATTCGACAATCCTGTAGCGAGGCACTTTGCTATTCCGAAGGAGGTTCCGTTACGAGCGGGCTCGCGTAAACGCCGACGAAGAAGAAGTGCACCGGAGCCTCGGGGAAGGACCAGGTCGAAGAAATAAGAACGACTCGCGAAGGACGAGACGAAGGGGAGAGCACAGGCGGGGGAGGAGAGAATTGCTCTACATATAAGAGTGCCGTAGCCTAAGGCGCGACTCGGCTACCGACGTTCCCTCTCGCTCTCTGGCGCAGCATAAGACTCGAGGGGGGGCTCGGGAGAAGAGTGCAGAATCGAGATTCGAAGCGTACGAGGGAGCGAGAGAGACAGGAAAAAGAGAGATGAAGGAAGAGCGAGAGGCGGGGAAGGGGTACGTCCATCTCATCCATCCTTCCACCTTCTTCTTCTCGTTCTTGCTTCTCCTAATGATAGCGTGCACGTTGCCCCCCTCGATGCACCGCGCCGGCATCAGCGGCAGCAGCACCAGCAACAACAACAGCAGCAACAGCGGCGGCACAGCATCCAGCTTCAACGACGGAATATATACAGCGGGATAACACGACGGTTGGTGAAGGCGAACCTAACTACCAGAGCACACCTTCGCCTCCGTGCACTAAAACATTACCACGCCGGCAGCGTCGACTGCCGCCGTTCCTCCTTGTAGGGTATCATCCGAGGCACGTATAGAGGGCCCTAAGTGCTACTTCACCGGAGTCCCGAACCACCGGTGCTATTCTTCGATCGTTCTACTTTTCCTTCCTCTCTTCCTCCGCCGCTCTTTGCCGCTATCGCGCGGGAGAGACGGATAATCGAGCGAGACCCGTGATTACCCATTGAGGGTGGAATTCATTATGAAATCTACTTTGATACACTCGTTTCTCTTTCCGTCTATCTCTTTGTTCGCCGTACGTTAGCATCTTCTTCAGGCTTATTAAAATAAATAATTTTAATTTCCGAACTTTGTCTGCAGAATATTATATAGAATACGAAGGTTCGTGTGGATTTTCTCGCTGCTTCGGTTCGCTGAAAAAAGAGAGAGATAGACGACGAAGATACGGATCTTCACGTACTTTTACCGTTTTCAAATTACATTTTTCTTGCCAATATAAAATTATCCTGTCACATCTCGTTAGCCGCGGTCAAACGGCGATGGAACGGCCTTCGAACCAGCCGAGTCGAAGTCGAGCGCAGGCCGAGAGACGTGACCTCGCGGCTGAAACCCCGCAATCTGTCTTCCTTTCTACAAAGATGAATTTCAATTCTAGCGTGTGTCGACTTATCCGGCGGTAATTGGCGCATTTACCGCCAGACGTTGTCTTCACATAGAACACGTTCGAGCAACGGGCACGTTACCGGAACAAGAAAACGTCCACGTATGAAACGATATAATTTACACGCCACAGCCTCAAATGTCCCATACACCCTGGATACAATCTAATATCTAATTTGCGGGCTACCTGGATAATTTCGCGTACGCGTTCATGATTTAATCCTACATGCTTCAGCAAGCGGATTTGTATGTAACGTAACGTAATATTTGCACAATATTTTATATAATTCTCTACTGTGAAATAACCACTGCAACATTAATCGGCAGCAACTTATAATGATGTGAATTGATGATCTCTTCTGTAACGAACTCGATAGACGTGTACTTATAGATGTACTTATAGATGTAATATAATCTTCAAGTAATAATCTTCAGCCTTTTCTCATTTAAACGAACTCTGATGCGATAGTGAAACTACCTCGGTATCGGTATTCATCAAATGATGTTTTGCTACTGTAGAAACTTGAATTTATCAGGAAATCACGCATCCCTTATATTTTAATAATTTCTTTTCGACAACTGTAAAATGTTTCTTTAATCGCGCGATTATTATGCGGGATAACTGTCGCAGACTCTGAGATAGTATCAATATTCACTGGAAGCGCAGAGCGCCGTACGAAACGCATTGATTTCGAGATTACTGTGCGGCATCACGTCGATGTTGAGCGCGAAATTGAAATTCAATTGCACACACGGGGAGCGAGCCTTCGGTCATCCTCACCGCTTGTTCTCCACTTGGCGAACCTGCCTTCCCCACCAACGCGTTTCTCTCTCGTTTTTTCACATCCCTTCTCTCGGGCGGGGTTTTTGCGTCGTTTCAAAGAGAAAGAGAGAGAGAGAGAGAGAGAGAAAGAAGGAGAGAGCGAGCACGCGGGTCGTTCCACGAGCGCTCGCCGCGTAACACGACGGTCGTACGTGACAACGATAATCAGCGAGTTAAGTGGGGTTTAATTTCCTTTGGGTGCGGGCGGTGGAGAGAGACGCGAACGAGAGTGGCGGCTGTGTTACGGAGCGGCGAGGAGGGGTAGGGGGCAGGAAAATGTGTGTATACACCTGCCAAGAAACACGCAGGCTTGTACACAACATAGGCGGATCTTGTGCCGACTCCCGTGGACGGAAAGAAGAAACGTGGGGGAGGGTGGAGACGGAGAGCGAAAAGAGAAGAGAGGATGAACGCGGCTCGACAGGGACACACAAGAACGTCCTGAGCCCGCCCGCACCACCTGTAATTGGGTCCAATCATCGTGGTTCTCATGCGAGCTCTTTTCTAAGATATATCTCGTAAGCGGATATGTGCGAAAGCTGCCAAAGTCAATGACTTACGATCGGCGACACATGGAATTGATGGAAATTGCATTTTTTTATACAATACAAGCGATAAAAACCACGACAAAAAAGATCACGGTAATAAAACCGTGACAGGTACATGGTAGAAATATATCTTTACGTCTGTGTAAATGATGGCCGAACATATTCATTAGTATAATTGAAAATTAAAATCGATTCGCTTTTCAATTGTAGATCGATGGTTGTACGAAAATTATGCGTCAGAAACGTTTATACAGCTGAATAAAATGTTTTGGCATAGGGCACCTCACGATTGTAATTGGTCCGCTTGGATAATTGGATCCAATCATCGTAATTTTCACGCGGCACACCTGCCAAGATCCTGTAAATCAACGTGAACGTGACACAACAGTTTGCGTGAACGAAAGAAATTCTTATAACGTAAAATTACAACGAATTGAAGGAGTCTCTTATGAACTCGTTTGTACAAAAAATGAATAAAAGGAATAAATTGTGGTATAAAGTAAAAAGAATGTTTGCAGGTATACTTTGTTACATAGAGAGTGTCTCTTCAAAGAATTTGCTTTTAACTTCTTTTATTTAGTCGCATATTTTATCCATTGAATCTTATTATACATACAATACATCTCTTTAAACTTCTCTACAAATGAAAATTCTATTCTTATAATTGCCTTTAAACACAACAAATAAAGTAACACGTTCCACTATCTGTTATGCACCGCTGTGGAAATTTCCCTGATGATTGCTAATGATGATTATATTAAAGATTACATTCTCAGAAGATCTTTAAGTGATCTTTAATGTTACATGTTATTTCTTCAACACTTCCGCAATCGCGCATGTACGCTTTCGTTTGTTGCGTTTTGCTGCATGTTAGCTACGCGTGCCGTCGACGATACAACCGAGATATTTCTTAGGACTTCTCGTTTCCCCGGATTCGAATGAGAGTTGCTGTACCTACAAGAGTCACTACGCATCTTCCAAGGCAGCTGCCTCGCCTCCTTTGCCGTGCCTATATAGATCGTACACATCTAAAGTCGATAAAGCGACGGATAAGAACATTGATTGAATCCGAGCAAACGTAAAAATAGCGTCCGTATATATCTCACAAAAGATATATCTCATAAAAGTATTTTTTTTCTTTAACTTGACATAATTATTATAATTTAAAATCAATCGTTGAATAAGAAATCAATTGAATAAGAAAAATTGTGTTTTTGTAAGTCCTTTTTAAGAAATATTATTAGATTCAATAATAAATAATGAGATGTTAAAATAAATATGAAATAAAAAAATAATACTTATATTTATATAGAATTTCCACTTGCTTAAAGGCAAATAAAAAAAATTAATCAAAGTACAGTAAAAATACAATATAATTTATCAAAAAATATACAAGATAATATTTTTGTAAAAAAATATTGTTCAATTTATGAGTATTTACATACATATAAAAATGTTATATAATATATTTTATATTATTATATTATTTTATATCATTATGAAATTATTATTTTATACTAATATGTATATTTATAAAGAAAATTGATCAGTTATACTAATAGCCGATCGCAGCATTGATAGCGAGAAGATGATGTCGTCGTGAAGACCTATTAATTCTAGCTGCAGATAAGACTCAGACATTATAGAGCAATGGAGTATATCCATACTCGCTTTATCGGTGACATGAGAGAAACTCATGATATTAATTATATCTTAGCAGATAGATAAGATGCTAATGTAGGGAGTGACAGATCCGTGAAACCACGTATTGTTATTGTTTTGTAGATAACAATCAAAAGGAACATGATAACGACCGTGTAGTCACATTTTGATTTAGAATTAAATAAATAAAAAGCAAAAAATATATCGATACATAATTTTATTAATAACACAAAGTTAAATTTTCTTTATTTTTTATATACACATATATGTCTATTTTGCTGCACTGATTTCGAATAATTTGTGATACTTTTATTATGTTATTGCACTGATGAAACGTTATTGTCGCACAGTAGAATAACGTTTGAGTAGAGAAACAGGTTTGCCTTATAACTGAGAAAGTATGTAAGTATCTATGATATTTGCTTGAAAAAATATCCTCGTCAGGATTTACGACCTTTTAGGTCACGAAGATGAGAAAAGTCATTGCCCAAGAACTCGTTAGAGCTTACTTCTTATTGTTAGCGTCTGCAGTTTATGATCTATTTCGAAAATTTGATGTCCCTTCTCGCCGTGTAGCTCGTCACAAGATGTCCACTCGGTCGCTTTAGACTACCGAAGATATTTATGATACTACTGTTTCTTCATGGTTACACAATGTAGCGTAGATGAAAAACGAGTGGGTAGCATAAAGGTGGGTGTTGGTTATATATCCTTAAGCTGTGAAGCTGTTAATGACACCTACGATATCTCTTTAATGAAAGCAGCCTCGAATTATCACGACTACTTCATCGATTCGAAAGAGATAAGATTACCTCGAACTATCTTGAGAACATCGCCGTATTTTCGTTTCTTATCTTGTAGTAGATCTTTAACATGCTATCGAGAAACTTGTTTTAGAAAATATACATATATTATCCATTAAACACTTTTACTTTTTTAAATACATTTCTCTAACCTATTTGATATTCTCGGCTGTTAAAGATTATTTTCATATAAACATGTAAAAATCAATACAGACTTACGTTATCTTTATTTATCCTCAATCAAAAGAATTATTATTTTTCATTGCATATATTTATAAACTCCTCTTTTCTCTTTCCTCTATTTTCTGTTTATTTCTTTTCCACTTCGCACTATTCTTCTTCCTCCTCATTTCTTTCTCTTTTCTTTCTCCCATTTTTTTCTATCCTTTTTTCTTTCTTTTCTTTCATCTCTTTTTCCTTCTCCTCCATTTTAAATGTGTTGCATGCGCGTGAACTTAGTATACGCCTCCACCTGCTACTCGAGGATGAATCGACGATATAAAAAGCGAAGAAAGAACCTTAACTCGTACCTTCATAGCTATTGAACGATTCCTCTTTAGCCGCGTCCAGAAATTGCCTGTTTCGTGTAGTTTGCAAGAATATGAGATTGCGATTTCTAAATCGCTCTACCGGCCTGTGGTTTCGTCTTCTAGACATTAATTGCCAATAATTATAGAAAAAAGAAATAAAGACAATGACATAAATTTCAATTCTAATCATCCAACTATCGAACTGAGGTTCACATCCTACGCATTAACGTTTTTCTGCAAGAAAGAGACATCCTTCGGAAGAGTATTATTTTAAATGGTTTTACGATTCTATATTTTAGTAGAAGGTTAATTAATTTCCATTCTCATCCTGTTGATATCCGCATATGTGAACACAACAAGTCCCAGTAATATTGATCCCCTCAAGCGAGAAAGTTACGCGACTGGTTGACAGTAAAAACGCAATCGCCGTTCCAGAGGCGCAAAAAAATCGCGTCATAACGGTTAAAGGCCGTTAAGGTCCTGATCCTGGTTTGTCCGAGGTGGCGATTTCGCCACGATTATTTTTCACTCAGCCGGCCACTCTTGCAGAACAACGAATACTTTCGGGGCCAGAGCGTCCTACGGCGCCGTGCTACCGGGTCCGGTATCAGAATGCATAATCGGCTGGCATTCTCCGGGTACAGCGGGAAAGGAACTTATGGCAACATCTTGTAATGACATTAGTAAAGCGGGCCGAGATCGTACTTCATCGGTATGGTACTGAAGGTTCCATAGATGAGCCGTTGATACGCTTTTATTAATGCAATGTTGCTTATCTTAGCATAACGTGTGATTTGTTTTTGTCAATTGAGTTTAAAAGATTATTCGAAATTTATATTATTGAAATTATTGTCTATAATTTAATAATAGATATATTTCGTGATTAAATATATTACATGAAAAAAAGAATGTTAAATATTCATATACATATTAAATATTCACGTAAATTACCTTCTTTTTTCTACTTTTGATTAATTTTGTAGTAATTTTGTAGAAAGCGTCTCTTTGCAATGCCGTATCCTTATTTTGACAAATATAAAAATTGAACGCTTGAATAAGTTTATCTTGTTTAGCATCTTGCATTAATTTACTTTCCTATTACGATGTCAAACGGGCTGTCTTCTTTCAGTAACAACTTTGTTAGGAAATGAACGTCGCAAAGCCGATAAGGTCTCACTTTGGCGCGTAATCGCCGCTAAGAATCGGCATGAGACATCGGTACACCGCTGTCGGGTTAACTTCTTATTCCAGTGTGGCAGCGTTCTTATCTCGCGATGCGCTCTTTTGATGCTGCCTTCTCGCTCTTCCTTTTTCTCTTGCGGATTATCACTCGCCTCATGCTCCAAGGTATGCGCTGTCAACGGTTGACGATAAGGGAACTGTAAACGGCCATCTTTAACCTGTTGCAGTATCCTTATATGCATAGATAGTATCTACATACTAATTAGCATAAATAAACATCGTGCCGTGGAAAATAAGGCCGCGCCCGGCAAGTCAAAAATGCTCCAATTTTACATCGATATTACGAGTAATTTTTGAATAATTCTGTAATTATAGGATGCCTTGTCATTGCGGAAGGGACGGCCGTCCTCTTTCTCGATATATTTTTTTCTCCCCACCTTAGCGGGACATTCGAAGAATATTCTTACGTTCAGGTATTCCGCGACACCCATAATACTTACGACGCGCGTTCCTGAATCAAAGCTACCCACGTTCGTCTTTGGCAAAGGGAGATCAAAGGCATGCGCGGGCCCGTAATGCGGACGCGGGTTCGCCACCCGCGTGTAAGAAATAATAATAATTAAATGCGCTTAATTACCGGCGAGTTGCCGCGAAGGATTCGGACGGGCGATAACTCAGCGCCGGGCACTCTTGGCGCGGCGGCAGGAGAATGGCCGACGAGAAGCATTTGGTAGGATATTGCGCGTTGTGCTGCAAGCGTGCGCAGTTCATTAGGGTGGATCCTTTTCGGCTGGCGAGGCAACGCGGCCCAACGGGGAGCGCGAGGGTCGAGGGGGTAGCGCGCGCGAAAGGCAAAGATAGCTGCAGAAGCACGAAGCAGTTAATATTGTCTCCTGGGGGCATATTTTACGGCAGATACAATCTTCAGGATGCCTCGCTAAAAGCTACACGTGTTTATCAGCGTAAGCCTGCCTCCTCCCCGCCCCCCCCCCCCTTCAGCCCCATTCGCCGTTTCGCGACCCCTCTTTCGTATCTCGTCGCATCTTCCTCTTCCGACTCCACCTAACCGTAGGCCTCTTTCTCTTTAACAGCTCCCGAGCCCTTCGACGCTATAATTTCTTTCAGGGTAATTTCTACCTCAATTTTTATTCGCCCCTGCCTCATCATTTCCGGATTTATTTATCGAAAATCTCGCACATTCTCTCCCGTAACCCGTGTGCTTCAAGAAAGAACGTCCGCCGTGGTGAAATATTGTTGTGAGTTTGATGTTTGAATCATTTACATAAGAAAAAGAAATTTTTTTTCAAGAAGGTTTGCCGCTAAACCCGCCGTATCGAGGAATATTGACATTATAATATTACACGAATAAAAATGTGTAACAAACTTTAATAAAAAAAATGAAACAAAGGAATATCGACATTAATACGCGCCTGTTCGTGTCGCGTCCAATCCTTGTGCGCGTGGGACGAGTACGCAAGTGCATCTGGAATATAACGAAGGTTGCTCGTACACTACCTTGTCTACCGGCTGATGATACCCTCGTCGAATAATGCGCATCTACCTGCCTCTCGTATGCCAAATACCATTCCCGATACCCCTCGGGCGTCGGAGCTAAGATCAGGCCCCGGTAGCCGTGCGCGCGTCTAATATATTATTTTCTCTCGCT
Source organism: Tetramorium alpestre (assembly GCA_021460005.1). Classification (NCBI taxonomy): domain Eukaryota; kingdom Metazoa; phylum Arthropoda; class Insecta; order Hymenoptera; family Formicidae; genus Tetramorium; species Tetramorium alpestre. Next base: position 809,735 of record JAJVSH010000020.1, on the reverse strand, counting down.
CTTTCGAGATACCTGCTCTCCCGGTCGGTGGTACTTATCGAATTTTGTAATATTAATTAATCCCAATTTTCTTATTTAATTCGTGCACGAGCCGTGCCATCAATGTAGCGAGCGGTGCCCGAAGCTAAAAATTTCAACGGCTATAACATTCGAGTTTGTTTTTATTCTTGTCCTTTAAGTATAGCCCGTGGAAGTACAATTATTTGCCTCCTAGTCTCTCATTTAATTATTTTGCAAAAGTACACGTAAATGTCGGATATCAAAGACAGAAATTTATAAAATTATATTTGCGCCTTATCATGGAGTATCGATATATTATCGTATCGTGTTCAATTTTACATTAGATAGCGTTGTACTTGATCACAAGTCTGTAATTTAGTTAAATTTATTATTATTTGGACGAGAAGATTAATGATTTTCAAGATCTTAATCAAAGCAAAGTTGTCCATTCGCATATATCTATAATATATATAATAAATACTACATATGTAGAAAGACATAATTTTTCCCGAGCGAAAGACAAACAGGTATGTCTCTTTGTCCCGATTACGAAAGATAGAAGGCCGGTCTTGGCTATGATTTCTATATTTTTTTTTTTTCAAGCGAGTAATAGATTCATAAGACAACCCTTCTTATGTAGTCCACTTTTCCTTCCGTTCGACCCGCTTGACATTATTTATGATCTCGGTTAATCGAAAACTATATCGAATACAACGTAAATAGCGTATTTTCATTGCGCATATAATTCACAGGAGAAATCGCCACCTGCTTCGTGTACTGCACCGCGTCGCTATTGCGCTTAATAACTTTTACAGAGCGCACCCGACATTTCGCTGTCGCGAACGGCGCCTTGTAAAACGGTATGATAATAGTAATATTAATCGATTATTGCACTAAATAATAGTTCACGCATGATGACGTTGAAAAAGAGGGATAATAATCATGCGCGCGCGTGGCATAAAGAAAAATCGGTATTGTGCAGGTAACAATCTTTTATGACACCGTTCCGGCGCCGTGTTCGCAGCCTGTTCGCCCGAGTGGCGAATCAATCATGTCGTTATTGTGTTATCTTTCCGCACGGCGATTGCGCGCGCGAGATATACGGGACAGTGATCTCGATAGCGACGCAGAGGCAACAATTTTCGAACTGATCTTTTTATCACGCTGAATTATATACAATCATGATGTGAACGGATACTCCTTTTCCAACGATATCTGTCCGATAAATCGACAGTTGCCATTTTTACTCACCTTTTTATTACTAATGCAAGATGTGAATTCGAAAGTGGCCGCAACATGGAAATAACCATTACGCTCTTTTTAATTTGACCTCTCCGTCATTAAAGTACATGTTTGTGAGTTTTCGGGCACTCTGCAGAAATGCGTGCTAATGCTATAAGGGAAATATCACAATGGCGACGAAATAAAATTGGAGATCACACGCGATCAATGCCAAACGAAACGGCGAAGCGGGCCATGCGGAGCGCTTATTTGCATATTCAATACCCAGTCGTGTTACGACAATAAAATGCCGCTAAACACGTGTTCCGCGGTACGATACGACCTGTCCCTCGACGCCCCGGTACCCATCGGGACGTTCTTTCGATACGGGTCGTGCTTCTTCGCGAACAAGTAACACACGCCACCGACCATAATCGCAAATTACCCGGGTACGCCGAGCATGTGTACGCTCTCGCGATTACATGTTTCTTCGTTTACTCGATACGGAAGTGTCGCAAATTGACTCACTCGAAAGGTCTCGCGTGAAAGTTCTAGTTTGATAGCGAAATGACGGGTGGATGTATGCGAAAGTTCCTGGCTATTTACATACGTGGCGAGCGCGACAGTACCTTTTACCATAATCCCTCCATCTGCAATTATGAGTTCGTTCAATATCGCTATTATATTCATTATCATGTTGACAGTCATAGTAGTCATCTGTCATCGGTACGCTTGACTTTTCAGTTGACGCTCTGGAAATCGCTAATGACCGGCGTTGTTTGTAAATTTTTTAAACACTTGTAAAAAGATATGTAAATGCTATTTAATATAAAAAATTGAATGACATAGATAACAATATCAAGTATAAAATGTGCACTAAAACTTATTTAGGAGGGCTAATGAAAATAAAAATTTCTTAAATATTTTTTTTTTTTTTTTTGCAAGGTGAATAAAAAACGATTATTTATAGATAAATGTAGACAAATTGTGGACAAATACCATATCAATTTGGTAAAAATTCGAGGCGTCAATTTCACAGACTTTTTTATGCTTATCGCTCTATTAATTTTACGTAATAAGATATACAAAACTCGTTGGATAGATAACATGTTAATGCTCTAATTAATGTTCACTAATACTCTTTCTGCTATTAACGCCTTATAAAACTGAATTAACGCTTTGAATATTGACTTGAAAATGACTAATGACCAACAGTTCATTATCGTTCCTCGCCCGATAAGCCACACAAAGGACGCGGATCGTGGCAGGGTCCGCGAGCAATTCGCGCCAGCTAGGCTCGCGCTTGCCGAGCGTGCGTGGGCGCGAGCGATTGTCTGGCGTGTTCCTTTTTTGCGCCTAGATCGCTCGCGGCAAAAATGAAAATAGCTCGGCTCTGCGCTCGCGGCTAAGCCTTACCTCGCGGGCCGTGTACGTTACCTACGTGGGCCCGGTCGCGCGAAAGGGCGGACACACGACAGCCGCGCACACGAAGGCATCTGTGTATGTGTATGTGTGTGTGTGTGTGTGTGTGTGTGTGTGCGCATACGTCAAACTACGTCGCTTAATTCTACTACCGATTTACGTACTGATTTACGCACTGCCTTACAAGCACGCACGGGACGGCTTTATGCGTCGCCGGTTTTGTTCCGTGCGTCAAATGCCATGCAGACACCGGCCGCTCAATGCGCATGGAGGTGTCGTAATTTCAATTAAATACAGATCGAAGCGTGAAAAACCTTCTTGACGCGAGATCGATAAGCACGATCGGCTCCATCAGCTGTCATTCTGAACAGGTGGTCATGAGGTCATTTCAATTTTCTTAAAGCTACTGTTCCCTTACGTTTATCCGGCCGCGATCTTACAAGAAAATATGACTTTATGACGAAGTGCACGAGTTATAAATGTCTTTATTGATAAAAATGCACCTGCTATCTTAAAGTATATTTGTTTTTTTTTTCAAGAAAAATTAATTTAACCACGGATATTGCCAGGTTTTTGCGAACGACCGAGGTATCGCGACTCGACACGGCGAATGATAGATTTTGCCGCACCCTGCTGTACGTATCGAGATTATGTACATTGTCACGCTGATTGGCGTCGCGTAGTTATGTCGAGTTTATACGTCTCTCGCATAATAGACACGACACGACCGATGTCAAAGAGAGTCGATAGCCGACTCCCCTCGCAGCAGAATGCTGCTGGCACACGCGTGGCACGGATTCAACGGGAAACCGGGCCTCGGGCACTAGTATTTTGAAACCGGTCCCCGCGAAAGGTCCGGAATGACACCTACGCCTTTACGCGCGGCTGGCGAAATCGATTGAGGCGCGACGAATTTCGCTGACATACCGATTTCCATGTCCAATCGACACAAGCAGCGAATTTCTCAATAAGCGTACTATAATTTAACTGCGCTTGATAAAGAGCGATTAAACTAATAAAGCTAAATCATGTTTTATTGCAAATTCAAGATTACTCGATCATCTACATCGAAACAATTCGATTAAAAAAATATAATAATTTTTAGCGCAGAATTATCGTGTATTAGACAGGTTCGGATTAAGTTTCGGAACAGTGTAGTTCTCGCGATTCTGATTTATAACGCTGCATCAACTTCAAGGGGGATCCGCCTGGTGTCGAGAGATGAGACGCGATTTTCAATGTATATAACTTTTGTCCGAAAGCTTAATTACTTTGTCACGTATATCCGAGTGCGTGTAAGTTTTATCTCGTGATCATGGGGCCGAGACCAAAGGATGAAGAGTGGAAGACTGCGTTTCGTGGGAATCGATTCAACGCGATACGATCGCCGTCGTCGCTAATTCCCATCAGGCAGTCGCGAGTGTGATACTAATCCGGCAGTCGGCCGAGTCCCGGCGAGGAGAAGGACACGGTCCGTGCCGTCGGTTCCATGCGCGTTTTCTTATTTCGTATGGGACGCAAGAATGTTTTAATCTGACGCAAGAATGGGTGCCGTGACGGCTCCTTCGTTAGGTAGGTTGCACCCACGAAAGAACGTAACTGATACTCGCATATGATCGGTAAATCCTCGACTCGATGTCGACTCCTTGTCATCTCGCCATTTCTCCGTATCTGTAACTGATCTCCCGCTGTCGTCACTGGTCTCGAATCGGTCCAAAAAAATATGTAACAAATCGGAAAAGACGCCGAAGCTTTAACTTTGTGAGAAATTATTCGTTATTTTAGAAGGAACGCTGATTAATGTACAAACCATGTTAATATCCAGAAACTGACACAAGTATATAATGTATTCAAAATGCTTCGGTTTTTAAGTTTACAAGTTAAAAATTGCATAATGATATCAACTGATTTACTTACTCCACCTTAGAACACGAGGACTGATAATTCTTTAGGCACTTCCAGTTTGTAACATAAGGATAAACGTTTCGCGCGCTTTTCGCGTATTATCATAAGAATCACGCGTTTATGCGTTCTCGCGCATTATCGTAAAAGATACGCGTGGGAAGGCATAAAGAATAGCGCGATAAGCCCGGCTTCGCGCGATTCAATTGAAATGCGGTAGATGCTGCTACACAGGGGCCATTGTGCGCCCTCATAATATATGCGATTCAAATGAAATTGTACGAATGCGGTAAGTTGGAGGAAGCAAACAGCGCTGATTTTTTTTTATATATTCAGATGCCGCGATAGCCGTTCTCTCACTCGTTTTCTTCTCATTCCTCTTCTTTCTTCGAGTTTGTGGCAGTTATAAAGTATTGTACCATTTACAAGCACGTGAAAAAAAAAACGGACGGACGTCTTCCTTTTAGCCTATTCAACTGGCATTATCTCTAGATTGGAATTCACGAATTTTAGGGGAGATCCTTTCTGGTATCAGAGAGAAGTTCAAGACATTCTCTGAATGGTCAAGTCAGCTGTCCGCTACGGTATTTTTGACGTCGCCGACTGTTGGATCGTGCAGCGTCTCTCGGTCTCCCTCTACGCCGGGGACTGCAACTTTTCATCTCCGTCTTAAACGGGATAATTAACCGTCTCTCCTCGCTTAACGGTAAAGCACGATATTTCAGGTAAGAGTGCGGCGGCGGTATCGGGTACCATCATATATTGTATCCGAAGGCAAAGTGCAACCTCTCGCGCGCGCATAAGCCGCCCCTACGTTCTGCCCGTGCATTACGCACCTTATAATTTCGTCCAATTAAAAGCGGTCGATAGCGATAGTCGAGAGGATGCGGCGCTCGACCGTAGAGAAACTGCGAGCGTATTAGCGCCAATAATTTCACCGCACGCTGCGTAAGAAAAATGATATATACGCGACGATCTAGGCAAGAATAACAATCGTTCAGATATAAACCTGCTTTCAAATCAACGAACATCTATCACAGACTTTTTTCTCGTCAATCTGCTCAATTGGAAACGTTTTGAGGAAACTAAAAACGTTTTGAAAGTAACTAAAAATGTACATCTTTTTATAATGTGAAAGTCGATCCAATTCGAGATCTAATTTTGGAGACTCAAAGATTTTAATTTTACATTTCTATATTTTTTTTTGCTATGAAAAAATTGTCATAATTTTGATGCAATATTTATTTCAGGTGTTTTCTAGGAAGAGAATTTTTTAAGAATAAACCAGGAATAACCCGCATGATTTGTCCTCCTTATCTACACAGGCGGCTCGGAGCCGTAATAAAAGGAAAAAAAAATAAAGTAACGATATCCGTTAAATGAACATCTCGAGATTACGACGACATATATGGAATATAAACGATCTCGTAAATTATTATAAATAAGGGATCGCGAGAGTGATTCCTAGTCTGACAACAAGCAACGAAAATTATCCGCCCAATGCATGTAAGGCCGCGCACCGCGGCGCACCTGCTCTCCTTGCACGCACCGTCGCCGTCGTGCGCGATAAGGAGAATCCAATTTAAACGACACTCTCGTAATTTTATACGCAGCGAACAAGCAATAAAATTCATTTTCGCAGAAGCACGGCCGAACGACCGCGCGCGCCCTATAGTTAGCCAGATGAAATCATCAAATTCGAAAGTTATATGATAATTTTAATCGCAGACAGGTTCATTGACGTTCCCGGCAGTAATAATAATAATAATAATAATAATAATAATAATGTGGCGAATAATAAGATAATGACCTGCAGCGGTGCTGTATCGGGCATAATGTTCACATACGTTAGTACTCACGTACGAATTATCCTCATTGATAATTCCTACCGTGGAACAAAGATATGTCGCGTGCCAGCCACACATTTTCGTCCTGTATTGCTTCTACATATTACTTCTGTACACAGCACAAACATGTACATTATTATATTTCATTAAAGAGCGATATTATATCTTATTTAATTATGAGACGACAAGTGTAATGGCAGAAATCAATCTACCGACATTGACTCGAGCCAGTTAGTTAAAGTTTTATAGTACCGACGTAAATGAATTGCGCTGTAAGAATAACCGAAAGGCCGCACTCGTGCGATATAAATATCTAAATTCATGTGCACGACGTTAAAAGTCCATGCAGACAAATGTATATTTGCGCTGCACGCCGTGGTAAAGCGTAACGCGATAGATTTGTCCTGGGCGCAATTAACATTTCTGCTGCGTTTCGTATCTCGCTCGAAGCAGGAGGGGCTCAAAGCGAGCTCGTGCTCACGCCGGCCTTAGTGCTCATTAATAACGCGATTATTAGGCACGGCGCCAACGACTTTACGCCATTCGGATCTTAACCCAATTGGCATCGGACAATCGGCCGACCCGCGCCACGGGCCGTTTTACTTTTCGATGAAATTTATCCTCTTTCTTGCGATACATCGCGTGGCGATGCCGCCCATAATTCTCCCGCTCTGTTTTCATTTGCGTAGCTCGCGCACGTCGAATAAATTTTTACCTGTCACCGACATCTTCGGCGTATCACGCCTACGCGTAACATCGAAATACGAGCGAATAATATTCACCTCGGAAAATAATATTCACATTCGAAGCTGTGGAAGACTTGCGCCAAAAATGTCCTTGTTGCAAAATAATTCGATCGCTTCTCGATCGTCACTGATTTCTTTCTTATATAATTTTTTTTAATTTTATTGTGCATTAACTATCTTTCCAATAATTTTTGATATCTTTTGATTTAAATACATCAACTTAAATATATCGTTTCTCGTAGTTTTGTTAATAGAATTATTTTCATTGTCTATTAAGCGTGCGATACCTTCTACGTTTCGAGGTAAGAGGTAGTGACATAAGCGAAAGCAGCATTCCGGAAAAGAGCTCCGCTTGCTCGCGTGGGTGGAAGGTCGAAACAGGATTCACGGACCAACGTGGTTTTGCGATGGAGGCGAAAGGTAGGACGTGCGAAAGAACACGGTTGACATAAATCGCTCTTGGGAACTTTCATTGAACGTAATTGAATCGCGGCCAATCGCTGGCCGGCTCGTCATCGATGGGCGACAGGTCGGCCAGAAATCGAGAGCGGCGCGGCGCGATTACGCCGGCAAACACCGAGCGCAGGATGTCTCGAGGAAAGAAAATCGGGACGAGTGATTTGCCAGAGAACCAGAGAAGAGAAAGGATACCGATATAGTCGCGGAAGCGGGCAGCGTCCGCTCGAGATCGATATCGAGCCTCGCGAATTAAATCGCGATGTGTGCCGGCGCGCTTCCGGTTACGGAAGATTCTATCGCGAAGTTGCGATCGCCAGCAGCTATCCTCTCGCCATCCTATCGACACAACGCGTATCTCGTTTTTTTTTCACGCGTGATTTCTAATAAGATTAAAGAGCCGGTTGTGCGGCCGGCGCGGCGCGCTAGCCGTAGCGTTTGCAATAGTAACGATCGCAACTAGGCCGCGGCCTAGGCGTGTAACGCTAAGTCGTTTTGAAATACCGAACAGCCGGATAATTGCAGCGACAGGTGGCGTTGGATTGAGATCAGAATTTTTATCAATGAAATTTGCAAGCGGATGTTTAATGCCCGGCTCGGGTAGCTCACATTGGCTCATTATCGAGCGGATAACAGTCACCGGTTCTGTCTGCGGCCTCTTTCTTATTCTTATTCTTATTCTATATATAAGAAATGCGGTTTCTCTACTCTCTTGAACGACATATTTTTCTAAAATTTATTTAATTCTCCCTCTCCCCCCACCCTCTCTTCATTATATACGGCTTATCCTTTCAGTCTTTCTGCATTCGTATTAAGTCTAATCTCCGATTATATAAGGATTAACGTCAGTATCGATTAATAAGCACACCAGCAGAAACGTATTAAGACAGTAAAAATCACGGCGCGGTCCTTTTTCTGCGGATCACGTTGACACTTCGTTTCCAGTATGCCGGTATCATGAATTTATCAGGATTCCGTGGCGTGACTCGGCAGTGTATGCATTTCCAGTCACGTCGTTCGTCTAATAATCGGCCGATCGAGCTACGAACCGTACGCAACGCGCTTTGCACTACCGCAAACGCAACGTTCGCGATTTACATACAATCACACGACTTGACGCAGCGTTTCACGCGTTTTCGACGCTCTCCTCTTAGACACTGTGTTTGTATCACTGGTCGACTTCCTGAAGCCGGTGACATTTATTGCGTTGATTTCATGCACAATTCAGCAATTAAATTTTTTCATTTTTACAAATCATCACAGAAATGTCAGAATTATTTGCATATTGCGTAAAAAGATTTAAAAATTTAACGTTTAAAATAAAAAGAAATACAATATCATTATTATATCTTTTTTAAAAAAATTGTCTGTTTTATTTGATCGTGACAATTATAAATTTCCCCCCAAAAAAAGAAAGATTAAATTGAAAATGTAAATTAATTAATATGATGTACATAAATAGGCTTTGATATGAATGAAAAATATATAAAAAATAAAGCGAAAAACCTCGATCGCGTTTGAAAGTCCGTCGATAGTTACATAGATGGTTATCGGAATTATGGTGCTCCAAATTGAGCATTATATGCGCATTATAATAAATTGACCAGGGTATACCTTTTTTCAGGATCAGGCCGACGAATCATCCGCGTTAGTGATGCGCCCTGGCGAAGTTCACGTCCGGAGGACCGTTACGCGAAAGAGCAGCTATAAATCTGGACCGACACTGATTGCGTCCATAAATCGATCGACTTATTAAATCAATTAAATCGATTTATTAATTTTGACGCAGAAATCGCGCGGGATCGGTCGCCATTTCGCCAGAGTGATTGATTTATCGGCCTTAATCAATTTCCACGCCGAAAGTTTCGCATGAATAAGTAATTCTTCTCCCTGCGTGGTCCTCGGCTATTAGCAAGTTGTCCGAATACGGATATTATCCGGATGACTTTAGGCATCGCGGCGTGCTCCATTTTTTTAAATGACAGAGTTTCTCGAGAGGTAAAAGGATCGTTACATTAACCCTTACAAAGAGGCACGATGGCATTCTCATAATGAAGTACCGCGAAAACTGATATAAAAGATAAATAACACGTGAGACAAATTTAAAAAGCTGCTTAAAGATCTGCTGCAGTAGGAGCCGCAAAATGACGTTGCGTTAATTTGTTGTGCTTTTAAACAGTATCCTTTAAACAGAAAATGAAATAATGCGTCGCGATGCCACGAAACAAATCAAATTCAGATATGCATCATCCTTGCATTAAATAGCTTTTTTTTCAGAATTATTCCATTTCCTAACTTAATGGATTCTACAATGGTTGGTAGCTGATTTACAGAGTCGTTGGTTATCCATCCGATTTTATCCGTGACTCCCAGTCGTTGTTTAGACATGTTATACTTATACAGCGATCTTAGTCACGATGATCTGTTATCGTCGCGAGATAACAACATTGTATAATACATGGCGGTACCGATCGCTCCTGTCGGTCGCTACTGGAAGGTCGGCAATACGTGTCGATGACTATCTGAATGACACTCGACTGTCTTCGAGTGCTCCAATTTGTTTACTGACGCGCGCGAGTATTACCTTGATAGACCTCCCGTCGAGATCGAGCATTTTAAGTAGCATTCAGAACTCTTAAATCGCATTGAAATTATGACCAGAACGGAGATTCGTGTCTAATGTATTTTTTATGAAAAGCCTCGTAAGTGGAGTTTAAATTAGACCTTGAGAGATCAATATCTAGCTTTTCTTTTTTTTATTAGAGCTAATGATACTTTTGTAAAAATGGAATATGATCGATGATGTATTGAATCGTCAGATTAATGTTGCAACATCGACAATTATAAGTATTATTAGTCTAATTATGATGATCGGTGAATACGAAGCCACTATTTAAAAAAATGAGCCGTGACGATGTTTTTATAAACACTTTTTATCAAAAGTTTTCTCCGATAGATGGAAGATTGTGAGCTACATCATGTCTTTTGAATTAACGATCGCTGTGAACGCACCTTTAATTGTCGGACCCTGCCAACTCCACGGGATGCCATGCCTCGAGTCAAGCATTCCTGACACCCTGAAGTGACTGTCGGAACCAGAAATGGAAGGAGAAAGAAGGAGAAGAAGAAGGAGACTAAGAGTTAAACCAGGAGACCGAGAAAATATCTAGAGTTTCGTGGCAATAAAAGAATACTCTCGTCATCCTCGCTCATTATTTGCGTCCGATGATTGTTCAGAATCAACAATCACGTAATAACGCCTTCGTCAGAGTTTTTAGGCTCGCCAATTGGTGTCTTCACTTGGTGCTAAAATAAGTGCCTCACAGCGATTCAGTAGTCTAATAGTTTATCTAGAACACTACGTGTGAATTTTGTTTTATTTATCTTGTTTATCAGAGAGAGAGAGAGAGAGAGAGACAGAGAAAGAACAGCAAATTAATGTTATCTCGTGCATTGCATATCAAAAATATTTTGCGTGACGAGGATGGATTTCACATGGGAATGCAATGCGGAAATTTCACGAGGGAACCCGCCCCGATCTTCCCACTTTACTTTGGTCACCGTGCTCGTTGACTCTCTTAGTAACCCCATAATGTAACCGGCATTGCGACGCCGAAATGGCATTAAGAAATAACGGCGCCTCGTCTCCTCGTAAATACCATACGCGACCGTTCAAGAGTGTGCCTAGCGCCTTCTTGAAATATTTTATCTTGGACGCCACACATAGAACTCTAACTGATTACGCGATCTTTTTCTTCAGTTTCGAAAGAATTCTCTAAGTTTGTAATAAAATTTTGTACTGCTCACTTTTGGAAAGTGAGTCTTTTATATTTGTTTCAAAATAAATATAACTATAGTTAGAATTGAATAATATGATATGCAATTGAAATAATCTTACGAATATTTATCTCGGGAATTTCAACACAGAAATAAAATTCTCATTACAAAATCTTTTTGTGTAAGAGCATAAGAACGTTGTTAAGATATTATATGTAATAGCGGATTGTTACTGTAATCTCGTATGTTGTCATAAATACATGTGTAAGTAGTAAAGCATGAAAGCTAATCCCCGCGCAGTTTTTCAGTTGGCATCGATTAGCCGTTAGTCATGGAAGAATTATGGGAGGGAGAGACGAGGAAATCGCGCCAACAGAATCAACGACGTGCGAGTGCGCGCGAAAAGTCGTCTACGACGGCGTGCGGCGTCTCGGCGCTGTTGGTCGGCGGTCGAGGAAATAAGAGTGCATCTGCCGCAATCCCTGACGGAAATAGTAGCCAGACTACAGACGGAGTCTCGTTGCACGATATTTTAAGTGATATCAAGTTATTAATACCACGCGGTAGGTATCCCGCGCCTAAATATACATTTTTGGCGTGAGCCCAAGTCATCCCCGGCTGGTTTTAATCGCGGGGGGATAATGTTTTACTCGATAATTGGAAATTGTACATTTCTCTCTTTCTTTCTCTCTCTCTCTCTCTCTCTTCCGGTATATCGGACTTGATAACTTTTAATTGGGTTTTATCGATGTTTACAATATGTCTCACACCTGCTATACCGTGTGCTGTCGATATTCCTTGGGGATAATAGCAAGATATCTAGATACTTCAGCAAATCTTTGAAAGTCGTTTTTCTAACATTGTTACATAATTTTTTCTTTCTTCGTTTTATGTCAGGCAAGGTATCACTCTCTCGTGGTTTGGTAATATTTGGTAACAATTTGGTTATTATTCCGACAAAAAGAAAGAAATTACATTTTTAAAACAATATATTCGTATACATCATATATTTCATTCAATTGCTTAACGCAATTATTAAGCGATCAATATTTATTGGAATGATCAATCTTGACGATTAAATGAGAGACGACGGTTACGTCCCGCGGGAAGGAGGAGGTCAATGGTCTATCAAAAGACGGTCGAAGAACCCTCTCGCGACAGCTTTAATGGTGGGAGGGTTGGTAGTTAGTAGCCGAAGAAGCATCTGTTAGCGCCAAGCATTCACATGTAAATCAAGCACCACTAAGAGAAATAAACAATTGGAAACAAGCGTGCAAGACGAGACTGACGTACGGGAAGATGCGCAAGCAAGTTTCTGCTTGAAGGAAAAAAAGGACGAGGAAGATCCGACGTTGAGTACGAGAAGGGTGGGTATGAATTAAAATCGTTGCTCGCAGCACCATTGTCACTCGATCTGTCCGATCTCCTCCGTGAAAGTCACTGTAATATTATCTAAGATTCCGCGCTCTCCATTTTGTGAAAAGCAACCTCCTGTATTCAGTACCCGGAGATCCGAGTAACGTTAAACGTATTATTATACGTGCACCAATGTTGGTCAAGTTGAATGGCTTCCAATTCGGCTTTTGGATCCTTTTCAATATGATATTATATATATATTAAACTTATTATAAAGATACGTGAAAAAATCTCCACCGCAGAATTTAATTTGGAAATGTTCATTTTTTTTAAACAAGATTTAAGTTTAAAACATGCTTTTCCTTAATATTTTAATAGGTCGTATTTATTAGCTCTTAATGTGTATAGATCGAAATATCCACATTTCATTGCGCCAAGAACAATTTCGGTTGCTTAATAATCGCGTCACGTAGGAAATAGCGGTCAAGGAAAAAGATTAAACGCCCGTCCGAAATCGGACTTTAATTACCTGAAGAGTAAGGTCACCGCATTAAATCGCCTCTCTACGCTGCGCATATATCGAGGTTCGGTGAACCCACACGCTATCAATCTTGAGACGTAATCGTCGACGTTTCATTAGAGCGGCACAATGTAGCCGCGCGAACAATTTCCGTTCGCGTTCCTCTCGGACGTACAAATATCGCTGCAACGGAGCGGCAACGTTAATTCGCAACGTAATTCGCATCCTCCTAATTTCGAGTTCTCATTATTTATTCTCCACGTGTTTCCAAATAAAGAGCAGCATGCCGTCTCGTATAGTTTGGTGGCAATTTCGTATTTTCTCTCTCATTAAATCGATGTCATTATTGGTAGTTCGCGCACGCGATAGTGAGCGCTTTTGAAGGGCGAGAGAGCCAGTAATTGCAGGTGTAATATGTCCCTCGTTACGGACGATTTATTCGTTTCTGTTAGTCGTGCAGAAGTTTGATCGCGATCTGTGCAAATATTTCAGGGTCTCGTCCAGTCTTCGTTTCAGCTTGCGTTTCCGCCTTTTTCTTCTTTCTTACACTTTGATATTAAGACGTATCGCAGATATACTTACGTCGATGTATGTAAACCAAGCAGCAGCTGGTATTAATACTATCCTGCTGACTGCATTTTGATAACAGTAAATATCCTTGTCAACTACGCGCCTTATGTTTTCATACGAAATAAAAATAATATTCTCGACTTCAACATCCTCCGATGTGGAATTTCAATAAAATGCTAAAGTATATATCGTAATTGTATAAATAATTTTAGACAGCCTTAAATTATAAATAACGCTTTCTTTCTTGTATTTTACTAATTATAGCTCTGGTCGAATCGTACTGTCAAACGCGCGGTGCTTGGAAACTCACGATAACAGGTACCGATAGTAGCGTCGACCTTGCGAAGTAAGCGAGGGTAGCAATTTCGTCGCGGCTTAATAAAATATCAAGGAACTCTCGTTTCTCTCGACGAATCCTTTTCATCTAAACGAGCGGGTACGGGATTAAAGCGAGTTCATTGAGAATTTCTGAATCACGTTTGCCCCATTCCCGAGGGGCACACTCGTGCCCGCCAATTACGAGAGAAGCTGCTTCCCTCTACGGTTCTTCCCGTACTCCAGCCTCGCCTCCTGCTTACAACCGCGAAGGTCACGATATGCGCTCGACCGCAGTTACGGCCTCGGGGAAACAACGAGAACGAGAGAAGGTGACGGTGGGAGGCATCTGGGCACCTGGCCTTTAATCCCAGCTTCTCCCATAAGATCCGCGATCATGTATTGCTTTCCTTTTTATTTGTCTTGTGAAATCGTCAATTATTGTAATCGAGGATACATTGACTGTGAATTGTTGCAAGTGTGTATGTATATGTGAGTAAGGTATACGTTAAAAATTAATTATACTGTATATATTGAAAAGATTTCAAATTTTTCCCCCTCCAGAAAAGTAAGTGTGATCCTAGTTGCGCGATTCTAATCGTTCAATTAAAGTTTCTTTTATTATAAATAATTTACTTTTTTAAACACATATATTATAAATGCTATAGAATATAACTTTGGAAATTTATTCATTAAGAATGCGTGAACTTAATTAAGATTTTCATCTCCAGATTCAGATTTCTTCGAATTTGAGAGATCTGAGTCTAAGTAATATTATCTGATAGAAATCGACGAAACGAAACGAACACAAGTCGAAATCGGAAAGGTAAATGAAAGGTATCATGTGATTTAACACCAGCGTTATTAATAAATCGCGTATGAATTGATTTTGCCTATATTTATTTTCTTTTATCGTAAATCCTACATTTTGATTTGGAAGAATATCCTTAACTTTTATCCTTAACTAACAGCATATTTACAATTTTTGTTACAAACTATCTTTAATGAAACAAAAAAAAGGTTCACGCAACAATCTTTTAATTATTCTATAAAACAAGTAATAATTCGTCGAGAATTTCTAAGAAGCTAGTGTAAAACTTGGCATAAATATCGGTATGAATATAAATATCATTTATACGCGGTGAAGAGTGAAGTAGCGGTGAAGAATGACGTTGACCTAATTTCAGATTAGTAACTGTCGCACATGAGGATAGAGCGCACATGTTTCATTTGATTTGTGTCATAGCACCACGAAGACAAGTTGTCCAAGCATCTCGGTCTTTCCCCATCATATTATAAGCCGCATCTTAATTAGACCAGAGTAAACACAATAAATTGGATCAATGTTAACAACTCTTTATTGATAATTACAAATCTTATATATTAATTTTAATTGAATAATTAGATTCGCATTCACTATAAATTTGAAATGTTTTTAATGATGAATTTTAAAATTATATCACCATGTATGATGATTATTATATATATTTTTCATTCTTTCGAGTATTTATATAACATTACAAATTTCTATTAAAAATCTCTATCAGAGATATATAATATGAAACAAGAACTAAAAATAAATTATAGCAAAAAACTCTGTATATAATTATGAAAAATCGATAGAATGAAAACGGGGAAAATTTGATGATTATAAAAGGAATTTGTTTGAGAAAATCTATTCTGATAAATCTATGATGAGTCTAAAAGGAAACGCATTTACTCGTATCCATTCTCACGGACGACTTTCTTATAAATCAGTGTTTGTGTGTGCATGCGCGCGTTTGGGCATGTGTGTTCGATCAATAAAAAAATCAATCTTCCTCTAGAAAGTCGCCGTAAATACTCATTTTCACGATCGAGGGAAATCGTGGGTGTACGGAAGAAACGAGCGATGGGGAAGATAGAGGTGGAGGCGAATATGCGCGCCCTTGCCCGTTACGAGAGAACGTGCGCCGGCTTTCGTGCCTCGCCGAGATAAGTGGTGTATGATTTGGCGATGATTGATGGGGTCATAGGTCAAAGTGATCAGCGGCGCTCCGGGCACCTCGGCTCACCTGACTCGGCGCGAACCTGAAAGTCTAGAATACCGGAGGCCCTCCTAGCCCTCCCCGCGTGTAATACGCCTTCGCTTGTATCCTCTTTCGCTGTTCCCCTTGCAGTTTTTTGCTCTCTCTCTCTCTCTTTCTTTTTCTCTCTCTCCTTTTCTTGTTCGTTGATGCCACATGCGAGTGTTCATCGCGCTTGATATCGCGGTGCATCGTCGTTCTCGTCGGCACCTTCGAACGGCCCTCAAGCGACATGACGATTTAAGACTTCGATGCGTGTTTGGATGATGTTTCATTCGCTGCAAAACGACATGCCGCCGGTTTGGATTGAAAGAAAATTATCGCCGCGCTTTATAAATGCCGCAGGAAATGTACTACGTCCAAAAAATGTTTCGACACGCCGTTTTTTATCACTAACTTTGTCTTATCATCTTATTTGAAAAAATTTATCAGACCTTTGACATTCATATACGCGATTAATAATAATATCTCTAAATGAATATATATTAATAATTTAAAAATTATTTTATAAAATATTGAACTGAAAATGTGAGATTTTTTAAATTATTTTTAAAATGTTTCTAAGCGCAAGATAGACTTAATTGTCAAATTCAATCGAGATGTTCCAATCGCGAAGCGATATAATTTTAAGATTTCCAAACAAATTTTTTAATTTCAACAATAGTCAATCATTAAGCGGGACAGTCGATGATATACGCAGTAATAAATAAACACCAGCGAAAGTCTCGATGTTGAATACGGGTATAAATTTAGATTTATCGGCAAAAGTTTAGCGACGTCGGTGACTTCTGTAACCCTCAGGGGCGAAAGGAGAGAACTCGCTCGTCGAGCAATTAAAATATATCGACATCCGCGTGTAATAAAATAGAATCCCGCAGGTATGTGTTCCTCGCAATCCACTCAATTTCCACCTGTATGCGCATTGATTAATTATTCGATCGGATGGTTAATTATCGACACTTGTGATAACGAAATAGATGGATTCGACGAAGTGAGAAATGCTGCCCATTGCACCTCTGACACCACCGACTGAATAGTTTTAATTGTGGCGGTTAAAGCCGTGTTTGGTACTGCGTTTCGTCTTTAATGTGAAACGATTCTGGGTATCGGCGAGAAAAATGGCCGTGCGGCGAAAACGGGCAGAACGGTGTTCTACTCCTTACCAACCTTTTTCAGCTCGGTGCATTACGAAGCCTGCTCAAGCAATGTCGACCGCATTAATTCGGGATAATCAATTTGGGCCTAATTGGGGATTACGACAAACCGCTCGGGGGCCCTCGGTCCCGCCTCTTCGTCCCTTTTTCTCCGTAGGAACGTGAGCGCGACCGCGGCGCTAATAGATTAATTTATTACGCCAAACCCCTCAAAGACGCCGCTCGACTTCGTAGCTCGGCGACATATTAGTATCGTGTCACGGCCATCATTAAACGAACTTAACGGAGAACCGCGAACCTTCCACCGACGGAATGTTAATTCCGTCGCAATGCACGCCCCGGATGCGTTCAGGAATGCATGTACGATGTGGGTGATATCGGTCCTTTTTTTAATTGCACCTTCATAAATTTTCGTAAAATTCAAGGTTTACATTTTTTCTAATTGCTATGAAAACATTATACCAGTGTGCCATATTAATGCTGTATTAAAATAATTTAACATATAACATAATTTAAATTTCTATTTTAATTACGATAATCTTATCAATCTCGAAGATTTGTATGCGTCGCAGATCTGTATTCTTCGAAGTTACGCTCTCAATCGCCGGCATATACAGACATGACAAAATGCACCATCGTATAATAATACTACGGTTCTTTACACATTGGCTAGCCACAATCGACCCGTTACGGCTGTCTCCCTCGCATTTGTTAACGTTAGATCTTATCTCTTTTCATTACGTTCTTATGACATTACGATTATGCACGGAATAAACCCATTAGTGCTATCATAAACCAGCGCCGCAAACTAATACTGGTCAATATAAACGATCTATTCCTGTCTCACAGTTTTCTTTTATCATCTCCCGGCGATCATCGTCAACGTCTTCAGTCTCTTCCCCGACTGCTTTCTACGACTGCCAATTGAATATTGAATGACATACTTAACACATCGAGTATTACGAGAAATAGCACAGCCTACGATGATAAAATTACTTATATAGAACGTCTGAGAGAGAATCGATTACAACTTTGATTTATAGCTATGAAAGCTGTTATCCTCGTTTCTTTAACAATGAGTGACATCAATGTTTAAGTTATTATATGTTTCAATAAATATAATTGATTTTTTTGTGTGGATTGATACATGATTAAATATTAAGAAAATTTTTTATATTGCGATTTAAAATAATCAAATTTTTTTAAATTTATATTGTGCATACACAAGCATAATGACATACGTACACACCCATAATTATGCAAACTGAATAGACAGATACCATTGGCAACATTGGTAATCATATCATGAATTGAGCATACAGCGTACATTTATATTTTTTATATTTCTAATTTTTCTTCAGAGTCTTTTTCGATAGATTTTTCATTATAATTATAATATTTTTCACACATCCGCGACTATTTGTCGGGGGCGTATGAAAGTTTTCCGCGAAAGCTCGATTTACACGTGTATTCAGTTCAACGTTTGTTCCCCGGGAGAAGCCCGTGTGAAATCGCGAGAGGCCCTTAACTCTCAACACCATAAATCCAGGCCGCGTAGCGTCATTAGCACCGAATAACGAGGCCGATGTTATGGTTGCTCCAGCTGGAGTCCCTATCGCGGTCCCACGTCCGAAATAACGATACCCGTCACCGATGCAACCGTGGTACGGGGTGCATCACATTCCCGGGAGATCCCAAAATAAGCCCTCCCCAAACCCGGCTCGTTTGCATGAAGATTCCGGGATTCACCGTGCGGAAATCTTTTGCTGTTTCCCCGCGAATTTTTTGTATCTTCAATTACTCATCACGATAGAGGATTTTGTGTTTATTGTGTGAGATTTTGATAAAGAAGTTATTCAATATTTCTGAAAAATTCTTACGTGAAGTATATATCATATCATACTTTCGATGAAACAAAACTATATTTATAAATTATTAAATGTATCTATTTTTATATTTAATTTTAATTAATATAATATAGTTTTAAATAGCCTTTCTTAATTTTTCACTTTTACGTAATACTTCTTTCCAAAAATGCTTTGCGCGCGAATATTGCGCAATAAAAGAGATGACTCATAAGAAGCGTCGCTTGCAACTTTGCGAAATCCACTTTAGACGTGTTTGGTTTTCGGGAGTGTACCATTTTATATGCTACATAATTTAAGTCCAGATTATGTGAGCACGTGCTCATAGTTCTTCCTTCACTTCTCTCGTCCCTTTTCTCTTTTCTCGGTTTCTACATCAAGTTGGAAAACAACAAACTAAATATAACTCTGAAAGCATTTAAAATTACGCAAAAATTGAACGATTATCTTGATATCGATTTTATTTGCTCATTTTGAATAGATATAAAATTTATACTGTGTGAATTACTGTGAGAATTAAGAATTCTATTGTTTACAAAAATGTCTTTGGAGCTGTCTGTGTCGTATCTTTAGATAAATAGAGATAATTTAACTCAGAGATCGCGTGCGCAAGCTGAACCGAAGGACGATGATGCAGCAAGAACGAATCGATCCCGTCTCGTCATCTATTCATATCGATCTACGTGGCGGGACGAGAGTCCCATGGAAATTTATTTATCTTACGATCGGCCGGCGAACGACAACACCCACGTACTCTCACGTCCCTCATTTACGGCCGTCTGGACGCACAACGCGCATTCTCAACGCATAGAACTGTCGACATCGCTCAGTTCCGCCAACGGCGAAAAAAATTTTAAGTTGTCATTGCGTATTCCAACCGCTTTTACACAGTTTTTCTCGTAAATCTACGCACAACGTGGCTAAGGTGACTCATTCAGTTGGGAAAGCATCGGAACGCCGCCGTGCCGGGCTTCGTCATCGTCCAACGATCCTCTTTACGGCTAACGAAATTACGCTCAGTGGACGGCGAGTAATTCCAGTTTAATATTCTCGCAATTTGAGAGAAATTTTTTAGATCGGTTTAATGGTAGCATCGGCCGCGATAATCAAGATGGGGGCTCGCGCGCGCCCATTATATCGGCGTGCTCCATATTTTTCCGCCCTTCTCCGCCGCCCTCAACGCCGTGAGTGTGTATGTACACACACCGGCACCGAAATCGTTGTGCAATTACTCGCCCATAAACGAGCGACGCTAAAGGAAGTTATGCGCCCGGCCAATAAAAGCACCGTCAATGACACACGCACGGCCGCTAGCAAAAAGCGTTAATGGCCGCCGCGCACCGTGCAAGGCCCACGAGCACAATGTGTACGTTATACAGGGTGCTTCTTCGCTTGTCTGCTGTTAGAAGCGGACACGACGAGCAGCCCGACGATAAAGCCGATCGGTCAAGCTGCCGCGCCGAAAATTAACGCGGTCAATCACCGCCTAACGATTTTACCGCCAGATAAGAATGACATTTTAAATATCTTTATTGCGCTTTTTACAGCTATACCGTCCATTTAGGCTCGTCGAGGAAACGTCAACTCGTTTATATCTTTCCATTTTGAAGCATAGATAATTTACGAAACGAAATAATGAGATGTTAACATTAGAAGTGTGCTAATGAATGTGCTGAGATAGATAATGCGGCAAATAACCGATTAAGAAATGCTGTAGGTAATTAATTTTTTTTTTTTAATCAGTGAAGAAAAGATTATTTTTATTGTCATCGTCAGGCTATCGATAAAGTTTAAAATTTTTTGATATATTAGTTAAAAGACATAATTTAAAATTAATGACATAACAATTAAAAGTGTGAAAACAATGAAAATATTATTATAGTTTTAATATTGCTACTAATAATTCGAGATAATAGCACAATTATTTTTTATTTTTGAGATGTATAATTGAGACGCTGAAAAAAAAGAAAAAGCAGTCAAATAATAAAGATGATAAATAATGTATATGAGATAACATAAAATAAGAGCTAAAGTTCAAAATAGAAACTCTTTATCAATTAAATAGACCGATTCAATATTCCTTTTTCAAACATCGCTCATCTTCTTTCTCAGCGTCTTAATTATTTCATACAATCGCAAAAAGAGGCACAGAGACAGCGATCGTTCGTTGTCGCGTCTGCTCCATATACTCGTATGTACATCACGCTATATCTCGGATAATAAACATTCGCGGGCGCTACATCGCGACGCTATCTCTAATTGAACTACTTCGAAAGTGACACCCTGTGTGCATCCACGCACGCGATTAAATCACTCGGCGACGTCGAGAGACGCCACAGCCACCGCGGTCAACAACACGCAGCGGCGGCGATCGGCAGCTCCCCTTGCTTGCGGACCATAAATGCTTCCTCTGCCGTACGCGCGCTCTACGCGAATATAATACGCTTGTCAATAATTTATAACGCGGTCGTTAACGGCCACCTTTTTTTCCCCCTCGAAGCTCTTGCCGAGGAACGCTGACGACGCGACGTACTGTCTTGCTACTACTTTGCGCAACGACGCGGCCCGCATTCGGACATCTCTTCTTTCGCCAGGCCCGATAATCGTTTACGGGTTCGGCTCGATTCCTATCGTCATTAAAATCTCTCGTTCGCTCGCTCGCTCCTCCAATTAATTGCGCGCGAAATGCTTCGGCGATCGGCGTGAGCGATGGCATACCGCGGTTGAACAGTTGCGCGCTGCTTTCCATCGAGGGCTACTGTATATGTACGGCTTATACCGATCGCGGCGAAGATTACGTCGGAGTTCTTGCCATCTCGAGTCGGCGGTCATGGTCTACCATTGAGATCGATGATAACTGCATATGGACTGCATCAGAATTAATTAAACGAGAATTATGGAAGCTTCATAAGAGTGCCGAAGAAAAATGAAATTTTTGTTGCTACAAAATCAAGATTGAAATCGCTACAATTACGATAGGAATTTAATTTCCATAGATATAAAGAAATATATTTTCACTTTTGTAAAATGGATTTTGAAGTTGATCGCTACGAGAAATTTGAAATTATATTTCGGTAATTATACATATAGTGCAGTTCCTTTATTAAACAATTCCTTCATTCCTTTCGTTAAATAGAATGTTGTTCTAAACCGGTATAATAAATCGAGATATTGGCTTGTCTTGCATTAAGGCGCTGTGGACGCTGCTTAAAAAGGACAAGCAGTACGCTGGCAGATCAACAAAAGCATATTTCGCATTCGCTGGGCATAAGCAGCATTAACTCCAAGAATAGTGCTAGCGTGGGCAGCTCTCCCACATGCGTTCTTACACGTCACACGCGCGTCATACGAAAGAAGCAAGTAAAGTACTCTGTCCTAAGACGAAAATTACTATAAATACGATATCTATTCTACAGGAAAATTCTATGAATTTCATCGAATTGTGTAATATATTTGGAATCAAAATATTAATTCAATATTATTGGGTCTAGGTAGGAAAAGTTACAACGAAATTCAAAAGGCTCTCTGCTCTATTTATAAATTACAAAATTTGCATGATTTCTTTACTTCAATTGATTTATTTCAACGATAAAATTATACATGCCTGTGATATTACAAATATTGTTCAACATGCACAATCATAAATCTCTAAAATGACGAAATTAATTCATTATTTCTTTGATATACCAAAGTTCCTCCCTTGACTATATTATACTTGTACTACTCTTACAATATAATAAAAAGTATGTAAATAACTAATTACAAGTATTTCACAAGAAATTGAAGAAACATTTTAATTATTAAAAATAAAAGGTATGATTTGATAAAAAAGTTTAGTATCTTCCAGTAAATTCTCCATAGAAGTATCCAGCAGAGAAGTGATTACAAAATTTAAAAGTGCTTTGCAATTACATTTATAGTATCTATATTATTATCATCGAAAAATTTTAAGTACCAACGAAACGATCAAAGTATAAATCGCTCTTAACGTTAATGCTTCCGAACACGCAACTGATATTAATCGGCCCTTAATGAACACCCACTTAAGACGCATCGATAAACAACTTTATTTTCGAATCGAGGAATATATCTCTCTCTTTCTCGTATAAGATGTCGCGTTATCTCGGAGAGGAGAGCAACTCCCTGCGGGAGAGTCGTCGTTCCTCTCTGTCGGTCCGTCACGTCGTCCGAGCGGTCGGCCTCGATTAGGTCTACAGAATAAATTTCTGCGGAGTGTGGGAGCGAAGCGGCCGGGGTCCTCGTCTCCAATTGACCCCACTTTGCTGCGAAACTCAAGTCACTATGCGGGCAGATTTCAGTACGTATACGCAGGCGCATGCCTAGATTTTCGCAGATTACGCGCGGGTCTCCCGCAGGTGAACCACCGGCCGCCATAGATCGCGCCGGATAAACACTCTGCGCGCACTTACCTCTGCGCCAAGATTTAAGAAAGATAAATGTTAGCGATAATAAGAAATAATATAATAATGCTTATAAGAAATTTATGATATTATGGTAATAAAATTATAAATATAATAATTATGTATATGCATGTATATAATGATCTTCTTAATCGCAAATGAGAAAAAGCATATTTTGCCTACACTTAAAAAATCAGAGATATTACAAAATACGTTCTCTTTAGCGCGATACAATTCCGCGACTCATAAATTGCGCCTATACAAAGAAATTTGAGAGATCAAACAATCGGATTTTAATTAAAATGATATCCTTGTGAAAGAACAAGAAAGATAATTTAAGATTTTTATTTCTAAACGCTAATTTGTACAATATTGCACAATTTTCATATCTTTATCATATTATTTTTTTTTGTAATTTAACAGAAAAGTAAATAATTAGCGTTAATTTCTTGATATAAATTTCTCGCAATATGGAAAGAAATTTGAACAATTTGAATAATTGTTTTGAGAATTTGGTATAGAATGATGTGACCTGTGCAACGATTAAATAAATTACAATAATATTCATAATATATAATATTTGAAAGCTTTTATGCACTATAATTCAACCAAAAATAAGTATTCATTTAATCATATTCGATAATTGAGCAGTAACACAATTTACTCTACATTTTAAAAGAAAGTTTAATAATTAAGAGGATTTTCGCAATTGCAATATTGCGCGTAAATTCTCGACATTAAATTTATTTTCACTGACGTCATGCAAAAATTAAGATCATTATCACGGCTCTCCTTATAAGATAACGAGTCGGTCTCACGCGCAAATATAGTACATAAATGACGTAGTGGGTGGTGGTTTCGTGTGGACGAGTGTTTAACCATTAATTGAGACAAGAGCCGCGCGTTGGTGGTCTAAATTCTTCGCTATTCCGGGAAAGCTATTTTAAGAGACGTGTATCTACGACAATTCGCCAAGTCCAAGGAAACGAGGGGTGAACGATGACGTGCATCGATATGTAGGCTCCGACTATTTGCGAGATTTCACAGACGCGTCTCGGAGCCGCATTTCATTGTATTCGACACTCGCATCTTCCACAAAAATATATATTCCGCTTTTACTAAACGATACTGTTCAATATTTAAATAGCGTTTATTTGCATTTGTACACAATAAAGACGATATTGTTAGAGATAGAAAAAACAAAATTCTATAAATCTTTGAACAAATTAGAATATATTATTAGAATATGATTATGGCAATTAATGCACAAATTTTATCTCTAATGTCTTTATTTACTCTTACATATGACGAATTATTAATATTCCAAAATTTGAAAAAATGAAACTTATCATAGTCGAAGTAATTAATATAATTTTATTTTTCTCGTAATTTTAATATAAATTATGATATAAATATAATATTAATATAAATTTTTTTATATTTTAATATGTTTTTCATCTTTACATTTTATTTTCTCGCTATATATTATTATTAATCTCAAATTTAATTATATCAACACTACGATTATCAATAAAATAAAAAATGCTTTTACATGCTGACTTGATAATTTGATAATTTTTCTTGCTGATAAAGTCAATAAATCCACATATATTGAATAAAATATATCTCCCAGGTGTATCACAAATCCTTTTTTTATTTACAACAAATTTGTACCGATCATTAATTCAATAAATCATAGTTATCGTCCCGGTCGCTGTCTAGAGTTATTAGTGTCAGACGTGTCCAATATCATTTAGATTAGCTCGAAATTGTCCGGCTCGGAGCAGCACTCTCGATCGTGTCGGGCGGGGAACGACGCCCACACGTGCAACGCTGCGTCGCGTCTTAAGTAGTCCCAATGAAAAAAGCACACGCCTGAGTCCGGGGCCGGGTTCCCCGACAGTTGCATTATAATTACTACAAATTGAATCGTTTAGCCGCTTTTAAGGTCGTGAGATAGCACCCGGCGGGAATGGAACGCACCGAATAAATCCGTCGCCGTATTAGTCCTTGATGTGCGCGAGCGCGCGATCGAGTTTATCGGTGTGAGACCACCTTTAATGAATGTTATTTGCGCAGGAAAGCGACCGGTTCGACGTTAAAACCGCTTTACCACCGATCGTCCATCCGTAATCTCCATCGGCTTAAGAGAATATCTATAAAAGCAATACTCGATGTGTGTCTCCAATTCGGGACTCGTTAATGGAATAATTAAACGATTACGTTTCTCTATTTCTCTCTCCTTTGCGAATATGCAACGTCTGGTATTGATGAAGAATGTCGGTTGGCCGTTTATAATATATTTTATTACATACGTGAGAGAGAGAAAGAGAGAGAGAGAACTATAAATTATCAGGGTAAATGCTATTTATTATAATGCGATAAACTTGTTAAGTAAATTTCAGAAAATAAAATCAATAGTTTTATTCAAGATCCATAAATAAATTTTATAAATTCATTTTATTTCTCCATAATCGATATTTATTAAATCACTGCGTGATTTTTATTCCTCGCTCTTTCGAGTTTTTAAGAATAATTTTTTAAATAAATTTTTCTTCACAAAATACATGAAATATTTACATTTTTCTCGAGGAGATTTTACGGAATTTTTCTCAATTTAAGTTTGCGCTAAAAAATAGAAAATAATGGTTATGCTATTTATAAAGTTAATTTTGCTATGAAATAAACTTTATATGTATATTTTTTATATTATTCTGTTACATTTACGCTCTAAAATTTTATATTTAATATATGCTAAGCAATTCGCTTAGTGCAAAGGAACTGAACAATTCTTAAACAGTGAAATAAATATAATTTTAGCCGGAGCATTGTCTGCGTTTGCATTCCTTTGAATTCTTTTGTTCGATGAGGGTCATAAATACCTATAAACGTCTTGCCCTCAGATCGGAAATTTACGGCCGCTGTTCCGTAAAACGAGAGACCGGCGATTATCGCTCTAATTGTAATTAACGTCTCGCCGCAGCGACATGAACCCATAATTTTTTATTCATACGCGTATTTATGGCTTTTCTTACGTCGACGATAATGACGCATGTCGCGCGAGCGTGTTGCTTTTTAATACGAAATTATGTAATTCCGATAACATCGAAGCGTATTACGATAAACGTCGACTTTTGTGCACGTCTCGTCGTCTACAAAATGTTTCGTGACTACAAAGAGTGAATGAGGGATAATTAGCGACATAAATTAAGCTACTTCGTCATTATGCTACCTTAATTATTCGGACTGCTAAGAGCTGACAAATTCCGTGAAATCATAACATCGGAAGCTATAATGTTCAACGTAATGACTTAACTTGAAGCTTCCCAGAAATTGGCAGAAATTCGATTATCGATAAGATCTAAAGCACCGTTATTAAGAAAAAAAGCATTCATATTTTTCATATTACACATTAATATTCGTTTGCGTATATCGAATGATATTGCATCTGCGCATTCTATCGAAAAATTTTGCGCAATTGAAAAGAAATCCGAGATGACGCGATCGATTTTGTCCGGCCTCTAGCTCGAGGAGAATCTCTCCACAATGTAAATATCGCTTTTCCCCCGGGGCTGACTCTCTCGGCCGAGCGGAGCGCAGCGATGAATATTCATGCCGGTAATGACGCGGATAATTGTGGTGCACGCACGAATCCTAAAGAAACTCGAAGGGACTACGCCTCTCTGTACGCTCGCGCCTTCCTCGAGGGCCCTCGGGGCGGATGCGCGCGTAACTCGGTGGTTAATTCAACAACCATCGGCGGATTGGAAAACACGATTGCAATCACTCCGCGGCACGGAGGTGGAAGAAACGAATGGGACGTGCGCGCGCGACTCGCCGAGGCGGATTACGCGGAAGGAATATTAAGCGCGAGCACCGGTTTAAGCCAATAAAGATGCCACCGTCCGCGATTTGTTTTAATATTAACAAACTTCGTAGCTTAATTGACTTCGTCCCGCGTGATCGTAAATTATATAGGGAGAACGGTAGCAGACCGACGGTAGCGAGAGCAGCTCTCATGCAATTTCATCTACTCGATAGAGCCACAGTAAACGCTCGCGCTTCAACGTTAACGTTCGTATAATTTCATTGAATGACGTTAAGACTGACGGGTATTAATGAACAGCGGAATTTCATATCATAGAAATATTAGCCTTGTAACGTTGATATACACATAAATTAGGAAAACGGTTAAAATCATTTGCGTCCATCAGTTCGCAAGTCGAAATCGAAGAAGAAAGATCCGCGAGCGTTCCTTACAAATGCGAGCGTGAGTGAGTAAACGGGTTGAGAGAAAGGCCGATGCATCGAGAGCGGACTGGAGAGAGAAGGTAGGAGAATGGAGAGCAGCAAAGTGAAACGTCTCGGGCACCCACGCGACCGCCAGTCCAGATGAACTGTTTGTGCGTTTCAGTGAATTTACGAGCGGGCCGCGGCCCCACGCTATGGAGCCGTCGTATATTAGCAGCTGAAAGCCAGCAAATGAGATCCGGGAAACATTACAATTACCATCGCAAACAATATTCCGCGGCGCTCGGACCCGAGAAAACGGTTATTTACAGCCCATTATAGTCAAGGGACAGCCAAAGAGGGAGGAAGGTGCATAAGGCGAACCCGCCTCTCGACGACACGCGTCGTGGACGAGCCCCTTCCTGAGAGGAGAGTAACGCCGAAGGAACCGGCGCCGCGGCGTGTAGAGCGTAGAAAAGAGTTCTAAGTCATGAGAATGGAAAGCGGATTATTACTGCGCTAAATGCTAAACGCTTTTAATGATCACATTTGTAAGATATCACAATAGCATGTCGATCTGACCGTTATATTTATAAGATACGTGTCGAGCTGAACATTAATTGTACATATTGAGGTTCGATTTAATTTACTCTTTCATAAAATCTGTTACAAGCATCCTAAAATCATGACTTTATACTAAATCTATTTAAAAACCACTTAGCGAGTTATATGAACTATATCAATCTACTTTTGACAAATTTATGAAGCAGGCGGTAAGATAGTTTTTTTAGTATACAGTTACCACACCAGGGGAGAGAAACCACCGCGTGGAAAATAATGAAACGCTATTAGTTCGCGGGAGTCGCGATGATTTACGTTAAGCTCCTTGTCATTTCGGTGCCGCGGGATTATAAATTCCGCGCGTTTCTAGAAAGTCTTAAATCCGGCGCCGGTAAAAGTAATGAATAAAATGATCCCTCGCGAAGTATCATAAATAAATCGCCGAGACGACGTCGCGAGGGCCTCATTGTACTCGGGCGATTACGTCGCTGTGCATTGACCACTTGGCAGTTTAGCACGTAGAACCGGCGATTTAAAAGAATTTTTCTCGAGTCAATCCACACATAAACCATCGGCTTGCGCATTCCGCCGTTTGAAAATAGACGCGTACAATCCATCAGCCAGCAGATCATTTCGCGGCACGCTTGTAACGCGTCATGCTTAGTCGCGGATTGGAAAAAGTACATCAATGCAACTGGTTATTACATAGACGAGCAACGCAATCCTCTATAATATAATATCTGAATTCATACGTATCGAGAAAGCTGCAACTATTACGCGGCATAAATAAATGTAAATATACGCGGACGCACGTCCGTTCGTTTATCTATACATTCGATTATAATCTATCTGGTATAAACGCGTGACGCAAATCCAATGATGCAACGAAATGCGCACGTAACCTGCCTCGTTGGGTTACCTGCACGAGGGACAAAAATTTAATTAAGAAGCCACACTGTTTTGGCGGTGCAAAAATTATGCGATGGATTTTATATTAATATTGATAGACAAATTACAAATATTCTAGACATTTTACATTATAGTACCAATGGTTTCTTTCAAAATATCAAAACTTCAGTTCGTATCAGAATAATGAATGTAACGACTGAACTGAAATAACCGACGTCATGTATAGAAAACAGCGTAGAAAATTGAGTCATTAAATTGTGACGTTATATAATAAGAACTCAACGTGTGTGTAAATGAATACGTGAAAAGCAGGACGAGAGTGTGAGTATGCGAGAGCGCGAGAGGTGCGTGTATCCTTTAAGAATTTAAATAGTTAAGGTAAGAATCGGTATGATCACGCGTTAAATGGGATCTAATGCCATGTGGCACCCTGACGGACATCTAATACCTAATAGCTATATCACACGGTACACGCGAGGCAGTTATGAAACAAGTATCTACGCGACAGCCTTTCCTCTTCCTCGTTTTTCGTTGTGTCCACGGTGCTCTGTTGCCCGGACACCGCCTAGACATTAGGCGCATTCAAAGCATTCCTTAATGTTTCACGGTAGAATTTATAACATATTTAGTGACCGGTGCCGCGATACAACGGCGAGATAACGTCGCGCGGTTCGCGGCCCGCGTCACGGGCGTATGCACATGCGGACCCCACGAGCAACCCTCGTCGAAGATTTATGCACGGCGCATGGAACGCGTTGTTGTCGCCATTGTGCGAGCATTAGGTAACTCGGTTGGTGCTTCATCATCGACGATATAAAGGGAATAAAAAAGGACGATCGACTGGATACAACCGGCTGCCTCGGCTGTAACGAGAATAGCTCACAGGGTGAAACAAACTTTGAAACAAAAGTTCGAATCAGGCATAGCGCGAGTGAATAGAATAGAAGTCGTTACGGGAAACTTTCCCACTGGTTACTGTTTTACCCCCCCAGTGCAGGCCAATGCAGGCGATAGAACTATCATCGGAATAAAATCTCTTCCCTTGACAAGCTTAGATTGTGACCTCATTTAATAAAGGCTCAGCTTCACATTTCTCGATTCATGCGGCGCCATAAAACTCCATAAATTCTCTTCCAGATTGTTTTGTAAGAAAATTACATTAAATCTTACTTTAATCTTGATTAAGCTTTAACCAAGTACCGCAATAATTCTTCGAAACCGTTATACGGTCATTCTTTGAAACGACCAGAAATGATCGCGCTCGGCGCACGCTATTGATCATGCAATCAATCGTGGACTATTAGTACGTAAGTGGTAATTTCTACACTGAATAATCACGTAGATTATTTTGCGGTTCAATTACCCGCGGCAATCGCTTTTAGAAGACGCAAGAACACAACCAATCGGAACGTCCGTCAACAGAAGAGCATCGTGACAATCTCGTCGTCGATGAACGAGGTCACTTCCGATAATTCTAGCAGCTAGATCGGTTCGATCTAGGCTGGCTTCGGTCGCCCGCGAGAATGCGGCCGGCATCTAAATAAGACACAATCGTATCGAACAATCGCATACCGCCGCTGCTGCGGTGTACGACTTTCTAGCGTAGCGCGTCGTCCCGACCGGCCTTGCTAGGACTACCGGCAGTCGAATCGACCAGCCAGCCAGCCGGACAGTCTCTCTCCGCTTCGTTCAACAACCTGTTGCTTTCCGGCGCCGCGCGTTCGCCGTTCGATAAATCGCGTCACTGGAATGCCAGCTTCGAACCAGCCGCTGCCAGAAGGGTAGATTTCTCTGCAATGTAGAAATATTTTATACTTGCAACCCTAAAAAAAAATGAGAAGATCCTTAGCGCCTGAAAACATATAATTATCACACAAATCTTTATATTTGAGAAAGCGAGTATAAACGCTTTGTTTTAAAAATAAATTGTTATTATTGTAAGAAAGATTAAAATCGCGTTTAATATGTCAATCGTTTTCTTTTACAGTGAAATACTTTTTTTAATAAAGAATTCAAGAAATTTTTTATGATGCTGAATATGAAGAATTTATAAAAATATGGAAAATTTGTAATAATGTTTTGAAGAAATTTTATCAAATTTTTGTGGCGCGCCGACAGGACGAATAACGAGAAAAGATCTGATCTGAAGAGATGACTAATGATCGAGAATGGTGCTCGACTTGCTTTCAACGGCTGTTAATTAACGTTAAGCGGGCGTCTTTTACAGGCTATTTTCGCTCACTCTCTCTTTTCTTTTTGCCCCCAGCGGCCACGCAACTATGTACGTATGTAAATACGACGAATGTAATCCTCCTTTCCGCGGTTTGTGCTGCCGCATCGGGATTCCGGCGATAATGATACGCATCAACGCATACGTTTGGCCGATAATTAAAATTAATATAAAGATTAAGAATATTTATGATGCGTGGTACTCGCGGATTCCAAGCGACGTGCTGGATGGCCACGCGAACGCTCTCTCGAACCCTCGCAATCGCGCAGGGCGAAATTAATGATATCGCCCGACAAATATTCATACGGAAGCCCGCACAAAACGTGCTCTCTCTATTTCAAAGCGATTTGTCTTGTAAAACTATTTGCTCAAGTCTGCACGGGCCTCACATGATACAATTTTCGCTGACAATGAGTCTATCTGATCGTACAACTTATACAATTGCTTATAAATATACATAGTACGAATAGAATGGAAAAATTTGAGCAATTAAAATTGATACTGAGTTTCTCAGCACAGGTTCGAACATTTAATAAGCGCGAAATGTTCCGCGGGTAAAGTCTGTAAATTCTTTAATAAACTTCAAATAATCGCACTTCAATCAATTCAAAGCAAAATTATTTGATAAACTAATCTTTAGATCTAGTTTTAACTTTGAACAATTAAAGGTTGCAAGAAATGTTATTAATTTATAAAATTTTTCCTCCCAAAGTCATCAAATGCTTCAGATACGGCTAAACGATTTGTTACATTATCCACTTCTTGTTCATTC
This sequence comes from Tetramorium alpestre, assembly GCA_021460005.1. Classification (NCBI taxonomy): domain Eukaryota; kingdom Metazoa; phylum Arthropoda; class Insecta; order Hymenoptera; family Formicidae; genus Tetramorium; species Tetramorium alpestre. The sequence continues at coordinate 777,395 of JAJVSH010000020.1, read as the reverse complement.
TTTGCTTCGCGCGATTGCAGTTCATTGCGTGAACACGATGGAGCCTACAATTTTGCGGCTGTCGCTTCAGTAGCACTAGGATAATTCCATCCTATTGGTTTCCGGTCGTTCTCGTGAGATGACGATGTCATAGGAGAACGATCATTCCACATCGTAGTCGTGCAGATACCTCGTCATCGTCGTCAAGCTAGTCGCGCGATCGAAACTGCCGTCTCTTTATCACAGATACCATCGAGCATCTGACGTGAGTCTATATGCGCAGGCAGTTCGCATAGTGATCGTGATTGTGATCTGAAAAGATCTGAACCAATGATAACGATCGAGTTTCATTCCTTCAATTTGTGGTTATGCATATTTGAATGCCAGCAATTTTTGTTACTTCGAAGTAACTTTATCTCACATATTTGTACATGAATCGCGTTAAAATTTATTTCTATCACAATTAAAAATTCATTAAAATTATTCAATAAAAGCATAATTGTTATTTGAAAGTTTAATATATATCATATTTCTCTTGATTTAGAATTATCTGTTTTTGAAATAACAAATGTTGCGAATTTTTTCAAGCGTATATTTTTAACACTTTTATCTTTTTGAAGTCTTGGAACTTCTTTTCCTATAATTTGCTTAAATTAGAAAATTAATAGTACAATAACTGTTTGTTTAATTTTGATTCTGTCATCTATATACACTTCTGTCTTCTATACATTTATCGTTATTACATGTTAAACAGACTAGTTTATTCAGATGGACCTTAGCGGCTGCATCACATGTATCGTCGTCAGATCCGCTCTGATCACACGATTCATCGATAGAGCCTAGAGTATTCGAAATGCAAATAGGATTGGTGATATTCATTATAGTCCACGGTAGGAACACAGGAAGCTTCGCTTCGTACGCACTCGCGAGCTTTGTTTTGTCCTTACTTTTTTTTCCTCTCGCGCGCGCGAGCCATCGTTTCCTCCTACGTGGTAGCTCCGCGGGTCTTTAGTTGCGAAGTTTATGCGACGGGTACGGGATGCGTGGCGGATCTGTCGGCAGGCTCGTTCGCGAATCGCAGGCGACAATAATGCTTCTAGTAAATAAATAGCTTTACGTGATCTTCGGCCGTTACGGGGATCTCGTCGTCTTTCGGATTTTTTTTTCCTCGCGCGGGATTCCTTTCTTTCCTTTCTCTTCCTCGAACCTTCCCCTGGTTTCTCGATCTCTCGTTATTGGACTCGATCTGGCCTAACGCTAACTGCATCTCGTCGGGAACTTAAGGACAATTTACGATACGCGCGCGATGTCAGCTCCGCGCCGCGAAACATTATACATAATACAATGTGATGTAATAATGTCTCATGCCGCGGAAAATGTACTCGTACTTGTTCGTGGTCTCAGAAACTTCTACGGTTTCGCAATTAGAGTAGCTCGGCGAGAACGCGCAAAAATTTGTGCGCCTATTGAGTCAGCGTCAAGATAATACCGGCGAGTGAAATAGCAGGAATGCAACGACACGAGTATGTATAAGTCTCGGTTTTTATTAATAGCACTTAAATTTCTCTAGATCCGAAGGCACGTGTTTCTGCTCTTACGAAGAATATTGCCTGCTCTGGTATGATAATATACTCATAAATTTCTGACTGTTTCAAGTAGGAAAAGCACCAAGCGAGCAAAACGTTTGCGGCGTGCCGGAAATTTGGCAGCAGATTTTATCGATATTAACTTGCAGTAAATTGCAATCACGTCGCAGATTGTTCGATCTCTGTCACCGATATCTTTATGGTTATGCTCTATTAGCAGATCTCGTTAGATTTCTGCTGGAGTTTTTGCGAGCCGAACAAAATTTGCAGCAGACACTTCGCAAAATCCGCTTTTGCGGACATGGTTCCCCGGGGCGGATTCTTATATAAATGACAAAGAAAGGGATGCTTTTTGTATCGCCGCGTCGATACACGCGTGTTCTGCTGATTGCTCTTCGATGACCGTCCAATATAATATCGCCGAAAAAAGCGCAATTACACGAAAGCGTGCATAGTATCTCGTCGGTTACGCCGCGTTGCCTCGGGACGAAGCAGGTGCCTCCCGTGCGCCTTCTACATGTTTTATTTGCCGAATTTCGCACGTCATGCGGCTTAAATGATATTTTTATTCCTCGACAAGAAAAAAGGACGTGTACCTCCAATACCCGATGCAAAAAATAAATGAGTCATTTGCGCGCGAGACGCGAAACCGCGCGCGGAGTCTGCTGGACGTGTCAGAAATACATACAGGGAGTTCCCTGCGTCTCTAGGTCTAAACGAAGTAGCTGAACGAAGTGTTCAAAATCTGAGCGACATACAGAACGAGCGGCTCCAGAATAAAAAGGACCGGAGGATGGGAAGAGGCGGACGAGAGTAATCGTCCATTCACTCTTGACGCACCACTCGTCCTCTCGCTTTGGCCGTCGGCCTCTTTCGAATCCTCCGTCCTCGTCTAGCACGAAGGCACCTGTTGTGCCGAGACTCGAGTCACTGCCGCTGTGTGGCGGTTGTGATCAGTATTGGATTCCGACGGCCTTCGATTTTGCTGTCGTATTGCTCCCACAAGAATATGGATTAAATTTAAATAAAAATCTGAATACATAGACTGAGAGAAAGATATAGTTACTTTTGGCCTCAACTATAATTTTATAATAATTTAAATTTCTAACAATAAATATGATTAATTATATGCATCATTATGATAGCCATAATGATCATTAGAAATATTATAAAATTGTGGTTGAGGATATGATTGCAGCATATAATTATGTTTAATTAGTGATCAGTTTCGACATTCTATTATATTGTCGATTCTCTCGACAACAGAACTGATTATCGATGAGTGATGATTCCGTAATATATATTAAATTGTTGCAATTGTTTATCGAAAACATTCGTGAAATGCAATTCTTCAAATGGATTCATTTTGCATAGTTTACACGAAGATGTATAAATGTTACGAAGCGATATATTCATTACATTTGAAAGTAAATTTGTGTTTTAAAGTATGTGAACAAATGCCGGATCGCAAACTTGAATCGAGTGTGCCGACGCTATTTAGCGTTCGCGTCCGTGAACTTTCTCGCGTCATATGCCAGACTCATCTCGCCGTCGTCTATCTCCGGACGAGTCATTTCGCCCGAGTTATCTTCTCGATCGTCCTCTCGCCGCTTAATTGACAGTAGCGCGCTCACGACAGGTTTAAGCGAAGTCGCGCATTACCGGGGCGCGTTCTTATTATCGTTAATTTTAATTAGGGGTTACTGCGAGTGTCCGCAGTCCCTTGTACTACGGTGACGTACGGGGGATGCGGACGTTCGCGAAAGCAGCGGGACGTCCGTCCGCCGGAAAGGAGGCTGCTCGCGCCGCGAATGAAGGTGACGCGAAAGGGACTGGGGAACAAAGTCCTGATTCTGGTTATAAACGACCACACGCTGCTCGTCGCGAATAGGGAATCCCGCGGCGAGGTGCGCGTCGTGGGATCACGTCGTTCTCTAGGAGAACGCGGGACGAACCATTTCTCTCCTCCCCCTCCAAGTAAATCTTCGACTTTCGACGGTGATATCTGATCCCGCCGGCCGCGACTCTCGACGCCCCGGCTCCCGGATTCCGATGCCACGGTGTGTCCCACTTAAAGTCGGGGAGAGCGTCCCGCGGCGGTCTCTAATTCCTCTAATTTGGCCGGGGACGCGAAAGCGTGCGTTTACGCGTGCGTGTGCGCGACCGCCTCCTGCGGGAGTTAAGTCGATAAAATTATTGACGTTGTTAAAATCCTGATTTTCGGCCGATCACGATAGGCTCATAGCATGAAAGTGGCGGACGAGATAGAGGGATATCAGCCTCTCGATCGCGGAGGATATCCGATTTCAGTGCTATACGTTTCTCTCGCTAAGTCGGAGGAGCTAAAGAGGATCGTTACTTGTGTAGCGCAGTTATTGTTCAACCCCGTTGTCGTTATTGGACAGTTGACCTATTTGCGATTGATGAATAAACATATATAATCAAAACAACATTATGTCGTTTCTGTAATTAATTATATCTCTGTTTCATATCCTGTGTCTTAAATAATTGCTTCCCTGTAGTTTTCGAACAAGAATTTCTTGTTCTTCAAGTACTTATTCATGAATTCTCTAGATGCTACTCATCGTTAAGCGAGTTATCATCATCAGTTATCGTCGTTAAGATTTCTTATTAACTTGTTTTGTTTAAATTTCTTTAGCGTATGAAATAATTGCTTTCGCGGAAATGATTCCTCGGTTCGTAGATATTGCTTTGCATATCCTTTAACTACCCTTCGTCGCTAATCACTCACTGTCACAAGTTATCATTATTAATTCTTTTTACTTTTTTCCTTCCCCTTTAAAATTACTGTCCTTACCAGATCTCGAATAGAAAGATAGAATATTATTTTTTTTATTCCTCCTAGTTTTTGCATTAATCACACCGTGTTTTGTCGAGTCATAATGACGGCGAAAAATCTCACAAGCGGATTCTATCTCCGCTTCAACATCACTCCACTTTCCTCACGAGCGAAGAAACGTTCTCGTCCTAGAGCGAAGTTCGGCGCGTCGGACAATTAAATCTTTTTAATCGCCCGGCGTAATTGGCGCGGATTAGAGATGCCGTCCATCCACCGACGGCCGCGGCCCTTGATTATCGCTGATCGTCAGGGCAAATAACAGTGAGATAAAGAGCGACCGAGACGGGCAAATATAGAGAGAAGAGGGAAGGGAGCGAGCATACACACACACACACACACACACACACACACACACATCGTGGACCAGCCTTCTTGCTCGTCGGGAGAGCGCCGGTGGTGGCATTCAGGGTCCGGAGTCCGGGGGCCCGAAGTGCGTTTCAACGGAGGGGAATACTTAGCGGAATACGTCCCAGTGATTATTGGCCGTGATAATGATCGAGTCGCTGCGAGTTGTCTATGGCGTGATTGCAGGTCGCGCCGTTGATCCTTAGGCCATGTGGTGCGAGGGTGGTTATTAAGAGCGACCGGTTCCATCTCGAGCTGCGCACGGGGACCGGGCTTAGAAGGGCACAAAACCCTTCGGCTTCTCAAAAGAATGCATCGTTGACGGCAACCCGGCGAGCTTTCGATACTGTGCAAAACACAGATCGAGAAAGAATCCGGGAGCAGTCCGACTAGATCGGAATTGTGTGTCATTGTTTGAGCGAATCGCTAGCTGCGAAATATTAGATATTTCTTTGCACTTTATTGAGTATTATCTTTGTTACACAAAATTCTCATTTTTCTACAACGAGCGGTAAATATCTCGTAAAATTTGAAAATATTTTATTTATGCAGTTTATATCAGCTTAAATTATATTATATACATTAATATTATGGCAAAAATTTGTATACATTTCAGAATGTCTCCAGATTTCCTTCCATTTTGAAGGGGATACATCTTGTACTGTTCGTCGATGATTTTCGGGACTCTACATACTCTTTATTTTGACATGGGTATTTAGCTCGACGTATTTACCCTCGAGAGACAAAGTAATGGGTCTGCAATTAGGCGCGAACGATTAAAACGGGGCCTTAATTGGCCGTAGTGAAGGCTCCTAAGAGAGATTTGCACTCTTCATCCCTCTTCGCGCGTCCATCTCTTCTCCTTCTCGCTTCTTCCTCGCCAGTCTCGTAAGCGGTTAATGCTAGGCGATAAATCATGTTAACTCACGTAAGTAGTAACTAGTAACCGATTCGCGTTTGTACGACTCCCGTGAGATATTGGCTATTACGTGGAGTTATGGCGAAGATGTGCGTCAGATCTCCACCCGCTAGCTACGAAGTTGCAAACGATCCTAGATCACCGAGTTTGCTGATCGTGAAATAAATCTGCTACAAGCTACGTCAATATTAAGAAATCGATACATTGGCTTCGACGGTGCCGACGGAATTTCGACAGAAATATGCTAACCAGAGTATAAAGGGGCCGATTGATGGAAATCGGTATAAAAACAGAAATATTAAGCGTTTAACAACTTGCACGCAACAAGTATTTAAAACTAATTTTTTCCTTTTTCACATATTATTTTATAATATGTTACAACATCACAGAATGATGTTTCATAGGTGTTTCCAATCTTTCGCCTTCTTTTTCTGAGCGCGTCTCTACCCAACGGCTAGACATGCCATCCAGATTCATGCAAATATTTTCGAACAAATACCTATAATGATCGTCAGCTTGCCAATTAAACGAATTCTTTCATTCTGTGCTGCTTTAGTAGCGGTTTTTTCCTGCATAAAATTGTGTTACGCTCGACATTTTCTGTCACGCGAAGTTTTTATTCACGCTGCAGGCTACAAACGTTTAAAAACCATATTTAGAAAGAAATAAATTAGCATTTTTTTCTAGGAAATATTAATGTTTCACGCCGCCATTAATGGATGAAAAAAAGTTTTTACGCTTAAACGTAACTTAGACTTGTTCAAACATTAATTCTTTTTTGCTCGCTAGCTGATTCTATTAAACTTACTTAAATATTCCGTTCGCTCTTGTGTACTTAACAGTATAGTATGTAGGTGCCCGCCGTCATCCACCTACCACAAAATGTATCTTTAAATAGCCACAGGGATAACAACGTCGTCTAACGCAATAATTTACGACGAACTAAAGTACCGCGAAGACGCTTTTATGCGAAGCGGGAAAGAGCGCCGGCCGATTCTCCCGAAAGGTGGAATGCCTGAACGAAAAGGGCCCCACAAATTACGCGCGTTTCATCGGATTTTATTCGGGTCGTGTCTTTGGGCAGGCCCCCGGGTTCAATCCTGAGTCGGTGATTACGGATTTCTGGGTTCGAATGGCCAGGCGACTAGGAACCGTCTCTGTGTATGCCATCCTCTGCCCGTCTGCTGCCAGGACAACGACGACGGCGACGACGGTTGCGCGCCGCGGCGAGAGGGCGAGGGAAGGACGGAATCGTCTTAAGCGCCAAATTGCACGTATGCTAAGTGGCCGCGATTCAAATTATTATTATCATCTCCCGGCCACGGGAATTGCCCTTCCGAGAATGATTATACGCGGGGTTCGGGGACGCGCCGCATTTATATGGCGAGGATCGTTTCGCTTTTGGGTGCCCCATGACGAGGGCAGCTTCTCCTCGCCTCATTTGAATGCGATTTGAAGATTGCCAGCGATGCGCAATGCTTTGCAATTCCGTGATATCTCATCTCAGTTTCCTGAAAATAAAATCTTACGCAGATCTAGACATATCAATGAATAACATCAAACGATAAGACAATGAATATTTTAGACTTTCTAAGACAAATAAAATAAATAAATATTATTAAATTGTTGATTGATGTTGATTGATAAAATTGATTGAAAAAATTTTGACTGAAACACACATTAAAAGTAAATTATAAGTAGAACTATATGTGTTTAATAAATCAATTTTTATGCATTTTAAATTAAAATTAATTGTATATTATAGTTATCTATATTATACTTTTTATATTAAATTTAGCAATTAAATTTATTCTTTTTTAATTCAATTTTTAACGTTTTAGGAAAAAATGTAATAAAATATAGAATATACATATAGAAATGTGTGATATCGAAAAATTTGTTGCAATGAGATAAAGAATGAATGTATGCATGAGAACCTCTATGGAAATGATAGAGTATACAAAGTAATTCGTGCGCTCGAGCTCGATTGGAGGTGATTCTCGTAATACGTTATTAATTTGAATACCTCGCGCGTGATGAATTATTTAACGGCGCGATTAGCCTAATGCATCATCGCACGTCCTTTCTTTCTAAGATAGCCGTTTCTCGTTCATAAGCGCGAAATCACTTGTTCGTGATCACGGATACTAATCTTTCTGTCCAAGTCTAACTAAAAGCCTATATTTATAATCATCGTTTCCGTCGAAGAAACTCGCGACTAACTTTTGAAATAATTGAGCCTTGAGGACTCAGTTTGACATTCGCGACATATTCGCGTCATATTTCTTAATTGCGATTCGAGCGAGAAGCTCGAATAATATCTGTCTTGAGGCTGAAATTCATATTCTTCTAGAGTAGAAAACATTATGACGAGTTTCAGTTATTCAGAATCCCAAAAATTCGAATTAGAGCCATTGCCAAATATCATCGAGCAAACCGCAATAGGAAACGAAATAGAATTAGCGGGGAAGCATCGCACCTCGGGGGGCATTCCTGAAGATCGCGCGAGGCACAGCACGCGGAACTCCGATTTTGTAGGTGGGCCCGATAAAAAAATACAGAAACTATATTTATCCTCGGGGACCTGGGTAACGTGTCTGTGCTCGGGACCGAACATTGCGCACTGATTGTAATTAGGGTTCATAATATGGCCCGCGGTGAGGATTCCGAAAAATCCCCAAGCGCCAAATCAACCGGATTCGTCGAATCGACAGATGGTTCCGACAGACGCACAGGAATTCCGTGGGTGGATCCTTGCCCCGGGGACACTTCCCGGGGTACAGGATTAGGTCCGGAGATCACGGAATTGGTCGCTGCGACGGTTGTTCTTTTTACCCTTCTTTTCTTCGCGCTAACTTTGATGAAATTCAAGGGAGAGAAAAAAGTTTCCTTTAAAAAAAGCACTTAATATAAAATATATTTTTTACATAATTTTCACTTATCTTTTATTATATCAATTATCTAATTTTATCTTTTAAGATCTTCAGGTCTTGTATTTCTCTCTTTTTTTGCAAAATAAATGATTATTTATGGACAAATGTAGATAAATTGTGAACAATCAAATACCACATCAATTATGTAAAAAATCGCACTTTGGGATACCAACATCACAAACCTAAGATCTATTTCTTGTACAGCGTGACCTAAAGAGGTCTTTGGCCTCATATCTTTCTCTATGCTCTTCAAATCATTCATATCAATCGTTTTTGAGATATCTTCTTCAGATAGATTCTTTAAATTTTTATTGTCTCTTACGCACGATACGATTATTATTTAATATCTCCCTTTAGGGCAAACAAATTTGTTTCAATTCCACGAAAATCGTACGATCGTACATCGAGAATTTTTTACCTGTGCGGTGCAGTCGGTAGACCGTGATATATTATAGAGGCAGGTTTTTCCATAATCAATAAAAACAAGCTCTATCTAAGCGCCGAAATTGCTGGTTCTCCGTTAAATGATTCTCATTAAAAATTTCTTTTCGAGACTAGAACGGTGTACACTCACGATTGGCGTATCTCTACTTCACGGAATCGGATCCATAGAACGCCGAAATTCGGCGCCACAGGTAATACATGCGGGTGGAAGATTACATGATTATAGTCATTATGGGAAATTTATAAAAAATCGATCGAGCTTTCATGGCGCGTATATACACTATGGTATGGACTCACACGCCGACGTAATTTCTCTCTTACGACGGCCACTAATCGGTCCGATTACCCGAATTTCTAAAAAACTGGCCCAATTGAGATCAGCGGGTCTTTTAATGGAACTTTGATTGTTTGGGTTGTTTGGGTGTGATTTTCATTATCATCAATACGACCATTTTAATAACGTAAATTTTATTTAGTTTAAATTAGACGTGACATATTATATCGTATCTACAAGAAAAGTACAAAGTTATAAGTTATGTCATATGTATATATAGTGCGTTATGTGGTAATACTCGAGTACGAGATAATGAGAGCTTTTTAGACAGCTTTAGACATTTACGAACTCGTTCGGAAATATTGTGAGATGAAAAGGAATATTACCGTTGTAGGATGAGGAATGTAAGGAGAGAGGAGAGGGGAAGAATAGAGCTCACAAAAGATACAAAAATAAATGTAAATCGCCGAAAGCAGCCACGACAGAAGGCACGATAAATTGCTACATGGAAGCAGATGAGCTTGCATTGAATCACTATTAACAAATAATTGCTTCCGTCCCATTCCATTTGCTCGCTATCGTCATTCTGATCTCTTTTGTCAATCATTACAAAATGCGTGAAGCAGAAAAACAAAATTGTTGGATAGCAAAGTACGAAACACACAGAGTCGCTAAAAATGTTTTCACAAATACAGAGATATTTCGTAACTTGGTTATCTCGATTATTTATATTCATGAAACTTTGAATTTCTGCCAAAATTATTAAAAGAAGATTACACACTGAACAATAAACAATAATTAAGAAATAACTAGAGTATTCGTAATAATTGATTTTATGAAGATTTTTTTCTAGAGAAAAAATAATTAACGTTAATAAATATTATTCCGTAAGCGATCTTGCAAATGATTGAACGCGAAAGATCATGAATTTATTTCGCAAGCGGTTAACTTTAACCATCCTATTATTCACCCGTTTTCCCTTTATTCTGTTTTTACTATCTCTTATATTCCTTTAATATCTCTTTCCCATTCTTCTTGAATACATTCACGATCTTAAATATGATTTGTCCATACGCCGAAAAAATATGCTAATAGGACAAAATAAATTCGCTCTTAACAACAACGTTGATGTTGAAGTAGGATAAAACAAATAATGTGATATGATTGCATCGTCACTCGACAGATTAATGATTAAATCAAAGAATTGCCGAGTTCAGTTACCGATGAACGTGTATTTACAAAATCTTCGTCCCATGTTCAACCATCGAATCGCTATACCCGATGAGAAAATTGCTTTCGAGCGTAAAATAATGCGCACTTTTCTCTTTCTCTTTCCATATCGCTGCTACTGCGAGCTTTGGCGATTGCGACAAGCAACTTAAGTCTAATTGTTAGTTCTTACGATTTTATTTTACTAAAGAATACTATCCTCTTTGCGCGAATCGCGTAAACTTAGTCACATGTCGCGACGAATCGCGTAATTGCTTGACGCTCGGATAAACTCTCGCGATTTATATTATTTTAGTCCGTAAAAAATAGCGATTAGTATGAGCGTACGTATATAATTTTTTTCGCAAATACATATGTATATATATACTATGTACTAGAATGCGTGTATATATTTGGCTTGTGAGTTGATAACATGGAGATGGAAGTATGAGCATCTGTGTAAATTAAACGCGCGCGTAAGTTGCAACAATCCAGAATAAAATAAGTAGAACAAATATTTCTATTTACGTGAAACGATGCAACGACACGATACTGAGCGAAAATAAGAGAGCGTTTAAAACTAGAAATTAAAATGTCCTTTGAAGCGTGAGTATCATATTTCTAAAAATTTTCTTAACATAGTTCAACGTATCTACAATACAGGTATCTGATTATAGCGAAATTATATTAAGAATGAGACCGGGGAAGGGGATATGTCGCATCGCGATTCTAATAAGTATGCGTGCGTTGTTCTCGGAAAAAACATCCTTTGAAATCTGAAAATCTATTCTCATGTTGTGCAAAAAGAAGATATTTAAAACTCATGATGTAGACTATCCAATACTTGACGTAATTGTAAAATTGCGAGGGATTATTTACCTGCAGTCTTATGACTCCCGATATTAAATTTATAGCTAAAAATAATCTTACTGATGCTCTTCATCTTATATCGCGTGATTCACGCATTCTTTATTCCCTTTTAACCCGAGTCTTCAAAGCGTGTTACGTTTTAAATGCTTTACTTTCGTATCAACGTATTACGCTGAATTAATGAGGCAATCGTATAAATTAAAGTTTTAATTGATCATTTAAGAAATAATTAAACTGTATGTAATACGAAAATATGTTACAACATTAATATCGCTCGAAATTTCATTTTTTTTTATGATTATAATGCGATATTTATTGGATTACTTAAGAATCAAAATCAAAGTACGAACCTTTTGTGGGGATCAATGTAATAAACAAATCTAGACATTATCAAAGATGAATTACTATGGTAAAAGTTCTTAAAAGAACAGATAAATAAATAACGATGCGTTATTATGTCGGGTCTTTAAACAGGCGGTAAGGCCCACAGGGTTGCAGTTTTATCAGCAGATGTACTGAGAAACGAGAACTCCGTCGGATGCCAACGTCCGGAGATGACTTTGTCTTGGTGTTGAGCGACTACGACGCTAGGTAAAGGCATTGTAAGATCACCTGCAACATATATTTTATTATGCTTATGTTACTCTTTTTATTATAGAGACTTGTATCATAACAGTATCAATTGTTTCAATATTATGTAAATAATATCTCTTTAAAATTAAAATAAGAAATTCACCTTGCAAGTCTGTGAGTACCAATTTGTTATCATATCCCGCTGTCAATAAGTAATACGCCGACGGTGAGAATCGTATGCTCCTGATATCTGCCGCGTGAGGTTTGAAGCACTGTACCGTTCTGCCGCCGCGAATGTCGAAAAGAACGCAGCTACTGTCCTCATGGCCGGACACCAACAATCGGCCAGACGGATCTACGCACAGCGCGGCTACGGGACTGCCGACCTGTAGTGGAATCAGATGCTGATCAGACAAACAATACCGCTTCTATTCTTGACAAGCAGAAAGAAACGTCCGATAAAAATCCGATTTAGATAAAAAGAAGTAATTAATGCTGTGCGATCAGGAAAAGATGATGGTGCGATTTAATAATGTAAATCGAATATTTATCGGACGTAAAACTTAATATGATGTCAGAACGAAACAGAAAAATGCTGAAAATACAAAGATTCTAAACAATAATAGATAAAAATTTTCTTTCTAATTTTTATCCATTTTCATCTTCACTTTTAATGATGATTCACAGGCATATCGACGGAGAGCCCGAACTCACCCGACTGCCAGGTACCGTCGCAGGTGTGACCATGTTGACGCAGCTTCTCGTCCTGAGATCCCAGAACCTGACTGTTTTATCCTGCGATCCGCTGACGAACATCGCTCCGCCCCAGTTGTAAAGCGTCAGCACGTGGCCGCTGTGACCACTCAAGGCCTGAAAAGGTGTACCGGTCGTGCAATCGGTAACGTAAATCTTGCAATCGCCAGCACCACCGCTGATCAGAAGGCTCGATTTGTTCGACGTGTCCTCGAGGAAGCACAGGTCGCGCACCGTACCATCGTGCATGGTCAATTCAACCTCTTGCCCTAAAGATTAGATATAAATATTGTGTAGTGGTATAAAAATAAAAAATATTAATTTGTAAAAATCAGATAAATTCAATTAATGGTAACGCTAATTATATGTACCTTGATCAATTTTTAAATTATGAATTACTCTTTGCTATTTGAGATACAGATTCTGCGAGAATTCAAAGATGCAAAAAAGAAATTTAATAATTTATTTATGTATTTAAATATGTGAGAAATTTAAAATAAAAATGGGTCAGTCTATGGTTCATAAGGCTTTTTCTCTCTTTTTTTTTAATTTTAAGTTTCTTATTAATACATATACATCTCCGGTCTATCAAATAATACCTTCAAGATTCGACGTATCCGCGTTAAAGCGCATTAATTTCACAGTTTTATCATTGCTTCCGGTAGCGATCAACCGTCCATCCGGGGTCCACGCGAGACAGTATATGGAGCCCTTGTGATGCTTTGTTCTCTTGAAAAGAACGGTAGGTTGATACGTCTGATGATCCTCTCTGAAAGACACGAAATATCATTCGGTATTAAATGATGATACGCAGTAAACATTTTTCAACAACTTGAACCGTTATAAATCATCCGTTTAAAAAAAAAAGAAAATTCCCTTTCACTCTATTAGATTCATCAATTTTTCCTAAGAAGAAAGAAGAATGCTCGAGTCCGGACGTCACTTTCATCGAGCTATTTTCCTCCCTCGTTCCCAGCCTCCATCAAGCGCGTCTCTAATTGAAGCCAATATCGTTGCATATTGTGCACACAAGATTCGGCCGTGGAAACGAGGGATAGGCTCGATGATCTGAAAGAGCGTGCCGTTGCTTTCACGGCGCCGGTTTTTATGCAGATTTTAATTAAGCACGGCTCTTTTCCCACCACGCGCAGCCGACGCGTGTGAGATCGTGATCGCTTGTTGTGTTCCTCTCTGCCGATCAAGATGTTCACCCATAAAAGATGTTCTCCCCCGTTGTTAATTATTATTCGTCCCCTTGAGTCTATTCGACTCGAGCATGACGCGCGAGATTAACGTCACTTCTGCCGCAATTTCCAGCGAGCGCCGAAGGGGAACGACTTTCGAAAGTGACGATACGATTATTCGCAGAGGCGGTTTCTCCGGATAATAACGACATAATTGGAGAAGAGGTTCGTACTAAGTGATAAAAGTGATGGAACAAGTGAATTACTGTGCACAGTTATTTGAGAAAAAGATTAAGAGATATAATGACTGTTAGAGATTATCTCTTGAAATATATACATAGGTATAATGAGAAATTTTGCAAAAGAAACTTTATATTAAAGATTAAGAATTAAAATAAAAAATTCTAAAATTCTAGATTTAATTTTTAATTGCGCGTGGTCAAAATCCAATAAGTTATAATTATTATAAGTATGAAACAATTTAAAAAGTTAAGCCATGTTATAAATTTTACTTGATGAATTGAACTATAACTCTCTTGCCATTTGAGGTTTCTTACGTATGACTTAAAAAATTAGAAGGTAATAATTATCTCAAAATGATAAACTGCAAACATTGCTAGGAAAAAATTCCGTACTTCTATCTACTAGTATCTATAATATTCGAGATTGGCTAATTTTTATACTTTGAAAGTTGGCGTAGAAGTTGTGCAAGAAAGAAAAAGTTATTTATCAACAAAAAGTAGAAATTCATGTTTCGAACAACATATATCTCATATATCAATCAAGCGGGTGATATGATATGTCTATATTTGCACGTGTCTAATTTTTATTACCCTTAATTATTATTATTTTCATACTTTTAGCTTGTCATTTGTATTAACTTCAAATTCTCATGAACTATTTAACAAGTGATTTATATATCCGCTCTATTTTATTCTTAGGCAAATAATTTCCTTTACAACCTCGACAACAGCACTTACCGGCAACAATTACTTTGATCGAAAGCACAAGTAATAAAACCGAGGACTTACTGACTCTGCAATACGATGATGTAAATGTCGACGGTATTAAGTTCGTGATATCTCAATTTCAAGCCGAGCAACAGAATTACATCGTTCTAATTGAACGATCACGGAGTCTCTTGATAGTCAAGTTCTCACAGGCCTCCCGTCGTCCGTATCACCATTGACTTTTGCTCCTATCGCAACAATGTGTCACGGAAAACAATCTCTTGGCGTTTCGTAATTTTACGCAGGTAATTACGAGCGCGCGTGCGTATCGTTAACATTATAATTGCGGTAGCATCTCGAATAACATAGTCGCGTTCTTTGGGACCATTAAGCGGATTTTACGAGCCGTTTATTCGCGCGCTTTATTGTTACGCGACGTAAGATAAGCTAAACTTATACGGCGGTGCTTGAGAGACGTTCCGTGTCCGGTGGCCGTTCAAGCAGCAATTTCGAAAGTTACGCAAGACGCACGTATATGTCGCACTTTATGTTTCGCCGCGAATACAACACGGATAGGTGTAAATTTTCAGTGGTTACAGACGGTAATATATCTCGCGCGTGCAAACTTTCTCGACGCGAACGAGAATCGCTCCGCGCGTGAAATAACAGCGGAGTACGAGGCCGCTTGCAAACGGACAAATGGAAATTGCTGCGCGTTATTGACTTTGGACACAAATTACAGCTCGTTGAACTTACCGGAACACCGTAATACCGCGTTAAATGAGCATTGCCGTGAATTGTTAATAGTAGACGGAATATTCTGCGAGTGAAAGGGGACCGTTTTGTTGTCTACCTTGTAATGCAAAACAGACTGTCTTGTACCATAACATAATACTACACCTCAAAAAAGGAAACTACAGTTCCAGGCAATTCCTACGCATTCGTGAGCAGGATTCTTATCTTTTTATTATGCTTAATTATTACTTCGTTATTTATTCATCCGCGACTACTTTACGTTCTCCAGTTCTTTTTTTTTGCGAAATGACGTTACTTTCTACAATCCATTTCCATTGCCCCGCGATTCTTTCTCGTCCACTGAAACTTACAAATTGATCTCAGAACTAATTTTTATGTGTGTGGTTCGCCGAATTTTCCGACTCCTAATGTATTTTCAGTTGAAAAACAGTTATATTCGACAAATCATATTAAAATCATGCAGGATTGGCCTAAATTCACGTGACTATGGTGTAAATATGATGGCAGGAAAGATAAAATATTGCGAATCGCGTTCAGAGCGACGTAAACGGAAACGACGTGTTACAGCGTGGTGGTAGCCGGTAATGGAAAAAACTGTACCGGCAATCTACATTCGTTGAACGCGCAGGAATGCTCCGTTTGGCATGAAGGCCTCTGCCGCTCGTTAAGCCAGTATACCCGCGTAAAATTAGTTTAGCGGACGCGAATTTATACTTGACCCGCCTCAAATTTACATATGACAAAGCTTTTTTGTTACATAAGTATAAGTGACAATGAAGAATTGCCGATTACAATAAAAATAATTCATAATCAATAAGATTTGTTTTGACTTTCTATAACGTCATTTAATATATCAATTTAATATATATTTCTTTCATGCTTTCAAACAATCTCAGATTTTTTTTTTAATGCTAACCGGCAATTAAAAAGAATTAATTAATTAACTATTTAATTATTAATTGCTTTTAAAACGCTAGATAGTAATTATCTTTGAAACTGTGAACCTGTAAATTGAAAAAAAAAACCGCAAAATATTCATTACCAACCTGTTTTTCCATCGAATGCATATTCAAGCCTGAAAGTTTAGCATTAATAACGAGAAACGATCTTGTATAAAAGTTTTCCGCCCGCGCAATATCGCATAAATATAATATTATTATGCGTATATAATGTATGCATATATTACAAAGTAATTTCACCAAATTACAGCTCGCGATACTTGCAATATGACATTGCAATAGATACCCCTTTCCTCGCGATAAGGGATATCTATTGCAACTTGGGCGAACGCATTTGATTAATCGCGATCTCTGTTCTAATTACACCGCAGAGCGAAGTTGCGTTTGATATTATCGCATCAAGATGATAGATAAGCCGGAGCTTATTGAATAGCGTGACGCGTTCCGCTGTAAGAGCCGTGATTTCTCTCGCGCTTCGCGCCGCGCATTTTTCGTGGTGCGCTATCTCGGGATCCGAAACGTGTCCACCGCGAGAGTAAAAACGACGCCAAGCTCGGCTAAGCAGGATTTATCGTCGTCACGACGAGCGGCGAATTTCAGCTCGCGAAACGCGCTTATCGCGAACGTGAAGTCATTTCGTCGTCGACAATTCTCCCCGCGTCCCCCGATGATCGGGTCGGCTTTTAGCCGACTCGCAATTTACGGTTATTTTCGTCGGCGCCGCTAAAATATATCACAACACACACACACTCTTTCTTTCTCTCTCTCTCACACTTCTTTCATTTTTCGTGGAAGCATGAATAAGTTTATCTGATTTCTCTCGGCTCGACAAACATCACGCATTTGCCTGACTAAATTTTTCGATAATCATATGACGCGAAGCCGTTCATTACTTTTACGTAAGGCCACTGTAACGATACAGTGATATCGCAATTCGTCGAAGAATAACAACTGCATATCGGAGACTGTCATGATTTATCGACATGCCATCTCGAAATGGCTTACACGACATCAAAAGGCTCCGTGCGAGACACGCTTTTCGAGACAGACAGAAGGCGGCAATGTTACGATCGCGTTATTTCCGCGCTTCGATTGAGTCGCAATCGCAATTTAACGATTTCTCGAGCGTCCCGTGCAAAACGACTTCCACCCGCTATCGTATCGGACTTCCGCTGCCGATATAAAATGCATTTTGTAGAAAGTTCGATATTTATATTAGTAACTGATTTATCGATGCATATTTAAGTGGAGAAATTGCATTATTGATAAACGGATATAATAATTAATCGGAATTATGTTCAGGTAATATAAAAAAAAATATAAACGTTTAGGAAACAGATCAATCTATTTCCGAGAAGAAACTTTGAGTTGTTGCAAATAATTAAATTAATTAATTATCAAAAGATTAAGATTATTTTGTAGAATATTTAAATTGTTATTTTTAAAATATTTATAATTTCATTTAAAATAAAAGTGAAAATATCAATTTATGACAGAACCCACAAATGTGATACTTATGAAAATTCTTGAATTATCGATAAGTCGCTTCTCGATAATTAATTGGCGCGTAACGAACGCGTTTCTCACCTGACATCGTGCAGCTTCGGATAAGCGCATATTCGCAGCGTCTTCGAGTTCGATCCCACGGCGTACAGCTTCCCATGGGGGTGAAATTCGGCGCAGCGTATCGCCTGCACGTCCTCCAGAGCGGTGACGGGAACGAAACGCGGTCTCCCGCCGCCGTTGCTGCTTCCATTGCTGGTTTCGAGTTCCGGTCTCGGCTCTTGCTGCAAAACGAGATGCGCGATCGTTACTCAATTTGATATTAATTTGTAATTATCATCGTGCGAGCGAGCGCACGGAACTAATAATATGTCCGTTGTAGCGCAGACGATTAAGGAGCCACGCCGATGTAGCTCTTGCAAACGAGGAATGCACGCGGAAAAGCTACACAACTATCGTGATACATCGTAGTGCTCTAACAAGATCTAATGAATGCCTGCTGGCACAAAGCAACCGTTTTTATTTGCGGATGGGACAAGTACCGTCGCAAATTGCGGATGCACTTCTGCGTCCGGTTGCCACGATGAATATGGAAACGTTGCGGTGAGATGAACGTAATATCCAAACAATATTATTGTATTTGATACTCATACTCTCGTTGCTTCCTACCTACTTATAAATTATAAATGTTAAAATTATATAGAGGATATAGAATACAATACAACTGTATTCTACACACGTTAATTGGATATGGAAAATAGTAACTTTAAGATTAATAAAATTTCAAATAAATAATTCAATAAAAAAAGAAACATCAATGTGAGCCAAGTGCAAATATAAAATATTAATAAAGTGGATAATAAGTATTAAAGAAGAATATTTGTAAGAATTCAAATAATTATTAGATATCATCTCCCCGTAAGGGGATGATTTTGACTTTTTTGGAGAGAAAATGAGAACTATCATGGCGAATGTAATTAACACATGAGATGTTAATTACATCTTAATTCGCTTTGAAAGTTCAGTGATAATTAACGCTTTTAATTCTTTCACCACTTCTGAATTTCTTTTTTGAATCAATTAATATGCCCAACATGGAGATATGCATGTTTATGTATACATAAAGAAATTTCACTTTCTTATTTCGCGCAAGATGCAAATGATGCGCTCTTCTTGTGAGACAGTTATTACTCCAAACTCGCTAAACCAGCTCGCGCATTGCAGGCAGCGAACCGAACGGAAGATGAAAAATTCAGAAATACTAGAAAGTTGAATTCTGGATGAATTTCTACTTCACTAACTTTTGCGTATAAGTAGTTTATTTATTTCAATATTCAATATAAAATTCGAGCTAAACTTCGTCGTTAAACAAAATGCATGATCCGGCATTATCGATAAACGTTTTCTATTTAAAGACAAGAAAATAGGCAAAGTGTGTGCGATGAAATATTAATGCAGCTCAATTTCACATAGTCATTTTCCGCGTAGGTAATCGTAATAACTGTAATTTTATTTCTTCAACATCGACAGTTAAGCAACTGTTACGGAATTATTGTTCATAGAAAAAGCTCGCAATGTTTCTCGGCGCCAAGCACTTCTTCTTTTTTTTTTGAAGCTACAGGTCCGGAATCGTTTCGCGATTCGTGTTTGCGCAACGACGCGCTTCGCCACGCTTTTACTTTCAAACCACGAGATTGGCTACGACCGTTTATCTAGATGGATAAATTAGCAAAGCAAATGCATGAACTCCTGTTGTTCTCTTCTTGGCAAACCGTGCAGCACGAGCGGAATTATTAGCGCTCGCGTGCGTTTTCACGCGGCGGCATACGATTAACGGCGCCGAAGCTGTTTCTTGCCAATTGGAATGACTTACGCGCGTGTAATTAGATCTTGAATGCGTGCGTGACAGGTGCATCAAATCCTCACGAAAAGATAAGATATACATAAAGAAGCCATGAACCGATAGAAATGTTTTCAAGTTTAATTGTTATTAATAAAAAAAATTTTTTAGTCATGACTCGATGTAAAAATAAAATCACTTTTGAAGAATATTCACATTTATTATCATAAACCAATAATGTATAAAAAAACAATAAAAAAGGAATTGCATTAAGAATGATATTTGACATGTATGTATATGCCATCTGTTTCACAATTTCGTTCTTGTATGAATAAATATCACGTCAATAACCATTGTATGATTCATTGATTTCTTTCGATGAGAATTTTTTATCTAGTACACCCATGAGTCAATCTGAACAATAAGTGAGAGGAATTGAAGGGTGAATCGGATTAGATTTTTAATTATAGTCTCGCTTACAAATTCACTACCTTTCACTTTAAGTCGCTCTAATTTGCTACGAAATAGCTATTGTTACGTCTAAATGTTATATTTTCTAAAAGATCCGATCTCAATTTGATTTATCTTTCAATTCTATTCACCCTTCATCCATCGTTATTACACCGTGAAAAGGAAAACGACAATCATATATTTCGACGATCGCTCTTTTGTGAGAAGACGTCTCGCGAGTGAGAATGGGGCCATAGAGGAGACTCGATCGTAGATCCGAGAGAGATTCCCATTTCCGCGAAAATTCTGGCATTCTCCATGCAACGATCTCCCGGGCGACTTAACGAGCCGGAAACATTTCTTGATCGTAATTCTGTTGGGAAAAGCAGATGAAACATAGAGAGAAGCATAACTGAGAAGCCTAGTTTTGCCGATCGGTCAATCAACCCGCCGACCATCGTTATAGACGTTCGGTCTTAATAGCTCTGTATAGCCTTGCGAAAGCGACGATGCAGACGGAAACTTTATAGCATATGGATGGATACTTCGAGATCCCGAACGAAAGCGGGACGAAGATGATGCAAATGTAGTTTCGAACATGGTACTGTTTCGCACTCGATCTTTCGACTGTCTGTATATCAAAAGGATCGATGAATGAAAGACTTGCCTAACATGGTAACAAAGCGTAGTGCTTCAATGCGATTGTAAGATGAATATAATTAATAATCTAGCAATATATAATAATTCTTTCTTATGAAATGAGATATAATTTATATATATATAAAAGCAAAAATACAGTTGTTCAGAAATTTATCATAGGCATTAATCGAAACATCGAAGCATCCGGATTTACAGATGATTAGTGATATACATAGTTGACATCCGCGACCTTAATTCCTCTATAAATGATCATCTCCTCCGTACTCTTATAAGGAGAAAAGGGTGGATCGCGAAGGATCCGCCGGATGCCCTGAAGGCCTTTGGACACGCGTCTCCGATCGAAGATTGGAGGGACGGATCCAACGATGCGTGGCACGATAAAAAGCAACTAATAAAGGGGCCTTGACCTGATTGCTGACTCCGACTTTTTACTTTCCTCCATCGTCGCATCGTTAAAAAAAAAAACGATGCGATGCGCGCGAAAATTTACGCACATTGCGCGTATAAATATCGTGGTATCAATTATAAATTCACTTGTCCTAGATGCGGCCTGCAATTGATGAGTCCCCATAAAAGATCACGACAGCCCGATATTAACGGTATTAATGATATTAAGTGATTTTTGTTCCGCGAATCGACGATGATCATGATTGAAATTTTCACTCTTCTCTGAAAAACCGGTTAAACCGGATCAATCCGTGATCGTTTTCGATCTCAAACGCCTAGTTATCCATAGAAAAAGAAAGACAATTCGATGATTTAATTTGATTTAATTAAATGGATGCGAAGGACGAATCTACGTACGAAGTATGTAGTTCCATGTATTTCGGATAACAAAAGCTGGTGAAAGCAATCGTTTTCTGGGTTACGGCATACTTTTTCGTCGATCGGTATTCAGACAGAAATCAAAGATGCACGCGTGCGGGCTTAAGGGCACTCGAGATTCCGACACACGAATTTCACCGTTTAGTTTTGAAATAGTAGTTATATGAAATTACGAATGCCCTGCAACCGGGAAGAGAATGCTCGTACTACGCGCACATCGTGTTCTTTACTTTAAAAGCATATTACGTATAATTAATGTGTTCAACTCCTTATTTAGCGCGTTACATTCAATTAATATGATTAATTACTGTTACACTCGCCTTAACTTTAGATTTTTTTTTTTATCAAGATACGAAATGCGAAGATATATTAAGAAATAATTTCTCTTATATTAATGAGAATAACAACCGAGAAATTTATTCAGACATGTTAAGCGAATGCGGAAGTGAATTAAGCATCGCGGATATAGCGCTAAACAATCCTCGGCGGTGTCATCGGACGCGGAAGACGAAATGGCGAGATATATCCTTAAACAATTAAAGAGCAGATTAATGAAGAAAAAGTTGTGTTATCGACTGAATATCGAGAATGTAAAACGATTCCAGAATTCTGACGACATTTCGTAAGAGGTTACTCGCAGATAACGAGTTTTCGCACTTTTATCACCTGCAAAACGAGATATAGTTGCAATTTGTTCTCAAACGAGCCTAGCACATTATGCGCAATCTGTCCTGACTAGAGACATTTAAATCAATCGGCCACTTATAGAATACTTGGTTTCTAGAGTTCAAACGATGATATCGAATCGCCTAAGGAAACCGAGTGATGTTAATACGCGTATAAATCCTTAGATACGGCAGTCCTGGTTATTATGCTGGTTATTAATTATTGCAACTGTTATTACCCAGCCATTATGAAAGCATTACTTTTATTCTGTAAGAGACCATCGAGCATAGTCCGCGAATGTATCGTCTTGAATTACGAGCGACGTCGCATTAATTTTCTTACGTAGCGGTAATTTCGACTCTCGAGGAAGTCTCCGTAACTTTCTATCGTATGTACGAAACGCACGCGACGGAGATTATAATTAAACGGTCGATTACAACGTGGCGCAAAACGCTCTTAGTTAATAGTAGACTCGCTGCCGGTGTAAGAGAGGAACTCGAAAATTATATCGCCGCTTTCGACATATACGTGCAATTCGTGCCCATTCACCGGGGAAAAAAATCACCCCGTCAATACACATTCTTCCTTTTAGTCGTCGCGAATGTGTCCCGTCACACCGATTAATTGCGCAACGCGAAGAATACCTCGCTTTCACTGAACAGTCTGGATTGTCGTGCACCGGTTATTTACCGCAACAAATCTAGTAATAAGTCCAATTTCTCAAACGATTGTTTTTCGCAATGAAGTGTGCCCGTCGAAACGATCAGGAAGCCGGGGCATGCTTGATGGAGCTTTGACGAGCAGCAAAAACCAATCGACATCAAGCCGATCAAGCGGAACAGTCGGTTTTTTCCATGTATGTACGCTCGTAATTGAGATTTATCACGATAACGTCACAATATGCAACTTGTGCTAGACGCACATCACGCTTTTGATCGATCCGCGAGCGTATCGATCCGCTGATCTGGCAATCTGTCGATCCGTCAACACAGCGTATCTAATTAGCGACGAAACTGGTTAACAATGTAACGATTTAATGACCGGCAGCTGGTTAACGACATTTCTTAACTGCAAGCACGATGTATACTAAGATTACGACGGATCACCGAGACGCGATCGATCGTGAGAAATAATGGAATATAATCGTGATCGTCAGCGAGAATCTCTCCGTAGTTCCGCGGAGCGTGGAATAAAGGGTTGAGATTATTCGTTGATTAGCGATTATTTCGACGGGCCGAATTAACTTTCTTAATAAAGAAGTAACGGTTGATTAATTCTATACCTATCAGGAACACTTTCTACCCCGAGTTAGTCGAAAATGTGGCTAATTAAAGAGTATAATTTAGAAAAAGATGTGGACCGGAACGTGTTACGTGTAACAAAAAAAAAACAGAACCTGTGCAACAACTTTGTTTCCAACATTTGCAAACATGAATATGAATTAAGAGACATTTAGAAATATAAAAAAGATGTAATGTAAATATATAAAAAAAAGGAAAAAAGAATTAAAATCAAATTGAACAATCTTAAAATATAATAAAATGAATAAATTCATTTTATAAGTCTTTATAATTATTATCGATACTTCTTTTGCTTGGTTTATTTTATGTATGCTCATACAAAAATACATTCTCTCATTCTTGAAGTATTTTGTATAGTATACACAGCTGTGTAATCTGCGTAGCTCATCGTATAAGCTGTTCAAGATATTCTTCGGAACGATAAATGCAACTTATTTACTTCCGCTCTACAAGCAAAATTAAATTCCATGGAACACTTTCTTCGACCGACATTCATGAATCGCGACAGACGCGAGAAAAAGCGATTATCCCCACGTTCGAATCGCCAAGTTCCGGAATTGTATAATTAGCTACGAGGCGAGTGCGGAATGAATGTCGCTATGTGGTTTCTCCTTGAAACGTTTTGTAAACTCATAGGCGATTATAATTCTATCATCGTGTACCGAATGATTTGGCTAATTCAGTTTAGAAGGCAATGTAAGAAGCAGCATGTTTCCGGAATTAAGAGCGTAAGAGACGCGGATTGTGCAACTAGTCGTCCAGAATAGATTAGCAAACTCACTGATCTGTAAATCTCAGTCTGAAAGTCGTTCTGGCACTTTGAGTGTATGCGAAATTGTGCATTAGTCACGTAGTAAATGCATTATACAGGGAGACATAACCGCGATAACTCGCACGAAAAATCATATCGAGAATGAATAGCCTGTCACTCAATGACTTAAGATATGACGCAAATAGAATTACTAATTGCCTTCATAAGCTAATATTAACGTTACTATAGAACAACATTATTAAACAAAACTTAAATAAGATAATACTATTATTTATATACATATATATATAGGCATACATAAAAATTTTTATACCCAAAACAGATTAAGATCGATATTACAGATATTATATAGACAGAAAGCGCGGACAGGTTAAGCAATAAAATAAATGAAAGCATTTAATTACTTGTAGAAGGAACTTAACAGTTTTTTAAAAATTTTCAATTCATGATGTAACAAAATATTTTCTATAAAAGGATATACGAAAGGCTTATGCGTATAATAAATAATATATTAAATATTTAATTACATGTGAAATTGTTATTGGATACGATAAGACTCTTTCAGCAATACAAAATATAAAAAAATTTCATCTTATGTAAAAGAAATCTCTCGTATCTCTGTCTCAAGACAAGCCTGCTCATAAAGATGTCAACACACCATATAGCTACCGCGTCGTCTTCCCGACTTGTCGCTCCTGTTCTCCTCGGATTTTCTGCAGATTTTTCCGACTCTTTCGAACGTGTTCAGCGCGCGTTCCTCTGTATCAACATCCAGGAGATTCTCCATGGACCTGCGAATCTGCCGACAAACGTTCACGCCCTTAGGGCTGTTTCGCTGCAAATGATTGCCATTCTCGTCGTGATAATCGTCCCACTCGCTCATTTCGCTCCTGACATCTTCTAGAGACCTGGTTCTACCGACAGCGCACGTGCAAGGTGGCATGCTCCTGGTGAGGCCGCCCGAGCTCTTGGCACGTCCTCTTGGCCGTTCCATCATCATCATGCCAGGTGGTGGCATCGCCACCGGCGATACTTGAAGCGGCGACATCGCTTGCGGCGGAGGTGGCATGGCATTTCTGTATAACGGGGCCAGATAGTAGTAGTCCCGCGATTTGTTGGGATTGGCGGTAATCCTCGGTGCGGGCACGTAATTGTAATCGGGGATGTGTGGGGTTATCCATTGGGCCAAAGTATCCAAAGGCACAGGTCGATAACAATAGGACGGTGCTCGATTATTTCTGTACATCGGCGGCCAAGGTCGGTGCTGTTTTAGATCGAAACGGGGATCCATACGTGGATCCAGCACTCGGATGTCACCCATCGTAAATTGTGATCTATATTGCTCCTTTTATAAGATTTTGGAGCTAATTACTTTAAGATCAGTTGAGATACACTGTCACATTTCCTCAACTGATTTCTCGGTCAGTTATACAGAAAATTCGTTTTATTAAATATACTCTATAGTTATATGTCAATGTATATATTCTATATATTTTAATATAGATATTAATTATTTTTGTAAAATGTATTTTTTAATAATTTTTTCAGTCAAAATAATTCTGAGTTTCTTCTCAAGTAAAAATATCTTTTAAAAATCGGCTACTGAAATAGTTTCTTTACGTGATAAACGATTATCACGTTCGATTATTTCAACACTTATTGCTTGTTAAAATGTTTGAAAAAAATTGATTGATAAAGATAATAATGATGTCGTCAAAGATCAATGTCATCGAAAGCGGTGTTTGATGATCGCGCACTTAGAGAGTTTGGCACGCTCGGTCGAATAATAGAGAGATTCTGGATTAGAAACGTTTCTCGTAGAACGACAAGCGAGAGAAAAGTTCAATCATGCGCAACGAGAAATTTCGGTTTTCGGAGAAATTTTCACTGTTCGGTGCCCTCCGGAGAATTTACGTCTCAACGGAAAAAAAAAACAGATCACTTTCAAATTTGACTCGACACTTCACTTTCAGGCTTATCGATCAATCAAATTGTCACCGACAATCGAAGATTCTGTCGTTTTGACTCAACATCGTGTTCTCTTCAATCGTTCTCGGATTTCAGTCTTTTAGCGTTTCTTCTTCAGTCTCTTAGCGGATTTACCAAGAAGCACTGTGATTTCCGTCACACTCGAGAAACACTTGAGGCGTTCGAAACGATCTCGCGGATCGCGAGCTATCGCGGCCCGTGCTCAGCTGGGTACGACGAAGGAGTGCGTAGACTACGTTCTCGCCGAGCCACTATGGTCCGTTGAGAAACGACCCACTTCTCCTCGTCCCGAACGCGAAAGACGTCGTCTCTCCTACCACCGCGAAACTCATCCCCCTTTCTTTCGCGCATATCGTGCGAAGCGAGAGTAGTTCGCGGTTCCGTCAGGGGGAAGATTGCTCGGATCTTAAATAACTCGTTGTCAAATAATGTTGATTTATGAATTTCGTCAATACTAGCATAGTGCAAAATATAGTACGTTTTCGACACAGATAGAAAGGTTGAGAAAGCAGGTGAACTTATAACATTTATTACAACGGATATAATACAAACGGATCATTTTTACAAGTGTCAGAATTTTAATAAGAATTCTGATAAATGAAAAGAATTTTTTTTTATCTCATCAATTTACTCATCTATTCTGCAATATTTCGATTTATTCACATTTATTCCTTCCACAGTTTAGGAATACCGTTAGATAATTACGATTAAGAAATGATTACGATATAACAAATAAGAAAACATGTATAGAATTGTAGAATAGCTTCATATAAGTGAAATTTAAGTTATTGTTGCAAATTGCTATTGATGTAATAAAGATACAAAATTTAATATTAAAATACTAGAATAATTATATCAAGACAATTATGTTGTTTAAAAACAATAGTGATTGCATGATAGCCCCGCAATACGCGTGTGATCTCATTTAAAAGAATCAGCGAGGGATATCTTCTACGTTAGAAACGTAGCACATCAAGATCACGCAATATAAATAGAATTAGGAAAAGGATTGTTTAGAGGCAGAGACGCTTGTTACAGAAATACAAGCGTTGGCATTTACAAGAATAAAGAATTTTCTTTAAAACTTTAAGATAGATGGAATAAGAACTTTCCATGTGAAAATTCATAACGTTAATCCTGTTCTATCAAAATCTCGTAAACAAGATCTTTAGCACCAATTTTCGAGATCTGCGAACCGAGAAAAGATATAATCGCATCCATTGGGAGAGTTCGATGATGTACATGATGGATGAAAAAAAAGGAGCAACTGCAACATTCGTTTTCCATCCTCTCTCGCTTTCACTGCGCGATCATCTTTTCCAGCGACAACCACCGGGGCCCATCCGCTCGTATTAATCTTGTTTCGAGATAGAAATCGCGTCATTATTCGCAGGAAGTGAGAACGAAGGTGGGCGTCGAGAACCGACGTGTCGGCTCGATCGTTTTCATATCGCAAAACGCGCTGCCTCCGCGAATTCAATCGCGAATTGTGTCGCAACAATTCTCAATGTGCGTCAGGACGGAATTGAAGGTTGCTGCAGAGTTGAGGTAAAGAAAAGAAAACGCATGCAGTAACAGCATGATAGTTTGTGCTATTTCTCCTTTTTATTCCGTCCTTCAGACTTAGGCGACTGCGAAAATGCGGCTGAGGATACGCGTGTGCCTCAAGAATGTGGTTTAGATTTACAATTGATGCGCTTTAATTGATACCTACGCTTATTTTGTTTTTGATATAGAAGTAAAAGATTTCGGATATATGTATTTTAAAGTTTGTTTCATATGGAAAAATCAGAGTTTTCCTATACGTCAAAAATAAATATTAACATCATTTATACAGGCTATATTCATAAAATAATAGATAAATTATTCTCGTCTTTTTTTATGAAGATTTCTATATAAGAATAAATTTTCTATCATTTTTACCGTTTCATAGCTGAATATGAATGAAGTAAACCTGAGTATTATTAATAACTAGTATTCGATTAGATAGTTTCAGTGTCAATTCCAAAATTTCTTAATCATCCATGTATAAATTTTTTTTACAAAAATATTACATCTTATTATAATTATTATTTTACAAATAGTAATTATATGCGATGTCATAATTATTGTGAGCGTAATTTTCTCTTTATTTAAAAATTCTTTACTCATGCAAGAATGCACATATATAATTAGAATGTACAATTAAGAGCAAGATAGTATGTTTCAGAAAAAAATGTGAAGAGAGAAATTAGTTTATATCTATTTATTTGTCGACAATGAGTATAGATGCGCACTACTTATTTCCAAGGCGTTGCGACGAATCATAACTGGTTTAGCCTTGCAGCAGCACCGTATGTTGCACTTTCTTACATTGTGATCGATGCCGTTAACAGCTAGGACTTAAATCGATATTATCACATGTGTTTTACAAATTTCTTCGGTCGGCTGATTTTACGAGCGTTCTGCGTGCATCGCACGAATGGATTTATCCTGACGACTGATCCGGGCAATACGTATATTTCGTCGCGGCAATTACCGGATCTTGCGTCTCGAGAGAGATATCTTGCAGATAAGCGCGAGTAAGATTTTATATGACGATTCATTGCATGATTCTCAGATATGGATGATGACTTTACGGCTTAAAGTTAATGTTGTTTATACGTATATACAATTTCATTCGAACACTTTTTTCAATTTCATTTACATGTATATACGATACTAATTTTTATACTGTTTATTAGATAGTATTTTTCAACCAATCGTACAACCTAATTTTAATAGAAAAGATATTTGCAATTTTTTTAATATTTTTAAATATGCTCAGACAATATGTTTTTTATAGTGATTTTCTCTTCATTTAATGTTAATAAAACAGTATAAAAATTAGTATCTAATAAACAGTACAAAAATTAGTTAATAAAGCTAATTTTTATACTGTTTATTAGATACTAATTTTTATACTGTTTACATTTATTAACATTAAATGAAGAGAGAGAAAATCACTATAAAAAACATATTGTCTGAGCATATTTTAAAATATTAAAAAAAACTGCAAATATCTTTTCGGTTAAAATTAGGTTGTACGAGACTTATTATCAATATGGGGCTCAGTTTCATCGATATTCATAAATGCATGCCTCTAGCGCGCATTCTTTGAAGAAAAAAAAAGATGTCATGTGATTTCTTCACTACGAGGCGCCGCCTTGCTATACGATCACGTCAATTTGATTTTCCATTGCTGCTTTCTCCGATACGCTCCGTTAATAATCTGCCGCGATGTGCGGCAATCCTCCGCTATTTTTCTTCCCGGTCTCTCTTCCTTTTTCACACCGCGGCATCATCAGTTGCCGCGGCGCGTACACGCGAAATTTCCTTTCGCCGCGGTAATTACGCACGCGTCCGTAAATCGTCAACCGATTATTAATACTATGTTTTGCACCTCGCTTCAATTTCACTCGACTTGTATTGATTCGTGTCAGGAATATATAATACTCGTTGATTATATGGCGAGAACGAAAGTGATTCGATCCTTTCGCCGTGTTCAAGTCAAAAGTCACTTGAACAAAATCAATTAATGAAACAGATAAAATCAAGTCTATTAATATCTTGACTAATCAAATCAATAAGGTGATCCTGGCGTCAGTAAGTAATCGAGTTTCGGTAATAAGTGATAGTGTTTATATTTGATTTATTGTTCTAATTTTCTGCATTTACGTAATATTAATTTGGCGTATAGGTATTAATATTAATTGAACGTTTCGCCTATGTGATATAATGTAATATACATACATGTTCCTCAAGCGAGAAACTTTAATCTGTTGAATTCTATGTAAACCGGAATTGAATTTGGCAAAAAACCGCGAGATACAGATGTTACAGATGAATTTCTCCAGGTTGACATTCGAATCAATTGACACAAAAATCACGGAAAACAGACCGCGAAGCATATAATCGACACGAGACGTCGATGCGTCACCTCCGCAGGACATCTGCGTTTTAGAGAAAGTATCGCGCGACACAAAAAGTAAATTGCCGTGATCCGGTGGCATGAGCACATGCGATTTATCTCAACGTGCGAAAAGAGGATGGGGGCCTTTTGGATATCTTTTTGTCATTGCGTGAATCTTTGAGCAATTATTATGGTCGGCCGCCATTAGAAACGCTCGTTCCGGTGACGTTGGGTTGCGTGCTGTCGATGGTAAACCATCGCGCGTCGCTATTAAAATGCGATGGCTCTCTATGTAGATCTATGTAGATCGCGAGAAAATGAAATCTGGAGCGGGCGTTTGTTTGGAAGACAACGGCAGCGAATTATCTCATGACGAAACCGAGGGTGATCCACACGAGCCGTGAAAGAGTTCATCTGATTAGGTGAAAGATTACCATGTTGGAAATTGGAACGTAACAGCGAAAGGAAGACGATCCGTATTATTAAACTAATATCGCCTTATTAAAAAACGTATCAGACGATACTAGGTCGACAAAATATTATTAAGGGCCATTAATTATTGAATATTATTTTTTTAATGAATAATACACTTATACATTAAATATCAAACTTAATTTTTTAAATACAATCTAAAAGTCAGTGATAAAAGAGAAATAAATGACTAATAACTCCTATAAATAAATATCTTCTTTTTGTTCAGCTTTAAAACTGAACTTTTTAATTCTGATAATATTGTCTTCTTTAAAAAAATATATATAATTATATTTCTCTTGGACTGAGACGAGATCATTGGTTAAATAATGGTGTGTCTACGTAATGCCGCCTTCGCGTCAAGTACGATTTCTTCTCCCTCAAAAGGAAAACGCAATGACTTGCAAGAGCGCATCGACAAGAAATGTTGTCGAGGTCAAAGTTATCGCAGAAACAGGCACACGTTGACCGAGTTTTTGGTACCGGACTTACCAGCTATCAAATTCCTACTTCAATTCATGCAATGATTTTGCATTAAACAGCCGTCAACCGTATGAAGAATGGATTTTGTTTTTTCTCACGGTCCACATTCCCTTCTTTTTCTTATTCATCAAGCTTCATTCACATCTTTATTATCATTGATTTTGGAAAGTTTATTAGTTTATAGAAAGGTATTGGAAGTAAATCGTATAATTCTACCTGATGATCCATCCTTTCTGCGATCCAGTGACTATCGTGAGCGCGAATGAAAATTACTTCATTTACGCGTGACAGAGCAATCGGATTGACCTTTTCATTTTGAAAAGCTATCGATGGCTGACACTTGAAGTTGAAAAACAACTTATCGGCTCTCTAACTCGTTGCGCTCTGCACGAATAGAATTCACCGCGCATATACGCGCGTGTACCTTCTTATTTGCTTATCCGAGAAGCCGCGTATAGCGTGAGAAAAAAAGAAGCGCGACCAGTTTTCTTGAAAAATCACTTGCGTAATGCTTGCGTATTGAGACCAGCGGCGACTTCTTTCGTCGGAGGTTCACAGCGGAGTTTGGAGCGGAAACGAAAAATGTAACGTCGAGTATGACCGGATTGCCGGCATCGTGTACCGTTAAAAATACTAATAACAGGTTGACCGGTACCTGTCACGAAAACGGGCAATGCGATAACCGGCATAACGAAATGTAAACCGTACATTACCAAGTATACACGCGCCACGTTGTAATTAACATACGTCCGGTCTTGATACGTGGACCATGACTTGAATCGCCGCTGACGGATTATACCGAAAAAAAAATATCGAAAGCGACATATCGATATAGAAAGCGGAAGAATAAAGGTTTCAAATGAATATAATTCAAATATATAATTCAAAATTACCATGGTTCAAAATTAAATGTTACCAACGAAGTTGATACGATGTTAATTATTATTGCGTTGCTGTCAATTAATGTACTTACAAATTTAATTGTGAATTATATGTATACTTAAAATATATAGATAATTATAATTTACATTAACGAAGGAAAGAAATAATTTTCATTTTGCTGGCTAATTAAATTGATGTATGGTTTTTTTATGTTTTGTAACTAAATTAATGTAATTACTCTTTTTAATATCGAATAATAAAATGATTATTATTATAGAATTATAGATCGAATTATAGATTAGAGCTAATTAATAAAATTGTAAATAAACATACATATATATATAAAATAATAATCATTAGGCATGAATGACAAATAATATTTGACTTAATCGTCTCTTACGTCATTTCAATTACATGAAAAATTAAATTGCTGATCCGTCATTAGTGTACAATTAATCTACAATATACACGAGCACTGCGGTGTATCGCGTTTTCACAAATTACGAACATCACGATTGGGAGAAAAAAATCGCGCCGGTTTGTGGCAATCACAAGAAATTTACAAGAAAGTGGATTACCATTAGATGCGCCTGGTCGAGCTTGCATCCATCAGCGCGAAGATCGCGACCCAGATTTTCTCGGCAATAAACTTAGCTATTCCGGCCACGTTTTGAATCGTATTTTCAATGAATACTTGTTTTCCTTTTCATGAACGACAAGAAAAAGTAGCGCTCATTACGGCGTATTTATTATCGTGAAATTAAAAACAAAAATTAAATACAAAAAAAAAAGAAAAAAACTGTTGTATAAGTATATCGATAACGCAGAGCTCCTCGGTGAGATATTCAAAGAGAAGTCTTGACCAAGAATCGTCGAGGTAGAGAAATCGTTTACCATCAACCTTCTGGTACATTCACCAAGCTAACATAGGTTTCTATTTTATCTGCTTTGAAGTACGTATCCCACCCAATATATAATGTATAAAAAAATCTAATAATTTATAAAAACATTAAAAAAAGAATTAGTTGAACTAAAGATACTTGTGCTCTTTTTAAAAAAATATATTGATGAGAAGTGTGAAAGATTTCAAAACATATAATTTTATGAATTTTTCCCATAAAACATTTTATAAGATAGTTTACAATAATTAAACAATTTCAAAATTATCAATTATTAATTTCTCTAAAAAGAACATAATTCAATGAGCAGTATTTTCAAGAAAAATGTAAGTATTGATGTTTTTTATAAGAGGATTTCATTATGTATACTTTATATTCAAGACATTACATATGCATATCAAGATGTTATATCCGTGAACTTGAAATTTTTGCAAACGCTTGCATAGTCGTTGCCACATTTTTCATTGTCCTCGAGCACCGACATTAAAGTATAATTGGTATCATCATCATTCAAATGATGATTACCGTTTTGATGCCGCCTACAAACGGGGAAACAATAATCGTTTCGGCGGCAACAAGTAGATGAGGGACTACGACATCATTAGCATTGTAAATCATTTCGTTTTCTGCGCGTATAATATATTCCAAAAAGAACCGATATTTAATTTATGATTGATTTAATAACGTAATTAAATATTTTAAAACCCGCATATGTAGAAATTACATTAGAAATAATCTAGATCCCGTAATTTGCAATCGCAACTTTAATTAAGAATGTTCACAGATCGTGACTGTATCATTACAATCACGCGCGATTCTCATTACCTTTACTTCAAAATAAATTTAAAGAATGGAAGACATGGTTCGTGTCTTAAAAAAAAAAAAGAACCGACTACTGTGCTCGAGGAGCAGAAATATAATGAAGTATACTTGAGAAGACAAAAAGAATCGGAGAAAAAACGAATATTCATAGGTGTTGTCGGGCACGTCGGCGTGCAAAGGTGCAATGACGACCCACGCGGATCACACCATACATGGAAATACGACTGATCGACAAGATATTATTGATGACGAAAGAAGATAACCTGCGTCTAATTTTAGAGTACGGGAAAAATACCGATCATTGCAAAAACATGTTTGCTCTGGTAAGCCTCATATTAATTACTATGTTATTACTACTCAATTACTATGTAATCGTTATTTCCATCTACAGCTTGACAACTGATTGACATTGGTTACATAAATCCACCAGTACAATCCACAAAATGTTTCAACGTTTCAATTAAATCTGAAAACTCGACGTTGCGATAATGCAATGTATGAAAGAGAGAGATGCGCTACAAATCTGTTAAAAGATAAAAAAAAATTAGACCAAGCATTTGTCAAAGAAACGATAGATATGTTCGTTCCGAATGATTGAATAACGTCTTATTGTCGTAAATGTCGACCATTTCACTCGACAAAGAAATTGTTCATCACGGATCATGGTCATAGCAACGTAGTTTGCGGTATCGATAAAAAGGTCATGTGCTAGGATAGAGATGAAGAAAGGAACGTTCGATTTCACCGAAATACACAAGGATGAAGAGATGATGGTTACATAGAAGACTTTCACCAAATTAGCAAATATTTTACGTTGTGTAGGTCTTCCTGCATAACGTTTCGAAAAGTTTCGAAGATTATGCGTGACGCGAGCTCGATATCTTGCGCTTTCTCGACATAATTTTGCATAGTATTACAAGAGTGTTCATCAGATTACAAATTATCGGAATTACACGTTCAAGATAAATTTATAAATTATTATATACAATTTATTTTTAATTATAACAGTAGAGTACAAATTAACGAATTATATTAATATTAAAAAAAAGCTTGTAAGTTTTAACGGCGAAAATAATTAATACTATAAAATTCTAGCATAATACATGGACGATAATTTGATAAATCTAATTTGCACGTTAATAATACTGATAAAACGTTCTTTTATTTATTAAAATCACAGCACCGCACTACTATAAAAATCTTTTTCATCAATTTAATTAGTAACGTTAAGAACTGCATGAGTTACATTTAATAGACTCTTGATGTACGTTTCATTAAATTTTAATTAAGTTGTTAAATTAATCATTGATAATTAAAACCGAGGAATATTTCAATAAGAGATATGAAAAATTGTTAATCTTTAAAGAAATTATAAAATAGATACGTAAAGAACTTGTGATTTTCCTTCAATCATTTAAATCAGTAATATGTTTTCGCGAGCAACAGATACAAGCTCTTATTCTTTAGCAATTTTTTTAACAATAATAATTAATATTAAAATAATAAACAATTAATTTTGATCAATGATTTTATAATTGTATCTAAAAAGATATGTATAAGTGAAAGTTTTCTCACCTGAAACTCTAAAGAATCCATCGCACCATCTGAGAGAGATTCATAACCGATTCGATTCTTCCGTACGAGATACGGAAGTAATTTTTTCTCGAAACACGGTAGTCCTCGCATGACAATTAGAACAAACGACGCTTTTCGAGACCGATTTTGCAAAGTCACACTCAAAATTTTCAGAAATTAACACTTGCAGTAAATAGATACCGGCCTAGTCGACTGTCTGACTGACAGTAGTAAAGTGAATGACCCCACCTACTCGAACCGAATGGAACTTGAATCCAAGTCTTCAGTCTTAAAGATCTACGAGCTTCCCCCGGATATTCCGAGTGAAGCGATCGAGAAGATAACTTTCCATTTCTATACATCTAGCTGGATTACTCTGACAATTTTTGGAAAACTGCATTTTTAAGAACTATTTAAATATTTATATGAAAAGCGATTTTCAAGAACAGACAAATTCACATTCAAAAAATTACAATTTTTTATTTTTAGGATTAATTTTTAGATTTATAATTTTGAAAAATTTAATATTACGAGTTCAAGATTTCTTTTAAAAAAAATTGTATTCTTTTATATCAAAATATATTTATGGCTTTAGTAATTTGATAAATAATAATTTGATAAATAATAATTTGATAAATAACTGCAAGAAATTGGTTTATAAAAAATATAATTGTATTATTTATTATTGTTAGCTCGATATTTTCAACTGTAGTTTTGGAATATAATATTCTACAGAAATTCTGTAATACTGAAGTTTTTCGTACAGACTTTTTATGGAAAAAAGATTCTAAATTATCTAATAAATAATTTCTACTTCGTATGAAAAAAAAAGCTTGAGTATTCTATGTCTATATTGTTCTTCGCAGATAATTTAAAGTGCTTTTCCATGTTCCTATTAGAGCATCCGTTATCATGCTGCATGATACGTATGTAAGTCATCGAAGTTGAAAATTAACATGTAAAATAGAGTCTAATTTTTATGATCAATTCATTGCGAAATTATTACGATTTACCTAGCTATTTACTTCCGGCAAATTTTTTTATATGAGAGAAAACTATTGCAATACTGCGAATAACGTGCGTGACACACGAAGCATCCTCCCGCGGGTCAATTTTGGCTAATTTGTGCGTCAATAAGAGTCAATTTTTCATAACGGTACCAAGACGGCGATCGGTCAATCATCTTGGATGTCGTCGTACCGTGAGACGAAACGGTTCCGGAGCCGTGTGACACGCGGAAAATCGCCCGTGCTCGTCGACCGTGAAGCTGCATGTAGGTAAAGCGCATCGCGGACGAAACGCACGTGCGGTAAAGACCGGATTGAGAAATTTCGACATCTCGCAATGGAATGATAACTGCGCATCGTTTGACCAAGAGAATAATAAAAAGAATAATAAAGAGAATAATAAAAATATATATTTATCAAACAGTCTTAACCTTTTTTCTCTTCACATGTGAACTTGTCAACATATCATTAAAATTAAAAAAATATTGAAAAATTAATTTTAGTTTTTATTTAAAAAAACCAACGTAGCTTAATATTTTGAGTCGAATAAGTATGATAGTGGTAAATAAATCGAATTGATATCTTTTACAATATAACAAAAAGATATTAAAAACTAATAAAAATCAAGAATTTGTGTCTTGCGGCGTACTTAAAAATTTATATTTCTCGAAAAAGTTTACTTTGATATCATAGATTTTTTTTTAATGTTGTTAAATTGATGGATAAATTCATGTATATGCAAAAAACTAATTGCAGCGTCGCAGACGCTGTGTAAGTTTACAATGAACTAATATAGTGATGCAACAAGCTACTTTTAAACTGTCGTGTTCGGAAGCCGACCATATCGAGCGCACCGACGTGGATCGTGTGTATACACGCGTAATTCTCGCGTTATATAGAAAAACCGAGTGTCCGCAGAGGAAGGAAGCGAGAGGAATAAGGGGGGTCCGTCCGCAAAAATGTGAATTATCGCTGGGGCAAGCGCGCGTAGGCTAAACCGCTCAGGGCCGAACGCTGTGCGTAGGTTGCACCTGCGAGGAACTTGTTTCAGGAAATGCGCGAATCGATTGCCTACAGGGCAAACAGCCAGAGAATGCAGGTTGCACCGTAATAATACAAGAGTCAATATTTAATATTTGCTGAAAAAAATGAAACTAATTATAAAACATTTTTTTTTTGTAGCATTATTTGCCAAACGTATCGAAATACTATGCCAATAAGATTTTGTAGGTTTTAAATCCTTCTGTTTTTACAATATAACAATTAATTTGTTATTAATTTGTTATATAAAAAATAATTAACTGTAAAGAATAAGATTTTTTTTTATCAAGCTGAAATTATATCAATAGATTTTTATTTCTAGCGTATATTGGCCCTTCTTAATTATATATATAATAAATTATACAAAATGACAAATGTTCATACAAATATTCAAGCTAGTTTTAAGTTTATTTTTAAAGAAGAAGGCGATTATCATATAATAATAATCAATGATAATAATCAAATAATAATGAAATATGATTAATCGATAATTCCCGGGAACAAAAAATATGTCAAATCTAAATATATCGAGACTTGAGGAGACTAAGGAGTCCCCTCTGCAGTGAGGTGCTATCATGACGTTTTGATGACTAACACTGCGTGACACTTTCATACCATGCAAGGCATGTCGGTGACGTAAGCACGTATCGGAAATGTTTGCTTCCCTCAGTGTTACGTGGAATCAATAAGCTTTACCAATAAAATTTCAAACCATTCAGTATTGTGAAGAAGCCCATCAGAATAAGACACTTAAATAAAGCTATTTAAAAAATGCAGCATAGTTTTAATTAGAAAGGCAAGCAGGAATTATAAAACCGGTATAATATCGATGAGTCCAGAGTTCGATATTATAAACAAACAAAAATGACTTCATAATGCCTTTATGGCAATGGCGTGAAGGCGTATATGTTCTTCGTTTTATAGAAATGCAAATTGAAATTACGAAATAAATTTTATCAGTTCTGAAACTACGTCGCAAAGTGTATGAATCTATTGCGTTGTAAGAAACTTCTAATCATAGGATCAGTTTGCAAAAACCTTGTAGATTAGATTTCTAACATTTTTCCGTGGACTTCAGTTGTCGATGAGCAGGTTACACGGCGTAACTGTTCCGGTAGATACATTCTGCAACCTAATATTTAACGTACGCATTAACGGATCCCGAGATTTTCCCACGCGTCAGCGCGAGTCACTTCGTGTGTGTAGGATCGCCTAACAAGGACCGATAAATTTTTATTCGCTCTCGTGCAACAATCCAGCCAGGTAGGTACCTCCGGCTGACAAGCCGACACATTTTCCTGTCGCTCGTGAGAATGGAAAATAATATGCGAGACCATTCGTATTAAACGTTGTAAATACGAACGACGTAACAAAGCGCTTTTCACATCTCTCAGATAACAAATTTTTCTAACTTTATCACGGTAATAATAGTCATATGACAAATCCTTTTCACGTAGACAACGTTTACCGATCGACTTTTATAATCATATCTATATAATTGCGCTATAAAAGTGATATTACCGCACAGCTTACTCAGCTCTTCTACGTATCGATGGCATCATCAGCGGCCTTTCACATGATCTCTCTTTATCTCTCTCGAGGTAAACAGAACTCGTTATTATATTACCTGATCGGTACCGCCGCTGTAGCTTCCTTCCTCCCAAATCGGATCATCCCATCCGCCCGAGGAGCCTGAGGAGCCTCTGCGACCTGGATCCCACGAGTTTCTCTTCAGATTATCCAAAGAATCCGTGGAGAGCCTCCTCCGGTCATATGAGCCTCGTCTGCCGCTAGAAAGCAGCATCGCCAACTTGCTATCGGGCCTTCTCAGGCTATCCGAGATTGAACTTGTCGACGACGGATCACCGCTCAAGGTCACGTTCAGGTGGCTCCTCAAATTCCCACTGGAACCGGCAAGGCAGCTCTTCAGGTTCCCATTGGAGTAACTGCGTGTCTTTAGATCCCCGTTCGATGAGCTCAGCCCGGTCCTTAGGCTCGCACGGGGATCCGCGGAGGTCGCGAAAAGACTTGCCAAATTCGGAGCAGTTTCGCGCCGCGTAGTCGTTGGTCGCTGGAGATTCGTCATCGACTTCGCCACGTAATCCCGTCGCAGTGGCGAGTTATAGCTCGATAAGGTGTCCTTTCTGAGGCAGCCCATGGAGCGACCTATAGGATCTCTTCGCAGAGGCAATCCGCCGATGGTATTCGAAAAAAGTTCCTTCCTGGTGTTGTTGATAGCGCTCATAGATGATCCCAGAGGACTCTTTCTTAGAGTACTGGGGAAGGTCGAAGGGTGCAGTTCTCTCTTAGGCGGCGACATCGGTATATTCAGCGATCCTCTTCCGGTGGGAGACGTGGCGGTGTAACTATGAAAGTCATGACGTCCGAAAGAATCTTTCCTGTTTGCGTGATATAAATTACCGAAGGATCCTCTACGATTCCAACAATTCTCTTTCGCGTGCTTGCCATGTATCTCGCAGCATTTATCGATCTTTAACTCTTGCTTGATCAATTCAGGATTGTTTTGCAGTTGCTCTAGCTTGACGTCCCTGAAAAGCTCCTCGAGACGACGTATGGCCAGTTGCTGGTGTGCCGACGTTGACATTGTGATGAGAAAGTTTTCTCGAAATGGGAAATCAATTGAAGATCACGGAATCTTGTTCGGATTTTCCGGACTCTCGATAAAACAGTAGTCTAATATTCGGCCTTGCAGGTATACAATTTCCACGCTTCGCTCATGCACCACATAATTGCGCCAGACACT
Source organism: Tetramorium alpestre (assembly GCA_021460005.1). NCBI lineage: Eukaryota > Metazoa > Arthropoda > Insecta > Hymenoptera > Formicidae > Tetramorium > Tetramorium alpestre. The sequence goes on along the minus strand of JAJVSH010000020.1, from coordinate 736,920 downwards.
TATGTAGGAATTCGTCCGTTGGGATTGTCTCGCTTGGTGACTTTTACGGCTACCAGGATGTTAATTAGCTCACAAAAACACTTCTCGACCCCGATGTAAGTCAAGACGGAAGATATTTCGTCTTGTTCTTAATGTTCATCAACCATGTATTCCGTCATAATACGATAATGCTTCTCGATAACAAAGCAATAATCTTTTGAATGCCTTAGAACATTATTCAGTAATGAGGAAAAATCTTTCATGCATTATTTTAAACGCTTCTCAAAATGTTTCCAACCACATCCACGTTCGTTAAATTCTTTTGTTTCAGCAACTCGCTCGCGCATATATTATACTTGTATTTGTAGTGACAAAACAATGGTTTTATATAAAGACAATTGTTAACAATTCCGTAACATCACGATTTCATACAGATGGTGTCACAAGATAAATTTGCAGCACCGATATCCGTTCGACATACGGTATTACGTACTCACAAGACCACGTGAAGGGACTGGCGATCTTCGATTCTACCTTCGCGGCTCGTTAAGCAACCGGCATACGCGCAGCGTGGTGGGAGCACGATCGTAACTATATGAAAACGCGTGTGCGTCGTAACACACGTCTGATGAGGTACTGGAGTACCGCGGTACGCGAGAGACCCGGTACCTCGAAGGAGCTCTCCGCCATGCGGAGATCCCCACCAGACCGGTGTGCCATTCGTTCAAAAGCGAAGTATCCATATTAGGTCAAACCTTATGGGTTTGTCACGCAAAACTGCGAGTGAACCGTCAATATGACCTTGGCACGTCGTGGAATCGGGTCGCCAACGAAGGTGCGCTTCATAACTATGGTCCAGTATGGAGATGGTATATCCAGTTTACCATCTCGACAAACGCCGACGCTCGATACACATGCCTGCACATCACTGGCGAACTCTGCATTAACGCATCATCTCGATTTCTTTCTTCGTCACAGACGCAATAAATCAAAAAAAGTCTTAAAGAGATCATTTTGTCAAATCTATATTTTCTCAATGGGAAAAAAGAAATACTAAAAATGCGATTTTGAAAAGATCGCATCAAATGTCACACAATAAATTTCTTCGTGGATATTTTTAGAACTGTATGTATACAAAGTGTTGTGTGTTCTAGAATCTTCATAATAACTCTGATTACTCACAATTCGCCGATCTATCAATCTATCAATCGGAGATTAGATGATTATAGAGCGATTACTTGGAATAAAACGCTTTGATCTTTCGAACGAGGCTAGGTAAACAAAAAATAAGATAAATGGAATCAGAAAAAAAGAAAAAAAAAAATTTATACTAAACGTAGCGCAGTTATGGTAAACGTTGGCATTTATCTTCATATGTAATTATCTCGTAATTAATCAAACGTTAAAGATAAATTCAATTGTAACATAAAATACATCACACACAGTGAAACAAAAAACAAATCTCAATTTTTAATTTTGAAATGAGATTCAAAATGGTTAAACATCTCTTTGACAAGATTTTGCTATTCGTTATGGCATCTCATTTAGGTGTGCAAGAGAAAAACATTTATATTGCAAATTGTGGTGAATTGGAATGGTAAGTGACTCATCCTCAACCTATATAAACATCACACCGCATTATGCTTTTAAGAAATAATACCTTTTTTTCGTAAAACATAGATACATTATAGAAAAAAAATATATATAATAAATTGAAATTAATTAATGTAAATTGAAATCAAATTTCTTTTCTTAATACAAATAGATTAAAATTATAAAACATAATTTGAATTCAGCGAAAAACTGTACATGAAAGTAAAAAAGGAAACTAAAGAGAAATTAAATTAATTTCGAACAGTGTATAAAATTTCTTTTCGCATTTGCTAATTTCATTTAAGTGATGATCAATTACTCCTTTCTTTATATAACAAAATCTCCACGAGATATACACCTCGCGCGCGAAACATCCGTAATAGTATTATACTTTCACTGAGTGAAATGAGAACACAAAAAAATTCTTTTATATAACATACATCGTCAAATATGATCGCGATAATTAATGCGCTCGTGCTAAAACGTTTTTTATTGGCTATTGTAATTTGTTAGCGCCATCTACTCCTGATTATCGGGAAGGCAGAGCAGGATTTGCGAGCATGGTATCTGGTGAACGGAAACGTTCTTTCATGTAGCCAACGAGATGGAGCCGCAATTGCGTTACACTCCACAGAGACAACACAGATTGCGAGTGCATTTGCATACCGCATATCACAATCACGTAAATATAATTTCTGTAAATAAAGACTATAATACGTCCTAAATTACATTTGTACAATCTCTTAAAATCAAATTATATTTTCTTAGACATACTAAAGCATTATATTAAATGCGAATTAGAGCGAATTATATTAATAACTATGCAATTTACAAAAGAGAAACGATAATTTAACATACTAAATAACTATACTGATTAACTAAAATTGCTAGAAATATACGTGGTGGTCACATTAGTCGTAATGTAAATATTTTAGCCCTGTCCTTTATTGTAATTTAATAATAATAGACTGCAAGACGATCATTATGTCATTTATTTTCTAATGTCATGTATTTTTCAACAAATTATAGTTAAAAGCATAATTATTATTTACTTGAAAATTTATGTAAACTTTAAAAATTTTAGATCTTAAATAAAAAAGTATTTTATCTTTAGTTTAGAAATTAAATTTTATAATTCATAAACTTCTGAATTAAAAAATATCTTTAAATTTAATAAATAATTCTTTATGATAACATTTATTGATAAATTTATATATTATTAAACTCATTATATCATCTGTCAAAACATACTGATAGCATTAAATAATTGCTCACGATATAAAATAATATAAATAATATAAACCGAAATGAGCAATTGACATTATGGCAGCAATTAGATACGAGTATTCCTCATATCTCTGTTTTAAAAATGGAATTGGTATAAATATCTTTTGCTAAATAGATTAAGTATAACTTATAATTAAAATGTAAGTACATATGCATGTTCGTTTAATGCCTCATTCAATTTTCTCAGAGCGTGCATTGCATTAAGTATCACGATGATATCTGATACGGTGTTTATCGAGAATAGAATCATCACGAAGTAGCGCCACGATCATAAAATTTTATCGCGACTGTCGGTCGGTTACAAGTCACGTATTGTCAGGAGGAAACACGCGTGCATATATTCGCCGCGGGTTATCGAGTTACTCGGCTTCTCTTTGGCACCTACACGAAGAAGCCTATTCCCGTTCACCTTGACGATCGAAGATAAATAATACGATTTCATTCCGCGTACTGAAAAGGGCATACTCCCTCTTGTAAAAGTGACACGCTCGCAACGCTGTTGCACCGACTGTTAGTCGACATTACCACAATTGTTATGTCTATCAAAGCGTTTGTCAAATCCGATTTGAAGGAACTTAAGGAATTGATTAGGCTAACACGTCTAACTTGATTCGATCCGATCAGACCTCCCACCGTGCAACTGTCGGCGACCATGAAGTAGCCTCTACGTAACTCTCGATGACGCGTAGAGCGTAATGCGTCGAAAAATCTCGGAAGGGCACCCACGCGACAGCACCGTTTCTGTCAATAACGCGATGCTTCCTCCAATTGTGCGCGACAGCGAGACGATAATATCGGCGCTCTTGTGCGATGTAATTTACATTCTGCAGCTGCGTCATAGCATAATATAAACTAATGTCGAACGAGAATGGGCATTAGAATTTCAAGTGTAGGTGTACGAAGATCTCATCGGATTCTTGCAGTGAATCGTTGCGATTTTACGTTCGTAAAACGTTAATTGCTTAGAAAATTATTTCCTAATTAGCGTTTAAAAACATTATATTGATGATTAAAATAATATCGTCGAAATTTATTAAATTATTAAAATAAATTACAAGGAGAATTATTATGGAAATTTAATGTTAAATATTTCACGATTAATAATAAGTAGAGATAATCTCGTTAAATTTTCACCAAGAGAAACTGCACTCTCGCAGCTGTTGACTTTATTAATACGAGAATCAAACGTACCGCTGTCATCGTTTTATGACGCCAAGGCCTTAGATTGCTTAGGATTGTGAATGTAGAACGCGGATGGATATTTGCGAGACATGTCAACACAAACTTTCATAGCCAATCTACGATTTGCTAAATCGTTCAAAAGACAAACAGGTGAAACTGGGAAGCCGATAACGTCGCCGGCACACTTCCGTGGAAGCGCAACATTTCAATCTTCAATTGCAGTTGTCGTAGTTTCCGCGCTACTCCATCAGTTTGTTATATTGCGCCGTTGTTACCGACGTGATATAAAAGATCGTGAATAAAAAAAAAACGTTTGCATAATTGTATCAAGCCTCCTCGCAACATAAATGACAAATAAGCAGCTCAAGGACTCGAAAATGGTAAAATCGATAAACTTACATTAAAATAGGAATCGTAACGTCGTTAGGAAGTTTAGGAAACCAGTGATCATGTTGGGGATCTATAAAACGTTTACTGCGATTATCCACACCTAGCTGACGTCACGACACTTCCGCGAAATTATTGCATTGCATAATGCAATCACGTCAATAACGAGGCCACTGAATCCAGAGCAATGATATTTTTTTGTATCAGAATGAGCATTTCGATTCTTATCGTTTGACATCGTTTCATTCACAGCATCGTTTTTTCTTGCATCGACGCAATTAATAATAAAAATAAACTTTCTTATATACTCATAAACTAATTTCTTTCGAACGATCAAATTAAATTAATCCATGATGCTTGTGTTTCGTTTATACATTGCATTATTTTACATCGATAATTGGCAAAAAACATTTTTTTGCTAAAAGTTTAAAATTATTAAATATAATAATTTCTAAACCAGCTTTCCATATGAATTCTTCAAAGTCATGCTCTGTATATTGGTGCGTTTTCAGGATTAAATAGATACAAAGTGCGAAATACGCAGCAGAAATGATGCAAGGACAGAATATAATAAATGAAGATCAACTAAAATTATTTAACATTAAAATTATTTAACATTATTTTCTTCAAACGGCCACATTCGCCAGATCGCCGAATTTCACGGACACATTGGTATCACCTGTTAGTTACTTTTGTTCATGGTAAACGAACCGCTGTACGATTCTTTTCATTGCTATAACATTTCCGCTGTCGAGGATAGAATTGACATGCAAATTTTTGGTTATCACCACGCCGGCTACTATTGTTGTATTATCCGGCGCGGAAACGCGTAATTTCCTATTGCATGTGAACATTGGTCACATTGGAGTGTCGTAAATCTCTAAATTCTATAAAAAGAAAATTTTATGTAATAAACCAAAGTATTAGAACTGAGAAATTCAAAAGTATGATACTGTATACTGATTTTCAATAAACTAAAAAAATAAAAAATGCGCAAATAAATATATATTTAATAACTAACTAAAAAAATGTCTTTTTCAGTTAGTTATTATTTATTCATTAATATCTGATATAAAAGAACATTTCGAAGAAACGAGTGGATTAGCAACATATATAACGAAGGATATGAGAAACAAGATCTATCGAGTCAAGCAAAAGGGCACACGAAAAATTATCCCATGGTTAATTGGCAATTGAGGCAATTACAGCGTTTAATTGACAATTTCTTGATAGCTAAGACTAATCAATAACGAAGAGAATTAAGACAAAAACGTAAAGAGTCATTCAGTAAAAGACTTACTATCTCTGACTTACTATGTCTCTGTATAAATTTTGTAACGATATGGATATAACCGTAAAAATTGCGAAATGAATATTACATATTAATAATGTGCATTTATGAAAAAATATAACCTGCTGGAAAAGTACTAAACTATAAACTTAAATTTCTATCTATGCATATCTATGCTAATATACAAAATACGATTTTTCGAATGTGTGTTTAATCAGATTTATGAAGCGTGATACGTCTATTCTCAGTAATTTCAATATGTTATGTAAACTTGGGCAGTTTCTATTCGCAAGTTTATAGCGTATGTACATACATTCTGTTGACTTTATCGGCGCGTTTGTCTTTTATATTGGACATTACATTCTTACTCAGCGTAAAAATGGCGCAGTAACGATCTTCAAATCTTCTTTAAATTACACCGGAAGCGATATGGAGAGAGATACAGATCAATTTTATGTGCTTGCTATCTCGATCGATTCGCGGAAAATGTGGGAAGGCTGATTTCTCTGACGAATTATGGACGACATGTATAAACGTGTTATAGCTTTTACGTCCAAGACTATAGAAAATACGGAAAACGGATAGAAAGTACGTTTGTGTGTCCTATACTGCGTAATGGCAAGTCAACGTGCACATTTTTTTTAATGACGGGACAACAGACACGTTGCCATAAACGTGGTAATAAAATGACTGTATGATTTGGAGTAGTACGATGCTCATGATTTGCGCTCGTTATGTGATAACCGAATGACATACTATCGTATTTAATGACGCTGCGCGCGAATATACGTGTGTAATATTAGACTTAGAATGGAAAGCCGGAGATTTGCGAAAACCTGATGTGATATTTCAAAATTGACTTACCTTCGGTTTGATGACGTCGTAATGTCCTTCCGACACTCTTGAATCGTAAATGCCGCTTGACACCGAGTTTTGCCTCCTGTAAACAAAAGGTATGATCAACTTAAGCATTGCATCATGATGCGAAAAGTAAAAATCATGAATTTTATGGAAAAATAGAAATGTAGGCAAATAATAAAAATAGAAAAATACATATAATAAAAAGAAATAAAAATTAATTATGTTTGTCAATTAAAGAATACCTTTAGGGAAACGGAATTGGAAAAGATTTTATATTTAGGCGACTAGAAAGAAAGTCATTCCCACGCTAAATGTTAGTTGATATTTTTTAGTTAGATATTAAATGCAATGCTTCTAAGGGCCATAAATTTTCACGTATCTTTTGCAGCGGAGCTATCGAAGACTTATACATCATGTAAGAACTTACGCGACTGGATCCGATCCATTGATCGTAGGCTTCGGCGACTGGATTCCAGACCGAACAGGTGCACTCGTGTGAACGGGCGAAGGTCCTTTGCTTCCCAAAGGCTGTTTTATTCTGCAAAGAACGGATGCGAACGGATAATTCTCGACAGTAATCAAGTTTTGTTACACGCGATCATAAATTCTCTTAAAGTACGAGGAATTTATCGTTGAAGGTATTAGTTTCGTCACTTATCATCTGTCACTTATTAATCTCTCATTTCCGTTGACATATCCAATCAGTTATCTCACTATTAAACCGGCGTAAATGCGATTATTGCATGTTAGACATAATGTATGTTATACGTAATAACTTTATGTAATTGTTATGCATAAAACATATCTGAATCAAAGAAGCACAGGATCTAAAATGAATCTTTTTTTAAGCAGAAGTTTAGAAAAATGATTATAATTTTCAAAATAAATATAGATATATCAAATAAATTGGATAAATTTTACGAGAATTTAATGTGTAATAATATATTTTTTTTATATTTAACAATTTTTATTTAAAAAAAAGATGAATGTTCATTTAATATTACAATAATTTTTTTATTAGAACATATATTACAGATAATTTATTCGTTTCTGCTTCTCAGATATGCAGATTTTCTGTACCGAATCATTACAAATAATTTACAATATCCTGTTCAAGTGTCTATTTTCTCGCTTCTAAAGAATAGGCTTGGGAATTAACCATGACCGCAATTTTCGTACAGAAACAGAAACGAAGAAGTCTGAGAAGTCACGGACCTCTCAACCCGAGCCATTACTCAAGCGAGACGTGATTTATCGGGGATTCGTTGTCACCCTCCGAGTTCCAACACGGAAAGCAAGACGTTGGGCCATCTTGACCTCTGCGAACTTAGACTCACGGGTCTTCCAGCGAGGCATGAACAACGGATTAAGTATCATCTCAAGTAATGCGACGTGCATAAACAACATGTAATAATTCGCAAGCTGCATTATCTCTCATCAGATTTCATATACGTAAGATATCGGAAGTATTTCAGTTTTCTCGAAGTCCCCTGGATTTTTTTATCAACCGCAAATCGACGTAATCGTGTACTCGAATGTGGACCAGTTTCATAATGATACTTGGTCGCCAAGGAGCTGTCAGTTTTTTCAACGTAACGGTTTGATATGTACAGATGATTTACAATCGCCGACATTCTCTAAATCATTGAAACAATCTCTCCAGTCGATCATCGCGCGACGGCTCAGTTTTCGTTACCGTTATACAAAATCGCGCTGCATCATGGCGCGTGCTGCGTTCTCAATCGAAGTAACGTTTTGCGATGCGACATGAGCTCCCGGCGCAGCTCCACAAGCTCAGTAAGTTGCGTCTTTGCTGACCGTGGCTTATAAGTTATACAATACAGCAAGTACGATTGAATCATATTCACGGAAATCATGGCGACCAATTAATATTTGGGAATATTTCGGAATACTAATCACCTTCTATTAATATGTTCGTCGACATTGATAAACATATAGAAAAATATATGGCGTATAATGTGTTATCGTAGTAATGTGCATCATATGTCAATCTAAAAAAATCGGCCATGTATATTCTAATTAAATAATGTCATTTCACCATGTATATACATACATTATAATTAATTAATGTCAACTGATTAATTTCAAATCTCTTCTGAAAACCGCAACTTCAGATTTCGTTGAAAATGTATTCAAGATATTGCATTGGAATAATGGATTATTGTTGAAATGATAAGCGAGATATTAAATGCTCGTTGAATCTTTATGCCTTATTAAAAGTTTTATGAAACTTTCATAAGAAAGGAATTCACAGCATAAGATTATTAAAAATTAAAATCAACTTAGTATTTCGAGTCAAGAGTGCTCTGTCTCGAGAATGCTCTGAATAAACCATCCTGCGGCAAATGTCACCGAGCGATCGAACGAGTAATATTTACCGACTTATGCACGGCGGCGTGGAACTGACGCTGCGAAGACTGCACGTGCTGCTGTGACTGTTCTGTTTATTGTAAGTCGGCCGATTGTTAGGCGGCTGTACGCAGACCCGCTCAGCGATGCGGAATCGCGGCGTCGTCGGTTTGTGATAAATCATGCTTCCTGCACCTTTCTCGCCGTCAAGTCGTCTTCACGCCTTCATCTCGCCACATATACAGGGGGCGGGGGGGGGGGGCTCTTTTCGCGCGAACGATTTCGATTTTCGTTTCTCGACGGGCGAGACTCCGAGGGTCGATGGTCCCTCGCGGTCGCGACGGATCGGAATGCACTTGGACGATCGACGCGGCTCCGAAACGCGAAGAAAAAAGGAAGACCGAGAGCCCGATGCTGACTTGACCGCTGAAGAAGCCGCGGAATTCGCCGCTCGTTTCGTTTTGCAGTTGAAGACTGACGTGCGGTCGCGGATAAGCGGTATGTCGTTTGCTGTCGTACAGCTGCAGCTGCAGCTGCGGGCGGAACCGAACCGATACTGCCGGTGAGGAGGCCCGACGTGGAGTATCTCTCGCGAGGGAGCAAGAGCGGCGGCGGCGACGGTGGTGGCGACTACGAATCGCCTGGCAGCGGCATTAGGCACGACTGAGCTCAGGCCTGTCGGAGCTCCAACTCCGCTCCGTAATAACAAAGCGTATCGCGAACCTATCAGAGGCTGCTTTGATTCCCTCCGGCCGCCTGCATGCGCGGCGCGGTGCATCCGCGGCGATCAGCTGTCGCTGTGCGCGAGTGCGATTCATGACGAGAGATATAGAAAGTTTTGCGAGCTCTTAGGGAGCTCTAATGCAAATGTGGAGATAAACGGAATAAGACGGGGGGAAAAACACGGTCTGCTCCTTTAACGGAGTAAATAGCGTGACGACATCTCGCTCTCTTTCTTGCATTTTGATAAATAGAAAGTTAAGGGGGAACATCGAGAACGATTAATTGAACAGAAATGTGCAACAGGAAGTGTTAAATAGTAAAATCGTGGGAGATTCTCTTTTGTATGTAATTCTCTTATGTATCTTGATTGCCATTTGCCTGCTGGATCAATGTGGATTTTGAAGATTCTAATAAAGACTTTTATTATGATATATACTGAGAGAAAAATATAGTTACTTTTGGCCTCGAGCACAATTTTATAATGTTTCTAACGATAATTTATAATGTTTCCAACGATAATTATAGTTAACATAATGATGCATATAGTTAAGTTAATCACATTTATTATTAGAAATATTATACAATTATGGTTGAGGCTAAAAGTAACTGTATTTTTCTCTCAGTGTAGTTTATCATTCAAAAACCTTGAGAACTCATAAATGAAGAGAAGACGGGAAATTAATACTTGTAGAACTTTTTGATCGGGCTATTACTTTCAACTGGGTAATAATTTTCAAGCGAAAGAACATCGAGCGCGCGAACAATCGCTTTCGGGAGAATCGCGCGAGGAACATCTGGCAGATGTCCCGCTTCGAGAAACAGTAGCTACCAGCGCCTCACAGTTATTTCTCGCGCTTAAAATGATACACGCGAGTTATACTCAATTTCACAATGTATCGCCACACTTTCTGCCTTACATCAGCAACGAACGTGAGTTCATATGAATTTTCAGGCGGCGCGCGGCGCTCAGACCGCTCGCCGGCAAAGGAATTCTCCGTTCTGCTTTCTTAAAACGCACCCGCGCATCGGGCTTTACCTCGCCCGACGTGAAATATTTCGAACGACATCAATGCATTAAACAATTCCCGAGGTTTTTTCGCGTCCCTTCCCGCCTTACAATCCTGCGTTTGTTCGCCATCAACAAACTTTCACGACTCACCCCGTTTCGGAACGTGGCTACTTACGCTTACGCGATATGAAATTTGTAGTTACGCTATTGCGCCACTGCGCGTATATATTCACGAATCCTATATTACCTATACACCTATCTTGGGAAAGGTTCTCAGCGAATATATTGTCAATATATGCCAAGAAATACTTGCATTGCTATAGAATTAAATAGAGTAATTAGGATTTTTGGATAAACGGACCAATACAATGAATTTTGAAAGACGGTAAAATTGATTACTTTTCGTGATAATCAATAAAAATAAGTATAATCATTAATTTTCATCATCACAAAAAACGATACGTTATTTTATTTACTGCTACTTAATTGTTGCCACATTTTCGATCTTACTTAATATACTTATTTCTAATGTAGCTATAAATAATATATTTGATAATATTTTATCGTAAGCTGTAATAAAATTGTACACGCTTCGATTAGTTTACTTATTACGTTGCACGGATAATTATAAAAGAAATTAATTATATAATTATATAATCGTGTTCGGTAACTCAATTATATAATTGTATAATTGATTTTTTTGACCGCATAAAAATTTATACAATACACAAACTCATCGATGCGGAACGATTATTCAAAGCGGATTATGTTTTCTATTCATCTTAAACCACAACACCTGGAGTGTTCAACGCTAACGAGGCGCTTTTAATTCAAACGTAAGAGAGAAAAAGAGAGACTGCTTCACGATTACTTCGTATTCCGATGATGTTCCAACAAAGCCTCGTTTGTTACCAATGACGACCGCTCGCGCGTTCTAATTACGCGCTGCATCTCGCCGTATTCGCGCAAGTAGGTGGCTGCGTTACAACGGACGACCAGCGCCGAGTCCGCGCTGACCCATCTTTGGCATCGGCACGATGTATCATCGAGTCGTAGCAATTTCTCACTCAAGGAAATTCAATGCGTTACATTTACGTGGACGTGGTCGACGGTAAGAGCATATTTGTCCGCGCGACATTCTCAGCAATGCGGTATAATTAATGGAAAGGAAGTTATTAGAAAGACCGCGGTAAGTAATGTTATACTTGTGCAACTCATGTAGGTTTAAATTTTATGGTACATTTCAGCGACTTTTATATCTTTTCACAAATGTATTTTCTGAAGAGAAATATACATTATATGTATTTTTTTTCTTAATTTTATTCGAATATACACTCGAAAACTTCTTTGTTTCACTTCGTATCTATTTTCAGAAACTATTTATATTTTTGAAATTTTATATTCCGGAACGGTTCTAATTTTGAAAATTTATTTTCAAATAATTTTGTTATCTAAGATCTTTTTTAAACTTGACTGACAAATTAAACTAGGAGGAATCTCACCTTTTTCCACGTTTTAAAACAATGCGAAATAATTCTAAGAATATTTGCATAAAAATAAAAATTACTTTTCATCTACATCATTGTTTTGAAAGAAGACAGTATTCTTCAAAGATGGAGTATTTCAAAGAGAGCTTTATACGTCGTTAAGAAAAACAGAACGCCCCATCCGATAAATCTAGCAAATCATCAAGAATAACCACGTTTGTTGAACTCGCCGGAAGGATCAAGGGCTCTCGTTCGGCCTCCGTCTCGTCGACCGCGAAATGCCGCCGTCTAAATACGCCGTATTTCGCCACTAACGAACTGCCAGACACTCGAAGCTCCTTTGGGCCGAGTTAATTCCTCGATTCATTCCGCGAAAACGTCGACGCGATTGCGCTAGCTAGTCTCATTAGCACGTTCGTGAAAACGTACATAACTACCAATGAAAATACTATTCAACTATATGACGAAATAGTTATTACTCGGAAAATATCCCATAACGCACTCATATATTTTAAGCTAGCTTTTCTAAACCTGCTAAAGCTTTCATAAATGAAAGATGAACTATGATAACAATTTTATTGCTATAAATTATGAATATTGCACCAAAATTTCGATGTAAATTGTAAAAAATATTGATTAGAATAATGTAATTATGGATATTTAAATATATAATAAATCTAGTTAATAATCTACAATGTTTCTCAAACCACATTCTACTTTTTAATTTTCTATGTGGCTCCATTAATTTCAAGGTAAGAGAAATGTGATAATAATTAAATATTAATTTTTCGATTTACCTAAATAATGTGATGGAAATTCGAGATAGGTATAAGTGCACAAAGTGTGTTGGTACATACTTTACAGGATGTAACCATGCGTATGAATGAAACAATGCGGTCGTAAATATAAAGGTATGCGGGTGAATCATCGATAGGGCAGGACCGACGGCGGAATGGTACGGTCACCATTTTGCTGTGTACACATATCCGGTATCCGGTTCGAGCACGATGTCAGCGGTCGATGCCAATGAACCGTGATCGAATTCCGATTTCAATCACTGGTCTTTATGCAAGCAACGTTCACTTTTTCACCAGTGTTTCAATTGCAAAACAGCATATAGATACGCATTAAAATTCCGGAGTTCGATCATTGTATATAATAATATAATAAGATAAAAAACAGATTTCTTTTATACATTCATCAAAAATTTTGAATTTTAATCAACATTAATATAGAAATTATGAATCGATCGATCTTTTATGACATTCAAGTTCTTTAATTGGAAATAAAATTAAAATTTATATAATTTATATAAGTATCAATCTTTATATAAGCCTAAAAAAATTTTCTTAAAAAATATTTTTCATACAAATAATTTCAAATATTTAATAAATTTTTAATATAAATTTGCTAAATCTGTTTTACAAGATATTAAATAATTTATAATAAATTCAGTATTAAATTATTTAATAAATATTGTATAGAAATATAGATAATAAATTTCTGGAACGTCCATGAATTTTTATACAAAGACTCACGTTATTTAAGAATTTTTAACCGCCTAAGAAGAAGAAGAAGATTTCATCTTTCATCTCGGAAGATCACGTAGAAGTAATCAAAATAGTCAAAATAATCAGTTTTTTCCACTGATTCTCACAGGAGGGTAACAGTCTATTTTAATCAGTGCTTCATCGGAGTCTAAATCTAAGCTACTATTCTCGGCACATGTTTTACCATAATAAACGCGACAAAGGCATTTCGCTATCGCCATCTGTTGGAGAATGCGACGAGCTTTAACTTTTCATTGAGTGCATTCGATGCAACAGGACATTGACAGTACATATATGTTAATTAATTAATGTGGCATTGATACTTAAAAAATATCACATTTTTTAAAACGTGCATTCTTTTTATGCTTTATTATGCAAAAAACATATGCCCTTTGTGCTCTTCTGACAATTTGAAAATCATAAATATCACCTTCACGATTCTTCGTTGGAAATATTTTTAAATAAAATTTAACACTAAAAAAATTACTCACCCTTCTCCCTGAAGTCTATTATCTCCTACTTGCATGGGTAACGGTGCAGTCAGCTGCCTGACTAATTCGTCTCTCTCCCTTTCCTTTTGTTGGATAGTCTCCTGCAGTCTCTGCTTCTGTTTCTGGTATTCTTTAAATAGGCCACCGTTATAACTTTGTTCGAGGTTGTCGTTAGGAGCTACCATCGCTCTAATTGGTATCACGGATGGGTCCGTAATTTTGGCTGCGACTCCCGTAGGTTTTTCCGTCAACGAGTCCCTTCTGGAACTCCTGGCCGTCGAAGGCGCCGGCGATTCCCTTCCAGCCACTCTACGTTCTGGTGTGGATGTCGTTGAAGGGTCCATTTCCACGCCTATATAAAAAAATATTAGAAAAATTACGGATTATTTTCAAGATAATGTAGAAACTTTTTATATGGTATAAAGCTATTTTATCAGATCCGTCAGTCATAAAAAAAAATTAAATCAATCAAAGTTAAGTGAATTAAATATTCGTTATTAAATACATGCTATAAAATATGGATTAAAAATCTATATAAGCGTGCTTTCAAATATTTTATATGATAGTTCACTGCATATAACGAAATGATTTAAAAACTTCTAAATATAAAACTGACGACTTTGTAATCTTACCGTCGGGGCTCTTGGAATGTCCTCGAGTCCTTGGCGGAGCCTTAGGCTGAGCATTCATTGTAGTCTCTTGTATTGAGGGTAACTGTTGAAATTCGGCGTAATTCGAGCTAAGGAAGACATCACCCTCGTTTTCGAAGAGCCTATCGACGCTAGTATTCATCAACTTGTTGTTCTTGAAACCGGTCAAATGGAAGCTAGCGAATGATGACCTGGACATCGGGTTTACGTCACCGACGGATAGTGCCATAAGCGCCGCCGATGGTATAGATGTGTTTTTAGGACTCCTGGGCCCGAGACCAGCCTCGAGAGCTGGCACTAAACTACGAGACATCATGTCCGCAGCGGATCTCGGCCTGGTGAACGGCATGGCGCTGTGCGGAAAAGTCTTCGGTTTGATCGGCGTTATCAACATATGCTCCGTCCACGAAGTCTCCAAGGAGGGTCTCTCCAGGCGTTCAACATCGACGTTCAGAGTTCTTTGTGCGAAAGGTACGGCAAACGTCTCGGGAGGTATACTTTGAAGCCAAGAGAGTAAACTTAAATCCGAATCGCTAAAGCCCACAGACCCATCAAGTAACCTCGAAAAACTCATCTCTACCTATAACATAAAAACGCACAAAATAAAACATCTAAACAAATTAAATTATAAAATGCATATTATAAAAAATAAAAACAAATGTATAACATATATAAATAAACTATCTAAAATTTTATCAAATAATTTCATAATTTACGTTATACATAAAAAGACAAAAACAATTTTAAGTTTAATTTTGGCAAATTTTTTCTTCAATAAAATAAAACAAAAAAATAAAAAGACAAAAATTACCTGTTCGCTCTCTTTTGATCCGGTAGCTTTCGCTTGGCAATAATTTACGCAGGATTCGTACAAGATGCCTTTGATGACGAGCTGAATGAGCCGATCGTTTTTCGCCGAGGTGGTCGGATGCGCGGGGTCGGCGCTCTTCCTGTCGCCCGGCAGGAACTTCTCTACCAAAGGGTGAACCTCGCGGAAACATTGCACCCTCGCGTTACTAGGATTCCAGTCCTTGTACTGCAGGTGATCCGTCAACCGCGGCAAAGTAAGCAACAAACACAGGCTGCTGTATTCCTCTTTGGAAGGCGCGACTTTTTCGAGGTCACTTAACACCTTGACAACCTCTTCCACGGCGTTGTCGACGCTGCCGTTCGTCCCGGCGGCTATAACGTTCGCCTCGGATTTGATACACAGCAACTCGACATACTTGTGGCGCAGGATCGAGTACGTAAACTTCCTCATATCGAAATCTGACAGCGCTTCCAGCGGCTGGATAAACTCGAGCACGTCGTCCCATTGTCCGTCAAGGATCAGCTGGCGCAGGAAAAGCACGTCGTCGCTGTACTGGCCGTTTATCACGCCGGTCTCACGCTCAAGTGAGAGCTGTGAGATGTGAAGGTCGCGGCTGTGGAGGAACTCCAAGGTCAGTCGCACCACATCCTCCTCGCGCAGCGTCAGGTGCGCCGCTGGCATCACGTACCGAATACGCAACCTGGACCATTTCATTAAAATGTAAATTAGCGTATTGTGCCTCGCATCTTCATAAGGTTACTGATCGCCGAAGTATATACTTTGCAAAATAATCTTTCTATCGAAGGATAAATTACTGAAAAATTTACATGTTGACATTGAGTTTTGATTTTTTTATGGGACATTCTTTGAATCGTCTTCTGATAGTCAAATTATTTTATAAAATACATTTCAGTTTTTGCAAAATATTTGTCGGATTTTTCGAATAGATTTATGGAGATATAGAGAAAATTGAAAAATTCAATTAATAATAACATGTATGATTTTAGAGTCAGATATAATACATTGGAAGAACAAGTAATTTTCACATATTTAAGGAAAAGTTATATTAACACGAAGAAAATAAAATTATGTAGATATATAAAATTTAACAAAAATGTTTTATTTTCGATTTCCTATCTTTAAAAACTTACTCATATATGTAGTAGAAATGACTTTTCATTTCGAAAAATATTGAAATTACTGCGGATATTACGAGTAATTTAACAGGATATTACCGTATCGCTAGTAGATATTACTATGTAATATCTGGGAATTATGAAATCGCTTCAGGAATTTACCTGCTGGTTTCAAGCTTTGCATGCCATAACGCGAGATAACGATGAGACGCAGACGAAAGATTGCTTAGCGATATTTATATTCAGAGTGGCCCGCAGCGAGAGAGAAGTCTAGATGATCAACGTCTCGGCATCCAGCCACCCACTTACGCGATAATCAGGGCACGTCTACGGGTGCGCTGGCCCCGAAGTGCAACGAACTCTCGAGGAAGTGCTATTTCGTGCATTTCATATGTGCATATCATTACTGGGTTTTATAATCGTGCATTTTACAACAAACGGAAGTCCGCGCGCGAGTCAAATCGCGTCCACACGAATCGTGATGATCGTTATAGTTCTTTTGCAAGCCGGTTATTAGGTAAATGCACTTTACGACATAACGCAAGCATACACTTTCTTTTTAGTTAATTAGCAAATGTAGCAATTTGCATCGACGATACTTTCAGAATGCATATAACGAGTAACCTATTTTTTAAAAAAATTTGATGACGTCCGTACTTTTGCCCCAAGACGATTTTACCACAATGTGCAAACTGATCAAATTACGGAATGCGCAAAATTCATAGCGTCAGCGATTCAATGCTTATTTATGGTGAGGGATATTGGGGAATTATGTTAGTCCCGAGCGAACTATAGTAAAAGCAAGAAATCACGATGTTTTTCTATCGAGGATTAGTGAGTGAACTTTATATATATATATTTCACTTTTGTTTAATTTTTATAAATCTTTAACTGTTAACATTTAAATTTTTCAATAATTAAGTCATCAGCATTAGGTAAAAATTTTATAGATATTAATACATAAACATTTACACCTCTTTTCTGCATTTTACTTTTCTTTTAATTTTAATTTTTATGTTTAAAAAATAATATTTCACAATAAATCTATATGTATATATATAAAATCTCTTTCTCTCTCAATAATTTTAATTTGTTCAATATATAAGTAATTTAAGAAACAAATTTTAGCCATATCCGTTATAATATCCGTTCAAAAACAATCTGCATAAATAAAGTTTCTTTAACCATTCCAGTTCTTAGCGGTGACAATCTCGTTAGCAAGTATCGTATTTGCCGATGTCATCGTTCAACCTGATTCCAAAAAACTATACGACAACGATCCACACTATTCGCAACATTGGCCTCAGTATTATATACAGCCTTTGGCCGAACAATATCACGCGGACCAATTACCGAACCAGGAATGGAATTATCTTTCGGGAATTCAAACACTTCAAACATTGCATCATCCCGATGAATCGTACCAAGGCAGTGCTCGTTCACGTCTAGACAGATATCCATATCATTTACCGCACCAACATTCCTATTTACCGAGGCCGCACCATGTTCATTATGCAAAGATAGGAGGTCACGGATATGTGCGGCCCTCAGTGTTTGTCGGCAATCCTCAACCTCCCATGGTAAATACTCATCTTTCTCTTTGTTTGATATTTCAAATTTTATCTAATTTAATATTTTAAATGTAATATTTATATGTAATACGTAATATCAATTTGTTTTATGCGCTATTGACAAATATAGCTTTTCTTTTTTGATATTAATTATAANCTTAATTATAAAGCTGAGATATCGTATTTTTATCGTATAAAATATATATTTATAAAATATATATTTATCGTATTATATTATATATATATATATATATATATATATATATATATATATATATATATATATGTATATGTTAACTGATCTCATCTTATTGAAGATTTCTTAAGAACGATATTTCTCCAGGCAGGTATATACTTACGACGTAAGAGATCGGATCTTACAAGCACCGAATTCGATAAATCTGAAACTGTCGCCCATGGCAATGATGTGGCCGCGAAGTCGCCCTTAACTGAGGCTAAGCATCCTACAGCTATCGACTCGTTACTTCCAGAACGAGAACCTACTTACACTAGTAAATATTTTAAAGAATAAAAATAAAATTAGATATCTTTGAATAATAATCTAACGTACTATTTATTTTGAAAGTCGAATAACTCCAACTTGTATGAATTCCAATGAAACGCGAATGTAAATCAATGTATCGATATTAATACGAATAGAATTCGATGTAAATTGCTCAATTACAGATAAGTGTGTAGAGAACCATCAAATTAAGAATAATCTGACGAAATAGCCTGAATTTTCTTTTCTGGCTAACAATAAACTGGTGCACTGGTTTTGTTATTATTACTATATTTGGTAATAATGACTAAATATTTCAAAAATTGCATTACTAAATGCAATCTTATAAGTTTATCTAGAACTTTTGTTTCAGTGTGACAAAAACGTGTTATAAAGTATTATAAAGTGGTGTATAATCCGGAAAAGTGTCATAGAATTTATAAAAATACTATGATAACACTTCTCCAGGTTATACACCACTTTATGACACGTTTTCGTCACTAGTTTATTATTAGTAAGGCACTGTTATAGATATGACGCTTATCGATTCCAGCCGCGTTACCTTGAAGCAACGAGTCGATTGACCGTAATGGTTTTCATGTTCTATTTATTATAATTACTCTTACACCATGCACGCGTATTTTTTATAAATGCATCTCTCATTGAATTTTATCTGCTCGGTAGTTAAACTTTTACATTTTATGATTTTGTAAATAAGGAATAAAATATTTCATTTCAATATTATAAATCCTATATTATACTGTACTAATATACTGTACAAAGTTTTTAAATACACGTATTTTAATGGAAACATTATATTTTCTTTATATTTTTAACATGCTTCAAACTTCATTATATCATAAAAATTTTAATTATTTAGAATTATCCGAATTTTTGTATACTGTAATTTTAATTTTTTTACGACAATCTTTTAATTTTTTAATTAAACTTCTGAATATGTGTTTAAAACAAATGATTAAATTAAATAAACAATATAATAGCACAATATAAAATTAATAATACTAACTATAAATGCAAATCTAAAATATCCTCTACATCTTGTAGATAAGTTAATTAACGAGAAGACAGATTAAGTAAGAATCAATAATATCCGGGTTGCATATCCAAAATTATAGAGTTTCATCATGGAATATAAACACACCAGAGCACTTTCACCAACAATCCTAACTTTGATTGTAGCTGGTAAGCGCACACGGCGATGAAACGAAAATTCAATTTCAGACAATTTGCCGGGAGAGTTAATTGAACGCGGGGATCGAAGCGGCCGCCGTACATCTGTAAAATGTGCGAATGCCTACCGGAAAAGGAGGGCAAACACTGATTGAGTAATTTCTGGCTCGTCCCCAGGGCGCATCTCTCTCTGATGTAATGCAATTTCTTCGATTCCGCGGAGCTTTCGATGGGATGCACAAATGTTTATCTTTCGTTATTTTTGTTGGTGAAACAAATATCACAAAGTTCGAAACGCGAGAAAAATTGATCGGAGAATTATGTTTATTATATTTGCCCGAATAGAACTGAATAGCAACAGCAAGTTTCAGAGATGACGTAACATTGACAGAAAAGACATGATTAAACCTCGGCTGATATTTTACGGAGAATCAATTGGTAGTAATCGCGAGATACATTGATCGAGATGCATCGTTGATCTCATCAAATGGATACGTAATGTGTAGCTGACGGCTGCCAGTTGTAGCAGGTCGTAAACTCATCGTATAATAACGCGTCGAAGTAACGGAGCACTGAGGCGTTTAAAGTGCGCTGAAAGTTATGAAACGAGACGTAAAAGGCACGCACCGTGTTTACAGCGTTGTAATCATCAGCGCCGGTGCGTGAACGCTATCGCGAAAGAAATTCGGTCTTTTGTACGTTCAATCCCAGAGATCTTTGAGTTCCGTCATGTCCTCTTTCAAGTTGGTTGTCAATGACGTTATGAGAATTTCAATGACAAATTTAGAATGTAATAGTGACTGTTTTATTTATATCATCTTACGTAGCTGTGTGGTATGCTGTTACGCGCAATTGATTCATCCGAAATTTAGGGGGAAGCACATTTATCAAACGGAAGTTGCGAATTGTTGGCTAGTCGTTCCACAACGTTTGCCGTAATAACGACTACAGGAATCGGCCGTTACGCTCGTAACAGGTGAGTTAACTTCACATAATTAAAGCATTAATTAAGTCAACGAGGAACCCTAATTGTCTGTCAAAATATATACATGGCACATTATCGTTTCACATACTGCCAATTAATATATAATAGATACATATTTAGCAAATTATTTTTCAGGATTGGAAAATTCTTAGCATATAAATTAGATGGAGTGTAATGTGGAGTGTGAATGGAATTTTAAAAAAATTAGGATTGTTCTATAAAATAGGAATAAAAGAATTAAAAAGAGTAAAAGATCCTTGAAATAAAAGATTTAGATATTTTCAAAATCGTATATATATGTATAAATAAATTATAAAAGCATATAAAATTATAAAAAATATATATATACGTATTCTATTTTGTCCTATTTGTTTTATATATAATCTTTCAAATGTATAAAATATTTATTAAAGTTTGTTTAAAAGTTTGTTGAAATTTTTAATATTTGATTGATATTTCACAGCTCTTCGAGACGGAAAGAATATCTTCTATGTATTGGTCGTTTGTATTTTGCAGAAATCTTCGGATTTTTATATTGTATTTTGATGGGTGATTATAGTATATTTTTACATGTCCATTCTTCAATAATCGAAACGTGTCGAGGTCTCTTGACCGGCAACTGGTTTTATTATGGAGAAGTATAATCTCAAACTCATAAAAGTGAAAAACTTCAAACGTAAAAATAAACGCCATCGTCAAGTGAATTTCAAAGGGAACGCTCGTAAGTTTGACGGGTCTGAGCTCGTCGCTGAGTGCATTTTGTCCCCCTCCGACTTCAACTTTGACATCTCCTTGACTCTTTGCCGCGACTTGCTCCACGTTTCCCGCGTTCGTAATTCCAACTTGCCGACGTTCACATATTCCGTATCCTTCATGATGTTATATGTATATGCGCAGGCGGCAAGGATCGTTTGTTAATTTATACGACGACCTTTGAGGCAATCCAATATAACGCGCATCCTTCCGCAGGACAGAATTAATCGAGTATGCAAACGAGAGGAGAGTATCGCTCTCGCAGATCACTTTGCTTTTCCACATATATCGATTTTTCCGCTTAAATGAATAATGAAACCTTTACAATCATAGGAAGTACGGATATAAAGCCTATAATTTCTTATTCTAATAAACAAACATTTATAAATAAAGTTAAGCTATTACATTTATTTTGGAACGCGTTTTATTAACACAAAATATTATATTTCATATCACTGGTTAGAACCTTAGAAAAGATTAACGAGTTAAAGTTTTTAACTTACGGTGGTACTTTAAGTAACTTCTTGAGTAAGAAGTTTCAAAGCTTTCAGTATTAAACGATAGCAATCGCATAAAAATCATTAAAAAAATTAAATTNAATTTAAATAGAAATTATCAAATTACATATCTTTAATATGGCAATCAAGATGTTAGATTATTTTTATGTGCGACAAAATAATGTAATTAATTTCTTATTTCTCAGTAGAGTTCGCGTATTATTATAGCGGAACGTACAATCTCAGATTGCTATGTGTGATAAATTAAATGTATTTTAAATTACATACTTGTAATCCTTTCATTTTTCAAAACGAAAGAGAGAAAGGAAAACATGGTCTATTATAACAGTAATGCAAAGAGCTTCTGAGAAAAACTCGGATCTTGCGGTTTGATGGAAACTGAGTGCAAATATGCTGGTGAATTTATAGTGCCTGCAGGAAAAAATGGAGAACACTGTCGCGTGACCTATCTCCGTGGGTAAATCAAGCGTCGAATACCGGTACCTCGGCTTACGGGGTCAAAGCTGACCCGCTGAATACCTCCATTACAGGATGGCTAATGGTTTCTTTGCACCACGAAGAAGATTCCCTCTTGGAAATATTGCTTCTGCTCGGTGAAAAAGCCTTCCACTACTCGTTCTTATCACTAGCACAGGTTCAACGTACTGATACACCAAACTTACATATCGTTACAAAGTCTAAATTTAACGCAACCGCCCCAGTGGGTGGAAACTCTAAATTAAATCCGTCAACGCTAAATTCGTCTTTAAATTAAATCTTACATTAAATTAAATCTGTCGACGTTAAAAGCTGCCAACGTTAAGCTGCCTTGCTAAATTTAAAAAAAATCTATATTTCGATATATATACAAAGCATATATTTGCATAAATTTAATAACAAATCACGATATTTTCATCTATAAAAAACCACATAGAAAGATTATCTACAATCAGAGTAAAAGCACTCTTAATAACACTGTTTCTTCACACAGAATATATCAAATCTTCGCTATATCCAACGATGACTCACCAATGTATTTATACCATGTGTAGAAACGAAATTACTCATGATATATCGACATTATAGAACGTGTTTGTCATTATATAGATAAGACCGTCATTAGTTATAAAAAAAGAGTTCATATTATATATATAAAAAAGATGTAAGGATAAATTTACAAGCGTTGATTATCGAACGATTGCAGCTATTACCTGATCGTTCTCGAATTGCATTACGAAGAAAAAGTGGAACCGCAACATTGAGATTTTTGCTGTTGGTGCAATGTGGAAATCGAGCTATCGCAAATGAGTGTATATAAATGAGCGAAATCAAGATAGAAGGAGGTTATTATACTTATCTCAGTAAGTTAATTCAAGCTGGAGGATCGTATCTACTAAGTAAATCACTTGACTCGGGGAGAATTTTTATTTTTGAAATAAAAAGCATTGGATGTCACAAGAATAATGCGAACAGAAGGGAACGAGAAACGAGGAATCGTGCATACTTATCATAAATAATTAACATATTTACGTCTTCTGGACCGCGCGTTTATACGTTGTGGCCGACATTCACGCGAGAAAGAGACTCAAGAATTCCTCAGTAATGCACACATTACACGCGCGATGTGAACATTTGGAGTTAGATAGATGCGAGAGCAGAATCGACGGAGCACGTGGCCGAGGATGCACGTACAAGTGACGTCGCACGACGCACTGACTCGACGTCGCCGGACATCGAGGCGCCGTCGCGACGGCGCCGACGTATCGGCCGGAAGTAACACCCTTTGCGATTATGGTCGTGAGATAAGCGCGACGCGCATCGAGATCGCGTCGCACGTGCAAAAGCTGGCCCGCAAGAAAATCGATCTCCCCGAGAGTCTCTAGAAGCAAATCCGTATGGTCACGTCGTACGAGGCGCAAAAGGGAGCCAACGACGTCACTGGCGAGCATCCGAATGCGATATCTGTTAAACGAGAAATAAATCGCGTGTAAGGTCAAGACGTTGATGGGAGACCACTGTCCACATTTATCTCGCGGTGCACGATATAATCATCTAACGTTATCGAAGAATCTTTTTCAATATTTAAATTTATAAGTACTTCGACTTATCTGCTCCATTATCCGCCCACGTTGTAATTAACTTGACTTAAAGATTGAAGACGATGATGCGAATACCTTTCCTGCGGTGACCGTTAATTAAGCGTCCAATTAAATACAATTACATCTGGAAACGAAAGAGTCGCGATGACAAGTTCGCAAATGTCGGGCGTTGCAATAACGTGAAGAATTTTAAGAAGTAAATTCAAGATAAGATTTGCGGCTTCAACATCTTCGTAAAACCAACCAGTGGAAGTACCCAGTCCCCTGTGACCTCTTATATGACCTTCACCTACGCAAGCACCTTCTTCGGAATACCTGCGGAGTCAGATCGACTTCCGCGTCGAAGAAACATATCTTCACGGCTGCGAATACTTCATTGCCGAGTGCTCAGTACTCCCCCATAAATTTTTCGCATAATCGCAAGGAAATGGTGGAATGAATAACGGCGAATCCGCAAGACCCGACAAAATCGCGTATCGGACCTTACAAAAAAAAAAGAAGATTGCACACTATAAGTTGCATGTGCGACAATAATTATCAACAAATTAATATTGCTACTCGCAATGTAAAGCTAATTGAACAGCATGTGTTCGTTGCATAAGATGTTTCGAAAGAGATTATTTACACGGAAATTAATTTATGTACCGTTTCGGAATGAGATTCAAATCTCGGAAGAAAAAACTCAAGATTAACATACAAGTTTTCGCCAAAGGGCGCGCGCATAGAAATTGATAAAAATATGTATTCAAATAATTCAAAAATCTATCTCGTGGATAAAATGTGTGCGAACACATTCTCCTATCCTATATCATTTCTATTATTTTTATCGTGTATAATTTTATTTATAACTTTATATTTTTTTCTCTATATTTGCTATTTTAATTACATATACCATTATACAAAGTTCTGAAAAAATTTCTCTCTAATTTCATAGAATATAAATAATCTTTAACAGTATAAATATATATTTATGTATATTGTTTTTAGATAACACTACTTTTTCAATAAAATTTAAGGATTGACATTAAAAATGAATCTCAAATTACAACACTTTTAATGTCGTCTGCTTTATACATAGAAATTAAATCGTCGACGTTAAGTTAAATGCCCCTAAACGCAGCTTTTGCCTTTGACGAATATCAAGCCAAGAATGTAAGAATGGACTTGACGAAGTCGGTGCAGCGCGACGTGTTCTGGAGCAATGTCCGTTCCGGGCTACGTGCTCCCCTTAATTGAGCGTGCACTAATCCCCCTTTCCTTCGTCGTTGGCCTGGAGAGGCCCACGCGGCGGTTCCCCACGTGTGGTCGCGCCTTAATTGAGCGTGCGCTCACTTTGAGTCAGACGATTCTTTCCTCATATTCCTTGCCGTCTCGACATTAAACCGTGCTCACGTATACGCGCAATAAATTGGAGTCATGCATTTGGTGTGCTTGTATGCGAAATTGTACTGCTGACGGTCCTAGGACAGACGAGCGACCGTGAAGAATCCGATTAACTCCACGTAATTCGGTGTGACTTTCGGTTAAAATACTAATTTTGGTTTTGTCATGTTATCCTTCTTATTGCATCGCGAAAGCATGAAGCAATGCTAAGGTTTCTTAATAATGTCACCGCTATCTTGAATTCTGACCATAAGAAATAAGGAGAATTACATGAATAATTCTTGCGCCTTACATAAATTTTTCACGAACAAAATTAATATTCTACTAAATGAAGCTTGTAAAATATGTGATAGAATTTCGTATTTTTTCTTATAGAATATAGAAAATGTATTATATAATTCTAAATGATTATATATATGTCTAAGATCTCTAGAGAAACTAATGCATTAGTATTAAAAGTATTTTTTATAATAATCTTGTTTTCCATAAAAATAACAAAAATCTATAAAGTTAAAATTTAATTAAATCACGTTTTATTTTAACTGGGAATATATTTATATTTAATATGTTAAATGCTGATTTAACATTTTTAATTGAAAGAAACAAGATCACTTTCTATGGCAATGATATAAAAAGATTTAAAAGAAGCGTCAAGTTCCAGGTATTCCATGAGTTACGTGCTATTTTAGCACGAACAATCGATTCATGACATTTACCAAAGTTCTTGCAGTCATTTAAAAACTCATTTATCAATATCAAAACTCGTGTGACTTTATTATCATAACTCATTGCGATCTGTCAAAAGTCAAAGCAAGTCACATTAAGAATTATTTTATTGACACTCGCATGGAATTAAATGCGATTTTTTTCCTCAAAAGATGATTCACATATTCTTCCCGATGTAATTTATAACGTTCATGATGATGACATGATATGAATTTACAATCGGCACAAATATTGCCAGACTGGCATCGTAAGTGCCATATAATCTCGGAGCGCAGACCTGTTTATCAGTGATTCATCGCTGCAGGTCTTCCTGAATTTCTTATAGAGGTCGAAGCAAGTCGACTGGTTGAGTAATCCGCGCTATCCTCATTTCTCAAGTATTAATGTTACAGAAAATTTATCAACATATTTATGTTAATCAATTTTACGCTTAAATGACGATTTATGCAAAATGATATCAAATGTGATGATATCTTTCCTTCCTGTATTTATTTGTGCATGTATAAATTTTCTGCAATTTTTTTAATTCTTGCTAAAACTTTCTATACACGATATAAAGTTATTAATACATCTATGTCTTTCAACATTAAAATATGGAGTAGAACAAGATTTTTTTCGTAATTCAACTATCTGTCAATTTATATTAAATCCAAAGAAAAAATTAACTTTTTAATGTATTCATTATATTGAATGAAATAAAATATACTTATATTAGTAATTTTGATGCATTATTATCTTGTCATTTATTTCTCCCGAGCGCCTACAATTATCGATACGTTTCACCGAGTATCAGGAAGAATTCACTGAACGAGGCCAAGTTCGTGACGCTGTCCGGCCACGTGATGCATCGTCACGATCGGAACTAAACATACTTTCGATCCGCATGTGCGTTTCGGCATGAACGGCGCGTCGTTATGGGGTATTCATTTCTTCGAGAAGAGAAACGATCTGGTAGAATTTCACCGACCCCAAAAACGACAGGTTTTTTTGACACGCGAATCTTTTTCCCTTTCACAGATATTTGTCTCTTTACGATTATTCCTCGTGACAGTCCTCGAATCACGCAATGAATTGGAACCGATTATTCAGATTTGACTGCCATGACATTATCCGACGTGAAGAAAAAAAAAAATGATTTAAGACCGCTTAAAAAACGAGATCGCGCATTATCATGGAAAACATACGGGACTTGACGTGAAGTCATTTGGAGCAATTTGCGTTCGGTCAATGCGTATCGCAGGACTTGAATGCGTAACGGCCCCAAATTTATTACCGTTGTCCGTTCTGACCGAATTCACATAAAGTAATGTCTTGAGAGGTCAATCGTCCCACGATTATTGAAACGATTATTTTCAAAGTGCTTCCTCAGTGCGATATAATACCGCGATAACGCGTGGTAATTTTAGCGCGATAGACACAGTAGTAGCGTGCATTAACTTTACGTCGTAAATCCCGTGGTTAATTATCGGACGTAATTGGTGAGAATGAGATCAGCGTAATAACGCGATTATAACACTTCTCGTACCTTCCTAGTGTATCCTTCGAGAAATCCTCAATTACAGCGATCGCCGATGACATTACGATGACCATGGTAGAGCTTGTATCCCATATCTCGCGGATGAATACAATTTTACGTTTTGACGCGTATATCAATCAACGCACTAATGGTTCGACTCACTGCACATTCGCAAAAATTGACATTTGACGACACTAGTTTTCCTCGTAAAATAACTCTTACAATTTCGCTTTGAAAGTCACTTGCTGTTCTATCCTGAAGAAAACGTTCCTCATAAAATGGTCGATTAAAATGCTATACACGGTCGTCGATTATGCAAATCCGATCACGATCGTGAATCACCTCGAGGCTCGACTCCTCTGGAATCTATCAATACTCATCGAGTCGACGACCCTGGATCAGTTGCGGATCTAAGATAGCCTGGTCAATTTCTTGATTGAAGTTGAATACCGAGATACCGGCGAGAAACACGCGCTGCATGGACCGGCACACGCCACGGACAATCAGCGAATGAGGATCGAAGAAGCACATAATACGACGGCTGGCAAGCAAGTCACGTAGGTCGGCTAGCCGACACGCGAATAATCGTCTTCTGAATTCAGATCACACGATCTCGCTACGTTTTGTGAGCTAACGACCTTGTCCAAGGTAAACAATTCAAGGTAACTCGCGATCTCGTAAAAAACGCCGCACTAATTAAATCAATTCCGACGAAGTTCTCAATGGTTGATCAAACGTGAAACAACTTGCTTATTCAATATCACGTCGTCACACGTGTTCCACTTTTATTCTAAATAAATTTTCAGAATACTGTCAGAGATGTATAATCGCAAAGGTATCGTAATAAAAATCCTTTTGAAAATTTTAAGATACCGAGTTACGGCCCCGTAAGAAGAGCGTCGTCATCGACGGTTACGGTTTCGGCGAGCGGCGGACTGCAAGTGCACGCGAGATCGCGGGAAGCCAGCCAGTGCACCGTCGTCCGCAATGTCGAGGAGGAGAAGAAGAAGGTCCGAGGCATGAAGGTGCTCACGCCGGTTCCGAGGAGGCGCATTCACCTTGTCAGACTCTTACGCACTTGTATGCACGCGTAAGCGAACCCGCGTTGTTGCCTCGATTGCCTGGCAGGTCGTTGCATGCACGGTAGATGCGCAATATTGAACCCGTGTGACCAACGAGTTTCTCCATCACGATCACTCCTAAGCGTCGGATTTCCACAACCTTGATCTTGTTGACGATAATCTATACGTTACCAACTGTCGCCCTGTCTGGTACAATTATAATGCAGCGGGAGCTCGATTTGAAACTCGGCTATTTACGGCCAAAATCGATATCGAGAAGGAATCTTTATTTTTAACTACCATAAAGAGGAAATCGCTCAATCTCGACTTATTCTCTCCGATGAAAGTCTATTTAATTTTCTCGAAATGGCATTCAAAAAGATAAAATCTATAAAAAATTATTATTGAACATAAAATAAAATTTTCAAAAATTTATTTATTCATAAAGATTGCTTTATGATAGTTTTGATCATGTTCTGAAATTAAACCTATTGCTCGAAATTGTGGCTTATATTTACTAATATTTAATATATTGATATATTTTCTTCTAAAGTTACAATAAAGCAAACTGTTATACATGTCAATTTCTAATATTAGTCTAATATTATTGTAAAAATGTTAAACACATTATTAATAAAAACGCTAAGAAAACTTAGATTTGAAAAAATTAAAAATTTAGAAAATTTATCTCTTAGATAAGTAAATTAATAATACAAGACACGTGTCGCCATTAGACTTAATTTTAATACGTAACACTGTGTTCAGTCTCCATAAAATCTCCACGAATGGAAGAGTAGGATCAATAAACTAGCATACTACCGACAAGGAAAGTTACAGATAAGAAGAACTCGTAGGGCAGTCCGTTTCATACATCAAGAGGCAATTAGGCGAAGAAGGAATCCTCTGTTAAGAACCGATTGGCAATTGTAAGATTGCTACTGAAAGAGTCGGGAAGCTTTGTTCTCGCTTGCTTAAAGAAGAAAAATTGCTACGACGAATCACTTATATTAATGTCCGAAAAATAAAAGACAAGAAAAGACGCGATTCTTACCCGACTCGTAATTACTCGAAGCCGATTATAATGCCGTTAATCCTACTAATGAGAGCACTCTTTGACGGAACTTATGCGTTTAGAATGCATTGTACGCAACACCTTAGTCACACTCTGAATACGATGAAACGCAACATTTAAATATCGCTAGCCTCTCTGTTGGACGATTACGAGCGACAAGAAAATTCGCGTGAAAAGAATCTCCCGCTATTGCTGCAAAAAAATGCCGCGAGCTATACGCATTCGCCGAATAAAATGGCAACTTCCTACTTCACATCTCCATGCGAAAATTGCATGCAGGTTAAACTACTGAATAATATTTCATGGACATAATAAATGATGTTTAAAAATTTCAGACAAGCTCCGAGTCAAACTCTCTTTTAACGGAAAATAAAAATTTTACATATAGAATAGAAGTTTATTTCTCGTTTATTTTAAAGCCGTCATATTTTAAATTCCTTGTTTATAGAATTATAAAACCCTTTAACAGAGCAAGCGTATTTTATTAAGCTTTCCTTTCCAATTTATAGATAGAAGAAATAATTTATAACACTTTTCCGCCGAACAATTCATTTATCAATCGATTAATTATCGCCAGTCAATCGGATCTTCGACAAAGAAAAAGCGTGTGAACGATGCGTCTGCAAACATATCTACCTAATTAATGCACTTTACATATCCACTGATGCGACAAGTTTGACATCTTTTAGCTTTCTATCATAATAAAGAATGAAAGAAAGAAAAGGAAGTAAGTCGAAGAGAAAATGTAATGTTTTCGCACTTTCAAATGTATATACGTGTGAAATGTAGTATCAACATATAATGATAAGCTGATTCCATAATTTGATGTTGAGATATTTAATTAGCACCGGCATTGGGTCAAATATTAAGATTCTCTATACTTCAATTTAGAACAGTATGAAGATAATTCGCGACGAGCACGTAAGCATGAAGCTCGCGTGTTGAAGAACAATATATTACCATCTGATATTATCAATATAAATATTAAATTATTTCGCTATTGCTACAAAGATCTTGCCGTTTATTATAATTATTTCAATATTCATATTTTAGGCAGTAAAGCGTTTCATTTTAATATCGCAATACAAGTTCAATGTATACTAAATTATTCTATCAACTTGAGAAAAATTAGATGTGCCTTAGATGACTCAAGAATTAAATAAATTATATTTAAATAATGAATAATCCGATACGCGTAAATAGCGAAACAATGTTCCATGTGTTCCATGTGTGGCCCTGTCACACAGAAGCAATATTTTTTCCATCCCAATATCTTGTATTAATATCACCAACCAAATTATCGGGCGGACTACTACGGGCGTGCTGATCGTAATGTGTGTTTGGTTGCAACTAACGTACGTGTACGTGTACGGGTAAGAATAACGGTACGGAGCGATCTCTCATCGCCGAAACTGGTTCCCCGGATGCCCCGGAGAGGCGATTCGATTAAGAGGCGGTCCGTACGGCGCGTTAAAACCAACTGCGGCTACGCGAAATGATCGTGAAGAACGCCTTCATGAATTTTCATATCAATGGAACGGTTCGGCCGTACCGCGCGATTCACAGGTGCCGAGGTGCGTCCGCACGTGCGTCTGTCGCGCTCCACCGCGACAGCGAATTCACTTCGGTGGTAAACGGCGAGTGTTCTCGTTCGTGCGGCCCGTGAGATAGGTTCATTGTATGCGCCTAGTCGCTCCAGACGAGCGACAGGCGCGTGCTCGACGTTACGACGCGTGCTACGCACGTGTCCGAACCAGTTTCGCGATCGCTCCCTCAAGGAGATTCAATCCTTCAAGTAGAGCCTATCGTCTCGTAAATCTCGTATACGATGATCGCTCATTCTTACGTGCATTCGACTTGTTGCGTGTTTCACGTGAGAGAAATTTCATTTTAATTTAATTCCATTTGACAAATTAATCCCGCCGCTGTCTTAAATAGTTCTACATTAAAGTTATAGAGTTTATATCTAAGATTTTAGCGCTGATTCGGCTAAAACGGCAATGAAAACATTTCGTTCGCGTTAATCGTGATCGCGATACGCAGTCGGGCCATAAGCGAAATCGATTTAAATCTCGAGACGGCGCGAGATTTACCGTTCGTCTGCACCGAGCGTAAAACGAAAGAAAAAAACGAAGAAAAAACACCGGCAGTAAAATCTCTGCGGAATATCGCGGGCCTCCTAAGAGACTTGATGAATATGAGAATGTTAACATTAACCACCTGTTCGTGCGGATGTCATTATTCGGCAATAAACACACACGTGTACATAAATACAGATGTCCATTTTTTTTTTTGCGTATATCTTTGCTCCGAAATTAAAGACACGTTCTGCTTTCAAATTTCTCGCGCATTCCATTTCTCCTTTTCTTTAAATTAAAATATTCTTTATCTTTTTAATATTTCAAATTAAATTAATAGATATTATTAGCAGCTACAAAATTTGAAACAATTTCTCTCTCTCGTGTCTGACGTCAACTATAAACTTTCACGCGCAAGTCTACAGAATTCAAAAAAAGAATGCGAAAGTAAGTTTGATTTAATTAAATGTAAATATAAATTATACATATATATAAACTGAATATATAAATACAAGTTGTGTTTATATAAATTATATATAAATATAAATAATATCAAACAAGCTTACTCTCCGTACAATTTATTATATACGAGAGATATTTCTAAATAACGCAGTGTTGAGAAGCAAAGATAACTCTCCTCTTAGGAATACACGAGTTAATTAAATGTAAATATAAATTATATTAAATATGCTTGTTCTATGCTCGTTATTATACACGAGAGAAATGTTCCAAATAACGCAGAGTGTTGAAGAAGCAGAGCATAACTTTTCTCTTAGAGATACGTAAACAGAAATTCGTCCACCCGGCAGTTATTTACTGCTGGGATAAAGTCAGGTGAATAAAACATAAACCAAAAGGACCTCGAGCCGGCGCAGTGCNTGGTCGCGGCGCGGCGCGGCTCGTAAATAAAGCATCATATCACGAGCAGGCTAACGGCAGCTGACGGCAAGTCTTGCGCGGCCACGACGAGGCGCAATTAAGCGCACGTTATGAATGAACCAGCGCAATGTCAGGGACGAGACGTCGGCCGAGGACGAGACTACGACGTCGCGCGCATCCCTTACGGATTGACAGAACGCGTCTCTTAAGTGAGGTTAGGCGTCGACGCGGGGGAGGAAAGCACGGAGCGAAGTGATCGCCGGAGGGCGAACGGCCGGAAGTCCGCGCCGTTTTCGCGGCCAATTGACACGCTCGCGGGAATCGCGCGGAAACGAATCTCCGCGCCGTTTCGTTTATTCCGGGAGGCTCGGAACGACGAAACGCGGGCGCGATTCCGCTCCGACCGGGGGCGGCCGCGATTCCCCGCGGAGTAAAAATAAACGCGGCGACGCCGCGACGAGCTCGTGACAGCGGCGGTGCCGTTGTCAGGGTGGCACGAACCCGCGTAGGAGCTCACGTCTCCTCCGGCCGTGTCTTCCTTCCTTTCTCTCTTTCTCTCTCTCTCTCGCTCGCTCGCTCATTCTCGAAGCAGAGACGTCACCCGTGCGGCAGTCGCGCGCGGAGGACCCGCGCCCGCCGCGCCGACGGCCGTCCGGCGCGTCTCGGGAATTATGTAACTATTGTTGCACGGTGTGTAAATAAAGGCTACTTACTGCTGATCGAGGCGAAAAACGTCCAAGATCGCGCGCGCGTACACACACACGTTACACGTTCCGCGGAGGCCGCTCGCGGCGCACTGCCGCGCGATGGCGCCCGCGCGTCGCCGCCATCTTGGATCGATTGTCGCCCACGGGCGCCGGGTGGGACGCGTGAAGGGACCGCTGGGATCTTTCTTATTCCTGCGAATGTTCCGTAAACTGCATTTTGACAAACGAATATAATAATATATCACTGATAATTGTAACTACGATTAATTCCACCGCCAGAGATTATAGCGATTTTTATTCCTGATATAATTCCCTAATTTTTGCTTTCCCGCGTATCAAATAACGAGATTAATATTTTTTTTCATTAACAAAATAGTATATATAGTACATTTTTCATTAACAAAATAGTATAGTCTTGATAAGTTAATTATCGTTTATATTGATTGATATTTGATTAGATTTGAAAATGCAATAATTATAATATCAATTAACTCAATTGGCATTTAGATTAACTGGCGGAAGTTGCTTACAGTGATATTTCTTGACTCTTATCTCTTTTTCCACATGTTAAATGACAAAAGATAATATTTCTATTCTATTTAATACTACAAAATAGTATTATTTGATAAATTAATCACCACTCCCGGGGTCAAATTTGTCGTGAAAATGTATAACAGCGCATTTTTTTTTGCTAAAGCTAAAGTTAAGGACGTTTAAGCTTCAATCTTCTCGTCTCTACATCGCAAATGAGCAACAGTCTCTTTTAATCTAATTATACTCATCAATAATGAAAGTCTTAAAGGCGAAATAAAACGACTTGTTTGATTCTTCGCCATTTAATATTTTCTTACACATTTAGAACATAAATAACAACAATTAATGCGCGTAACGTGTATTACGTCGGCTCGTTTGAAAGAGTTCATTGGCAAAACGCAAAACAGCGAGGTTTCCAAGTTCTGTGCAATAATATAAATAAATAAATCTCGGAACGTATCGGTAAAATGACATTCGCAATGGTCATTTAATTCTTACAAGCTTAGATCGTAGATAGTAACAAACGGCGCGCGCACGCAACATTCATATATACGGCTATGAAACACAGTCATTGCGGAAATAATGTTAAATTGTTAAATAATAAATTTAATAGGAGACATGAGCATCGAGCGAGTAATAGTAATAATATTAAATGCGTGCATACATACAGATGCACGTGACTGATGAAAAAGTATAAAAACAAATAGAAGTTAGGAAATGCAATTTTTAGAGTGTCTTATCAACTGCTTTATCGAAACGTATCCAGACATAAAGAATTAAATATATATAATTATATAGAGGTAAGTATATAATTATATATATGCATAATTATAATGTGTATAACCGTTTTATCTATTTTTGTCACCCGTTTCTATTGTTTAAATGATATTTAGAGTAATAAGATCTTAAATATACATTTCCTTTACATACAATAATTCTCGTCTGACTATTATTTATCAGTACTAAATATTCGGTCATTTCTTATAAATAGTACAGAGAATTACATTATTTTACGAAGTAAAGTATTTAAGAGACATATAATTATATATGGATTCTATTATATTCGTGTATGATGTATAATCCAAACTCACTTCTTAATTTGCATAAGAAAGTTTGATACACAAGCTTACGCGCTCTTCTGTCTACCATCCAATAATCAATTACTAAATTTACCGATAGAAACGGCTTATCCATTACTTAACAGATATATTCTCTCGCATCGCAAACCGTAGATTATCACCGTAGATTAAAGGGATGCGCCTCATTCTCGTATCCTATTATAATTTGCATCAATTCCAAACTTTATGAAAATCACAAAACAGCACTGGAAGCTTAGAACGTGTGCGCGTTGCGGCATATGCCGCAACCTAGAGCAAACTCTTCTCCCGTTGGTGGATGCTTCACATGCAATGGGCATTCATCTCCCTCCAGTTGCTTAGCTTTGGGACCTTCGAGGAAAAGATCAGTGTTATGTATTTGAAAAATAATTATGAAATTCAGGAAAGCAAAAGTATTTTACATACCAGCAGGGCACATGGGCAGCTCACTCTTTGGGATAGTAGTAACACGTTGAAAGTCATCGTGGCAAGGCTTGCAGAAGTGCGTGGTTCCGAAGCAGAAGAATACTGCCACCGAACAGCAGTAACGACATTTATATTCGAGAAAGTCTGCTCCGTGTTTCGGGCACATCTGTGCCCTTGCCACATCGCTACAACCGCCGCATACCAGTTCAGCAGGGTCGAACGATTCCCCGCCTAATTGGGCGTCGCAACGTGCCTCACCACCGTAGTAAGCCTTCTGGCATTTGTAACATACGTAATACGCATACCGTTCCATCGCATAAGCAGCGGGATCCTGATAACGACCGCCAGGTGCGAAAGCTCCTCCTTCGGCTCTGCGAAAAAATAATTTCAAAGAATAATTTTAATATATTTATAATTACGTGTCGATTTTGCATCATTAAATATTGACAAGAAGATATTACTTGTGCAAGCCTTCGTATTCCAAGCGCATTAACGCCTTCCTTCGTACATCTTCGTAGAGCTCTTTCACACTTGCCAATTGTTCGGACAATGTCGGATGATCTATCGGTATTTTGCAAATCGGGCACAGAGAGAAACCGAATGTGATTCGTGGTCCCACCCAACGCTTCATCAGAACGTGTCGACAACAATGCAGATGGAATACATGGCCGCACTGCAACTGAATCGCTGGTGCGCAGGATAGGGCCTCGGTGAAGCAAATCATGCACATGTCATCGGCGTCCTGTTTCAAATCGGTCCCTGGTAAACAACGATGAAGGCATGGCAAGCAAGTTCTTTCATTCCTAACACCCCCACAAATGTGGCCGCAAGAATGGACCATGTTACACGCGTTTTTGGCGTGTTCCTGGCAATCATGATCGGCGCAAATGTTGCCTATTGCCAGCAACCCCGTGTTTCCCGTGGTACCACAAAATCGACAAATACCAGTAGTGGCGCCAACCGGCTTTTTGGGCGCGCCGTCACGAAATTCTACCAGTGCCTTCAGTGTCCTGCTATCTGCTAAAGCCAAGATCCAGAAAAGCTTCGTTCTGCCACAACCTTCATGAAGATCTACCCGTATCGCCTCTTCTTCCTCCTTACATACTTGTCTGAGATGCGTTCTCGTTCTTCTATGAAGGTGTAGGATTCTATCGCATTCCGCGCACAAATTACCACAGACGTTACATTGAATAATGGCCGTGGTTTCGTCATCATCATGATTACTACATGTTGGCTATAAAAAAAGAACAAAGTTAATTACTCTTATATTATACACAATAATTTGAAAATGCAATGATAATCTTACCCTAGGTGGCAATGGTTGTCCTTCAGAACCGCTCCATTGACCAGACGACAATCTTTCTACATGTTCCGAATTTAAAACGCACAAAGAAGCAAGTGCTAACCATAACGTCGGAGATCGAAGGCATTCAGTAGGATCACGACTCTTCTCGTCCAATCTAGTTAAATTTAGGATATTTTCCGCTATAGCTGCTTTCGTTACAGATGCCCATTCTTCCGATAACTTACCCTAATATAAAAAAAAAATATTAGTTTAGGTATTAAAGTGAAATATTATCATAATACTTACCGATGCCATGTCTTTCAAAAGTTGAATTATTACTTCTGCCAGTTTACGCGACATGCAACCCCTTAACCACCATCTCGTTCCAACGTAGCTTTTCGGATGGATGCTGGTAGCTAATGAAACAGTTTGAAGCGCTTTGCCATTGTTTTCTTTTCCTTTCACTTTGACTTGCACAGTCAATGCTTTCGCAATACAGCTTAAAAATACATCGAGAATTCCAGCAGAATGTTCATCAAAATCCGAAGCATGAGTAAAACCACTGTTCGCCGCGGATACGATGCTGAAATCAGTAGGTGGCAGTCGTTCGACGTTTATAACGTTCGCTAATGTTTCAGGTTTTATTTCGGGCAATATTCGCCGTAAGAGAGATGTTACCTGAAAAATATAGAACAATATTATGATGAAAATTATTTCAAATCTCACATTTAATTTTGCAATGATAATAGAACATACTTGACGTTGCACTCTTGCTGATCCAGTGTGCAATAAACTCAATAAATCTTTTAATAAGCCAGTTTGATGTGATAAATAATATTGTCCTACAGAACTACCACTTAAAGCAAGAACCATAGAAAGCATTTCGAAGCAATAAGTATCGGCCGCTTTTGGAAGATCACTATTATCGCTCAATACGCTATTGGCGGGTGTCGGCGAACATAAGAGTGTTTCCCATTCTTCTCTCAAGCGTATAGTCTCCTTTCTAATCGCTTGCACGATATGTGTGCACACTTGTTTCTGTAAGTGCGTTAAATTACTTCTGCTGAACAATATTCCAACCATATGCTCCCGGAGATCGTTACTGTCCTCTAAATCTTCATTGACACCTTCCGTTGGTTCCATCTGCTGTTGCTTTTCTCCTTGTATAAGTTTCCCAAATACCTGTAATATTCAATAAGACATTGCAGAAAATGCTACAATAAAAGATAAATTGCGAGAAATCATACTAATTCACCTGAGATGTGATTAGTCGAAACACTTTTAAAGTTTCTGCCTCACAATTTCTTTGTTGAATAGTCTGTGCGCTTAGCTGTTTTCCTACTTTCAGAGATCCTCCTTCAATCTCGCCCAACATTCTGATTTGACGAACTCTCAAAGAGTTATCTGGGCCTTTTAATTCCATACCCACAACTACATGACGTTGATCTGTGAAAAAAATATATTACATTCCTAATTATTATATTATTGTATATAGAGGAACAGAGAATATCAATGCTCTGAAAAAAAATATGTTTTGAATATCTTTAACATTCATCTTAATATTATATTAATAATTATAAATTTTTATATTACCATTAATTGGACAATTAATCCAACCAGCTGATCTACTTTCAATTTCTACAGTTCTTAATTTTATCATCTCATCGGCGTTGATACCAGACAGGAACGTCACGCTGGATACTTTGTGCTTGTGAATAAATTTCGAATTAGACAAATATTAATTGATAAAAACAATCTAATTTTATGAAGAAAAAAACTTACTGTTAAATCACGGCAATTATCGATATGCACATATAATATCTTGGGTAATGAATGAGCGCCACAGAGGACTGTAATCACTTTAGTTTTATTACGATCTTCGTCTCCAGATTCCCAAAATGTTTCTGTTGAATTGTCCGTTAGGCTACCAATCATGGCTTGTCTACTAGAGGCTTTGATCTCAACGTTAGAAGTTAAATCTTTCAAAGCTTCCACCCAACTGCTTATCTGTTGTGAGATTGTCGATTGATGGCTTTCGTGCATACTCATCGTAACATCTTCTTCTTCTTCGGATCGCGAGAGAATTTTACTGATATTACTAAATACATGACTTCTATGTAGAAACATATGATCTGCTGGTGTAAATCGAATACCCCAACATCGAATCGCAGCTTGTTGTAACGGAGATCCTGTTTAAATTTATATTATAGTATATTTATTAAATATCTTTTTTTAATTTGC
Organism: Tetramorium alpestre; assembly: GCA_021460005.1. Lineage (NCBI taxonomy): Eukaryota > Metazoa > Arthropoda > Insecta > Hymenoptera > Formicidae > Tetramorium > Tetramorium alpestre. The sequence goes on along the minus strand of JAJVSH010000020.1, from coordinate 697,510 downwards.
TGAGAACAACTTACCAAGTGGTGGTAATAACATTAAATCCGCAATTGTTTGCAGCAAAGTATGAAATACAGTAGGTAATGGATTAACGGATTCTCCGGCTATTACTAAATCACTTAAAGGATGCTCGCTGACACCAATTATATCCTACAAATTAAAGCATATTAAATATCATATGCGTTTACATTAACAAATTAATTCTTATTACTTATCTTATTAAAAATATCACTCACATGGTCTTCCTTCCTTTCCGTTCTGTTATCATCATCATTCATATCCGTACTATCAGAAGGAACAACTGGTGTCAGAGACGAGACGAACCACCAAAGTAAGTCGTGCAAACAAATTGGTTGCGTTACGCTCCTTAAAAGCCAATTTAACGCCTGCATCGCGTAAACTCGACAAGCGGCACGACGCAAGGCTTGCTTCATTGCAAGTTGCAAATGTTGCAAGTTGTGCTGTTGAAGAACGAACAACATTACAGGTCTCATGAGAATCTCTATTCGATCGTTACTCGCTACTTCGGTTTGACTAGTGGATACTATAGCGGATTGATCCATTGATGGCACTAGTTTTTGCAGTGCAGCGGATGGATAACATAGAAGCGAAGAACCCGCCTCTGAAAAATAGCAAAGACATTATCAATACTTTCAGAAAAAAATTAATTTCTGGCATATGTTTAATTATCATTTAAAGTAAAAAATTGTACCGTTATTCATTTCGCTACTGCTATTATTTCGTTTCCTCATCATAACGACTCTACCATCGTTACTGTTTCTAGCCCAAGGAGCACCGGTAGACATAGATACCGATCTATGAAAAGTACTACGATTTTTGCCGCTTTCATTATCACTATCACTCGTTGGGTATTCTGACAATGGCTGTAAATAAGATCATGATAATTAAAGTGATGTCAATTATTAAAAATAGAAAAAAAGAAAAGTATTTCTTTACCCTGCCGTTCGTATTATTGAACGTGCTGCTGTTTCCCTCATAATTATTTTGTTGTCCGTTTTCACGTCTCAAAGTTTCTTCGTAGTACCTTTCGTCGTGACTTTGCGAATGATGAATACCTAGGGCTTGTAAACATTGGAATGGTCCAGTTGGCGGAAATGGTCCTGTAGCCTCGGGTGGGCTATAATTCTCAGCCACGGACGATAAAGTCTGTGACGGTCGTCTCTGCTGTTTAGGGATATTAAAGCCAGAAGCGCTAGCCAGATCCAGCAGAAACATCGCATTGTTTTTCATAATTATGTGAGTTTCGTTTCCGCCGGGGCTATTAATCGGAGATAAGATCTTGCTCGTGCTGTTTTTCCTTTTGGAAATCCCGCTTACAAATTTCTTTGCGAACTTACTCTTTCTAGCCTTCAAATATTTATCTCTACACGTATCGCAGATTAAGTACCACGAGCTACCACCGACCCCGCCATCGCCGCAGTTGCCTGCCCACCCCACGCAGTAATTTCCGCCGCTGTTGTATCCTTTTCCGCCAGCGTGCCAGCCACAGCCTGGATGCATCATCTTCATATGATAAGTGACTGGATGTGGGAACATCAAGCCGCAGAGTTCACAGATAGTCTCGCGTTCAATTCCCGCTAAAACCTCAGACGTATTCGCTCTGCCGATAGGCTTCCATTCTTTTTTCTTCCGGCTGCCTTTCTTCTCGCGTTCCTTTACTTTGTCCTCTCTGGGACGTTTTTCCGGTATCGGTCGTTTCGCAAGCTTCATCGTTTGTATCTGTGATATGGGACTGGGCAGAATCGATTGTTGCTCGATGGCTTGCAAGCAATTAGTACTGAGTTCTTCCCAAAGAAAAACTAAGCTCTTTAACGCCGGTGGTAGTACCGCGACTGTATGAAATTCAGGCAGGGAAGTAAGCTTACCCGTACTCGCCTGAATTTCTTCTTTGATCGTATTCTCCTGCTTTTTCCTACTTCTATTGGCATTAGCATTCGCGGCTGACCGCGTAAGCGTCTCCAACGTGCTGGGCTGAATGTGCAAATAATTGCCAGCGTTTGTCACCTCGACAGAATGTCTTTGACGTGCCTTTTGTTCCTGTTGCTGTTTGTCGCTGGATTGCACTACGGTTTGTCTGGTTACGACCAGTGCACCCTGCTTCGGTAAACTTGGGTGGAATTTAAGGAAACTCGCGCAAGCCATGGCATCGTGTACGATTCCCTCATGCCATAAGAATGCAGCGAAAACAGCTCTCAAACACTCCCCTACGGATGGACTAATTGCTTCTTTCACCTTGTCTTTACATAAATTTAAAGAACGATTAGGACTGGGACTCTGTTGCGCGTTGGCAGGTGACATGGCACGTTTCGCTCTTGTTTTCACGGCTTTTATGTGATCTCTCCTGTTCATTTTCGGCGAGTGTCGCTCATCCTTTACTCCGGATGAACCGATATTGAAATGACCTTTCATAGCCGTGGTAGCGCTCTCGGGGCTTGTCTGCGTTTGCGCTTGAGATACTTTGCGCGGACTTTCTTGCGAATCCTTTAAGAAATAATACAATAAGAAGATATAAAGAAATAATAAGAAATAATAACATATACTTCTTATGCTTCTTTTTTGCATAATCCCTCAAACACTATATAAGTCTTCTCATGGATCTTTGCTATCAAGTAGAAAGATAAACGAAAAAGAGGCTTTTACGCTACATTACTTACAGCACATTCTTTCTTGGGAGTGTCGGGCGGACTAGCTATGCTGCCCTCAGATCTCATATGTAAAGAACTACAACTTGGACTCGGTGATAGATCACGCGTATTGGCAGTAGTGCTAATACCGCTCGGTGACTGTGATGGATCTCTCGTCAGGCTACTAACCAAGGCACTTGTATCGCTCTGCGTTGAACCGCGACGTTGCGACGTTATGCTGTCAATCATCCCTCCTGACACTTAAAAAAAAGAATAATAATGTGTTAACGATTACGTTATATAATCTTCGGAAGTTACATTTCGGATATTTAATTTAGATGGCAAGGATATTGGCTTCTCACCTTGCTGGCAAATGGAAGTAACAGAGCAAAACATTTACAACATTCGCTTATACAATTCATTCAAAGAGTTTAAATCGTGCAGATCTTCGTGCAATCGTTCTAAATTAAAAATTTCTGGGCAAAAGTTTCAAAAAATATGTAGTATGTATCTTGATTTGTATTGAAGTATATATCTTGACATGTATTGTAGTATGTATCTTGATATGTATTAGAATAGCAATATGAAATCTTATAGCTGGTACTGTTTGTAGTATAAATCTGGATGTAAAGTAAATTAGGATATGGTGAATTAGCGTGTAATAGTGCTCTTACCTAATGGGGAGAGGCCGACACTTCGGGGGGAGCCGCAGAGTACAGGGCTGCTACTCATACTCTCTCCCCCTCCTATCGCGCTTCTCCCACCTAATAATTTTGATTTATTGTAGTATATTTATGTTGTGTCATTATGAGTATGTCTTAATTGTAAAGCTTCATTACATTCTCCGATTGCGTAATAAAGAATTAATTTTGTGCGTATGATGTAATCAATCATGCATATGTAAAAAACGAAACAATATCGAATTATCGCGTGCCATTCCGATTGCAACTACGTTATCGCTCATGCATAAGACGATGTCGTAATATTATTAATATTCACTGATCAATACGAAGTGGATTCTATCGTGCCATTAATCCTATATGTAAAGTATAAATGGTGATAATTAAAATAGATCTTTGAAGATACAGAATTTGTGCACTATACGATATTTTACAACTTCAGTAAATCAATAGGATAGCAGCGAGTACCTGGTGCGTTAGCAGCAGGAGGGAAGAGGCAATTGCCAGAAACAGCTGGTTGTCGACTGGACCCAGCTAAGATCAACATGACTAATTTGTTATAACTAACCCAAATAGAGTATATTAATAGTTAATATAAAAATATCTAAAATTTCTCTATTATCTATCATATGTTTCATTATATTACTATGTCGAGTATCAGTTTTTTATTCTAATACATAATAGAGAAAAGAAACATAAATACATAAAATATTGTCTTACAAGTATCAGCATCCGTTCTCACAGCTTCTGAAATAATTTCATTTTCAAAGCGGTTGTAATGCTAAATTATACAAAGTACACACACGGAAATTGTGGATGTTAGAAATGAATTATAAAATAAATTAGTTTGACAGAGAAATGATAGTCATACATATTCAACAGATGCAAATAACATATACGTACCGGGTATTGGGACTGGACTGGAAGAAGGGCTGTGAAATCTTGGTGACCCACCTTGGGGATTCTTTGGCGAAGAACTTCTTGACATTCGCCGCGGGGTTTCCGGTGGTGTCGCTCCGTTGCCATTTGCGCGGCTCTCTCCCATCGCTTTTACCAACTCCTTCACAGATACTCCCACGAATTCAGAGAAATCTCTGAAAAACCATTAATAATACATGCCGAGATAGATACTTATACAGGAAATTTTAAATTTTAAATGTACAAAATTTAAGAATTTGCAATTTATGACCAAATGAAGCAATCATATATTATGACTTAATTTTTATGCACGAAAAAAATCGATAATCTCAAAATTCGTGTATGGAACTCAACAGAAATTTAAAAAAATTGCATAAATAAATCCTTTAACTTAAAAAAAATTTTATACTTTATTGACATATTAAAGTTTTTTAGAAGATTATGTATAAATACCTGCCCGGAGAACTTCTTTTTTCTCCATGACATTTGTCATCCCCTCTCAGCCATTTTTGAAGAACACTAAATTTTCCGCCGCCACCTTCTCTTTCTCGCTCTTTGGCTACTCTTTCCTTGGAATGAGGTTTCGAGAACTTTGGAGTACCATCAGCTTTTTCTGGTGTAAAGCGTTCGCTTCCTGAAAGACGTATATTTAAAAAATATTTTAATACAACAAGTCATTTGAACTTATTCTTACAATGATATACCTGGCGAGTCATGCTGATTGTACGAGCCAAAAACAAATGGATTTGTGTTGCAACTATCAATGGATTCCACCGTATCCGGTGTATAATTTTGCGTGGTAAAATTGAAGCCTTCGTGACTAACGGAAGGCACGGAAAAATCAAAACCTTTATTGCTTGGTGAAACGACCGGGTCTGGTATCATCGCCTTCTTCTCGATCGGATCATTTTCTAAATCCTGCTCGAGCTTCATGTAAATTACGCTGGTTTGTTTATTAATCGCAAGCGACCATGCCTCTATGCCTCGACTCTTATCAAAACAATATTTCGCCACTGAATCGTCATCAATGCGTACCCAAGTTCCTTCGTGATTTACACACTGTAAGAGATGAATCATGAAATATAAATGGAGACATGCGGGTATTTAATAGTAATAAATCAACTTACGTATTCTTGAACAGTCACCGTATTTCCAAGCGCTAACATTCCAATCGGCGCGCCTTTCAAGCTCGGTTTACTTCTAATGTTATGTCCGGAAGCCCCACATTTCACGACTATCATACTTCTTCCGGCGTCGAAAGTCACCGTTTTTCTCTTGCTGCAAGCGTTAAATTAGAAAATGGTCGAAAATGGATGACAAGCGAGAAATTTCTTACGTACTCATCGCTAGTATCAGGACGTTTCCGCAAAATAGTTTCCTTGATAACTTGATCCAAAATGGATTTTGGTTCCTCCACAGGGAGAAGCAGAGTTTTTCCTAAATGTTGATTGTATTGCAAGCACCAAGCCTCAAGATGACTACTATTACAGTATTCCTTAATTGTCTCTGCATTTAATCGCAGCCAGACGCCATCGTCATTATGAATCTAGCCAAAAGAAAGCAGAGAGAATTTACTATCACTTAAACATCTTATTCATCTTGCAGAGAAAATTTAAATTTAAATTATGAGATAAAAATATAAAAAATATTTTTCTTAACGTTTTCGACAAACATATATTATTTTTCTTCGTTCGTCCGTTACAGCAAGCGTTAAAATAAATTCAAGATCAAAGCGTCAATAATTAAAGCTTGTTAATGATATTACCTCGTCAACGAAAGCTATAGTGCCGTTAACCGAGACGAATCCGATCTGTTCGCTTTGCAGCGAAGGATGGGCTCGTATTCTCAAGCCGGCGCTGTTCTTCGCCACGAATTTTCTGAGTCTGCTCGGCTGAAGCTGAGGCTTTTTAACAATGTTCTGAGTGGGTGGTTGCATGCCTTGCGGAGGTTCCTTCACCTCGACTTTATAATTCTAAATAAAGCGGAATTGGATTAGTCTACTTAAAGGCTATTTTAATTTGAAGCTTATTTCCGACTACAAAAGCAGAAATTAGAATTGAATTCAGCTTAGCCCTAAGTATCCTTGGGAATTAAAATGATCTACACACATCTTCCATGTTGTAACCGTCCACGGTGATCATCAGCGAGTACCAGCCGACGGAGGATGGTGTCCACGTAGCGCTGTAACTTCCGTCGCCGTTAGGCCTGACCAGCATACTTTCGCTCGACCTCTTTACAGCGGGTGACATAAACCTCAATTCTTCGAACGAATAATTCTGATAGGCCTTCATGATGGTGATAGCGTAGAAGCACATTTTATTGTTGATGGTCACCTCGTACGGAACGTCCAAGGATGGTTGCGGATGACCACCGAACGTCATGGGATCCGGTTGAGAAACACGACGGATCTTTCTGCTCTGATCGGAATCCGTGATGTCCGTCTTATCGATCGGCACCGCTTTGACTTCAATCTGTAAACATGATTTGCATCTCGACATATTTCTTATAACTCACCGTGCGACGCCGTGCTTCGCATCGCAATGTCTGAGAAGGAGAAATACCTTCAATCCAGGCACGTGCACCACCTCGCCGTATTGATCTCTCGTGAGTACAGTGACGATGGCCGGCCATCCGCATCTCATTTCTTCTCGTGAATATAACGCCTCGCATTGAGACGGATCCACGAAACTGTCCGGTTGCAGCCATCGCGCGAGTCTGCCGCCGCTGGTGCCGGCCGAGCAGGAGACAAAATCGCGCAGGAATAGACGTTCGTTCGAGTGACAACTGAAAATAGCACGTGTACGGGATTTTCAGAAAGGACGTCCTCTCTTTAAAAGTTAAGAATTTATTTTTTTATGTCATTAGATTTACGCAGCCGCAACTGTGTTTAATCTTTGATTGAGTCTGTGATTGTCCTATTCGAATTGCAGTTTATCATATATGCGAGAGAAGATTTATGAGCTTTAGTCGCACCATGAAAGCTCAATAAAAATCTGATAAAAAATAAAAATACAAAAAGTCTTTTATTCTGAACATAGTGTAAAAGTTGCACGTCAACTTAATCGTATATTCCGGTGAAAGCAGTATGTTATAAAATTATGCATACAAGAGTGGTGAGCGGAGAATTTCTACTAAAACTTTTAGTCTTTTGTTAGGCATGTAGAGAGAGAAAATGGACCGCAATGTCGGGAATATAAGGTATTGTGATATATAGAAATATATAAACATCGCGAGGGGGCTTGTCTTTATTACGAAATCTGAGCCCATCGCGAATGCAGGGGATGGGAGCGAGTACGGTTCGTTAAAACGAGTTTGAGAATCGCGATGCCCCTAATTGGCCGATGCCTCATATCGCGAATCCCGTCCGGGTGGATCGCGAAATAGAGGACGATGCTCCTCCGTCAGCCAGACAATCGTCGCTTCCCCATCGTTCTCGGACTCGTCGGACTCATCCCTAATAAGGTGCAATCACACTGCGGTTCTCCTCTCCACGGGTCCCGTCGACGTGATCCGCGTCTCGCTACCTATATACAGCGGAGTCGACTCCGCGTTTTTACCGTCGTGAGAACCGGTATTCTGGGAAAATCACGCGCGCGAAAGGTTTCGTGAGAGTTCAATCATTACGGTATTTCTACGTGAAAAATAAGGGTCTAATTAAAATTTACGGCGAACGGGAGACCTCGACATTTTCCATGGCGATTCCTTCACCGTTAATAAATCTACGATGCATTAAAAATCTAATAAGCAAAAACTTAATTAAACTTCAATATGACAAGCATTTGTAACTCTTTTCAAATCTGTATTTATTATGAAAAAAAATTTGAATATTCGATGAGTTGTTACTGTATTGTAGATGATTCTTGGAGTTTTTAAAAAACTTTTGAATAGAGTCTTACACTCCAAGCTATCATCGAGGTAAATAAAGTGGAGAAGAACATGAAAGATTCATGTTTATGTTACCCTTTTGAACTATATTTGAAGTTGCTTCATTTTACTTAAACTGATTTGTATATTCAATTTTGGGAGCGTTCCAAGAGATTTCATCCCAGGTCAGAAAGCGTTAAACTCCGATAATACCTCGAGTCACGACGACGAGGTACCTCGGGACTCGGTGGTTTGCGGTATCAAACCATGTAACGAATGTAATTTTCGCTCAGTCAGATATAAACGCCGCGGAAGCAGGCGCTCTCGCCATCGATCATAGTCACGAGGAAAAAGATGAACGAGCGGCACGCCAAAGATAATAGACGCCAGTGAAGGAGGACGAGTCGGCATAATACGGCGAGAGATCGCAGTCGAGACCGGGGAGGATCAGGAGCGTGCAGCTTTAAAGATCGGTATCCGCGTGACGTACAGCCGGTACGTGACCATTTCGGAAATGGGCACTTCGCGGACGGCGTCGCCGCGTTCCTTCTCCCCCCCGGTTTGAGAAACGCGTTATGAATGAATGGACGACGTACGGACGTGTACGCGGACGGGGGAAGATGCGCGGGGCCCGGAGGGAACACGCGCAATTTCTCATGGGAAATTAAATGGTCGGGTTTCCGCTCATAAAGCGAAGAGCTACGACGAAGAGTACTGGCGCATTTTAGGGAAACGCTATCTGCTACCGCTGCTGAAGAGCGACGAGGTCGAAGGACAGTCCTCGTCCCGCGGACCCAGGCTGTCTCCGTTTTTACGGCACCGCGCTCTCCCCGCATCGCATATTTCCCCAGCACCGGCGACGATACGTCGGAGACGATGGCTCGCGCCTCGCTTTTTGCCGCGTGCGGCGTATCTTCCCTCGCGCTCGACAAGAAACGCGTAATCGCGGAGATTACCGGCGCTATGCTGGATCGCGGAAAAATCACGAACGCCCGGGCACAAAAATCCGCGTGGTATTCGCACCAGGCGGATAACAGTTCTCCCTCGATTTCACTTGTGAACTTGTACGTAAGGATAAAGTTTTCGAATTTTTCAGGAACTTCAGGAGAATTTACGTATCAAAGATCGGAAGTCCTCGATAACTTCGAAATCCCGAATTCCCTTAGACAGTAAGTTTGATAACATTGTAAAAGTTGAAATTCTATTCAATTTCTATCCAATACCATACAATGCGAATCATAGATATGGAAAAAAAGCGCAAATTTTCATTAAAGAATGGTTAATTTAGATTGATAATATTAATGTCAATAAATATCTAATATCTAAAGCTTTCGTTCGACGCGGTTGCGAACTGCGATAAATATTTTCATGTTGGGCAACTTGATTTACGGTACAACAGTACAATCATGTTCGAGATCTTTTATGGGAACGGCACCGATGGGACTCCATTGATCAGAATTACGAGCCCTGAACACAATTCGTTTACGCAATTAGCATCCGTGGCACGTGGGTCATCGACGTAACTGAGAATCGTAAGTTGGTCAAGGTCGCGTCCTGCTCTGCAGGTGCGCGTCCTCCGATGGTCCCGACGTATTCGAAAACCGACGATCGCGCTCTCGCGAAGCTCGACGTCGGTTTCCCTGGTAAACAGAGCGGACTGATCGGAAGACCCCGAAGAGAGCACCGACGCCTGTCCCGTATTCTCGGGTCCGATGACGAGGATCTAGCGTTTATCTTTCCGAAGGCCGAAGAGGGAGAACGCGCGGCGAGTGAGCGAGTGGCAAGGCGAGTCGAGCCACATGGATCTATGGTGGGGAGCAGACACCGATCGTGCATGCCACCGGCTACAACAGTTTAAAAGCAACCTCCGTCATGATCGCGTCAGCTAGTCTCTAAGTCAGTCCCACCTCTTCCTCCTTTACCGCGTTTTCCTCATCCGAGCGCGCGCGTATCGGGACAGCCGCCAGTTTCTTCAACGTGGTGCGGAATGTCGATCGATTGAAATCGATATGCGGAGGAGATGAGCCTGCCTCTCCGTCCGGACGCGAAATCGATCGATGGAGGAAATTGCAAGTGGATGAAGAATACAAGTGGGTGATACTCGCGAGCACAGTGTGTTCCAATCGATGGAGTGAATCGATGAGGGTTCCCGCTCCGCGTTGTACGGCAACGCGAGTGATCGAATCGTTATGAGAGGGGCGAGGAATCGACGCTGATCGGCTAGTGATGATCTAACCGCTCGATCGGGGATCGTCGCAATGAGCGTCAAGCGAAGAGTGTTCAGCGCCCTGGACGGGCTCATTAAATGTGATCGTGCGATCGTATGCTCGGTATTCCTGTGGTGTTTCGCGTTCCTACTGTACACCGAGGCCACCAAGCCGGGGATATGCGCCATGAACGGCTGTAACTGTACTGTCATAGCGCATCGCTGGGTCAGCATCAAATGCGTCTTCTCCAAGGAACAGGTGAATGCAAGAACACGTTCTAACTTATTGCCGCCGCCGGGGCGGTGATTTTGCGCTGATACACTCTTCTAAAAATACCAAAGCGACAGGAAGGCGTCGATCAAATCGAGAGATTATATACTCTAGTTCTCTCTTTTTTATCACACTCCTTTGAAAAAAAGATAATTTACGAGCTTAACGGAAGACATAAGAACCACCTACAGAACGTAAATCTTATCTTTTTTATACAATGCATTCTTGACCGGGCCCTAAAAGATAGTAAAGTTCTGAAAACGTTAAAGAATAAAAGTATCAATTCTCCGAATTATTATGACTTATCGTTAGAAAAATAAAGCATTTGTGAGACTATCAATGATCGCTGACGAAGCAAATTAAGCGATGAATATACAGCTTCAAAGCGAGACCGAAGTTGAGATTGCTTTTTGCGTGCTGTACGTGATGACATGCGACTCTCCGAAATCTCGCGAATTACGTGAAATCGTTTATCCCGGCATGTCGCGTTCGCCGCTACGAAAGAGGAATTTTTAACGCACGACAGTGAAAGTTTGCCGGAGACTTGGATTCGCCTTCCACGCGAGATTAGCATATAAATCATTGGCTTGTGAGGACGGTGGGAATCGCATGCACGCACGCGCACGTCCGATTCGTGCGAGTGCACGCAAGCGCATGCATTCGCAAGCATACCGCTGAAAAGGATCTATAAACGGTCTGACATGCAAAATAACTGTGAATTGACATTATAAATTTAAATTTTTCCTCATACAAAATATGCAATTGCTAAATAAAATCTCACTTGCTCATAATAAGAAAAAAATAAGACATTAATAAATTTTATAATAAGAAAAAAAAAAGACATTAATAAAACAAATAGATACATGTATGATATTATTTCTGAGACTATTACTTCTGAGAGCATCTTTCTTTGTGTGTATCTCCGTTATAAATGCAGCATCTTTCTGCATTCCAGTAACTAATAGTAGGGCCGTATTTATAATAGAAATAACGAAACAACTTTAAGAATATAACAGAAACGTTGAAAGAACGAAAGAACGTAGAACGTCTTCGGTCGTAAGTCCGTCCCTGCGTAAGTACGGAACAGGCTGTAACTTGTACTTGCCACGTTTCTGCGCAACGTGCAGCAGCCGTAGCTCCACTTGCCGCTCTCGTTGTCAGCTGCACTCAGCTGGATACCATCCGCACAACCGATGCAACGCCGTATTACGCTCGGCGCTTCGTAATTCACGCGAAGTTTTCGACAAGCCAAGAGAGACTTGGATAGAAAACGTGATAAAACTATCGCGCGCAACTGTCAGTAGCGATAACTTGTTCAAGTGCAACATCGTAAGGCGAGAAATGTAGAGTAGCGTCTCGTTGATTTGAAATTTTAAGACAGATATCGGAGTACGTGCAACGCCCAATATTGCAAGAATTTCTATAGTATACGTTGCACATTACGATGCGTAATTCAATTTAGTTTCGAGCATAAATCTTACGATGCGTTGTGAGGTAAATTCTTAAATAAGATGGTACATCATATCAGTTTTTGACGTAGAAAATTGCTTTTATCATAAAAGATTAATGACATAACATTGTTCGCAGAAACGTGTTCGATACATTACGTAATATTAAAAATTGCAGGTTTACTCGTTTAGATTTTAAAGTGAAAACATCTAAAGAATTATTTGACGCGTCATCAGAATATAATAAGTGCAAGCCGATAAAAATAAAAATAATTGTGTGTGCGTGTGTGTTGGTTTAGTGCGCGTAATACATAGAGCTAATAATCCAAAATTTTTCTCTGAAAGAGAAGATTAAATTTCTTGTACGCTTCTTGACCGCAAACTGGAGTAAGCCTATTCCCTATCTGCGTTACGATCAACCGCTCGCATAGAAACGCAACGGAAACCAGTTTTAAGGGGCATTCATACTGCCGTCTCTCTTGCAGTAGCCCGATGCACTATCTAAGGATCTTATTAAATCGTTTCGTTTCATTGCTTTGTCGCCATTCACTAGTACAGTCTTCGGACTGCTCCGTTTTAAACGCGCTTCGAATAATCGTCAACGCAACAGAATATAATATACTATTTTTCTCATGCGATTTCTTCATTAAATGATAAACTAAATCTAACTGAGAGAGCTACAAATAAACCAATCTATGTATTTAAAACATGTATTTGATGTTGTTTAAAGATAACATAATAAGGATATGTCAAATTAAATTGTAAATTGCTTATCATCAAATCGACATTTCTGCTGAAAAAAACGTAACGATACATAAATGCAAAAAGTTTTAATTTTTAAATCAATATTTTAATGATAGATATTTAGATTCATTAGTCATATCAACTTGCTCGAGTAAGATATAATTAATACGATTCTTTTGTGAGTTTTCACGTAATTCTATACTACTTTCAAATCATGAGGGCGATTCTTATCCCTCCGATAAACGCCTACCATATTATAAGCGTAGGCGTGACACATAGAGCAACATATACTCGGTGTCCTCGGCAATTGACAGACAGCAAAGTGACTGGTGTCGATGAATCAAGTCGATATTACAGTGTCTCGATTCTACCTCTAAGGATAAAATAATAAACGCGATGTCCAAGAGTCACTGGTGTTTTTTTTTTTTTTTTTTAAGGACTTCTAGAAACACATTTAGCTTTCAAGGATGATATAATCGGGAAGTGAGAGAGCATTGACCAAACGAGACAAGTCGTGACAAGTCGTTTTGCTTGCTCAACGGTGTCTACAGAAACAACAATTGGCAGCGTTAGGTCACTATTATACTACCGGACGGCAAATACTTGGTAATCAAATCAGATTCAGCCACGGCGTCACTTATCATTCCAACGCCATTAATTCCATTTACCGTGCGGCCAGCATCGCCACGCGGTAACTGGCTGGCAATTCCTTGCCGTGCAAGTTCACTCGTATCGAAACAAGGACACTCTAATTTGATCGGCGGAAACGACAAATCAAGCAGTGATCGAACACTGAAATCATGACAATTTCAGAAGAGTGCAGAAATATGTGTAGTTCTCGCGTAACTCCGGCGTAAGCGAAATAATGCGACGTTTCCTCTCGTCGTCATTTATTCCATCAATAAAAAGAGAGATTGAGCCAAGCAAGGATAAGTTTATATACAGGCTGTAACAGCCTTCGCTATCTTAGAATTATTAAACACGTTACTAAAGAAAATACGACGCTATACATTTACGTATCTCATATAGATACGTACTTTATCTCACATATTCCGCTTATCTATCATATTTTATCGTACTTAAACCAAAAGTTTCGAGCTCTCATTGGAATAAATTCATAATATCATTTCAAGAAATATAGAAACTCAATTAAAACATTAAAGCGATGTATATTTAACAATCCATCGGCGTGTTACATCGCGTCATTAAACCTGACTTATAGAGGCAACTCGCGCGACTTAGATATGTAGAAAGATTTCCGACAATAGCCAACTTGCTTGGCACTTTGCACTAGTAGATCGACCCGATAGGTCCCTCGCATTCGTCCTCACGCATTCGGTTGAACCTAGGCGATTTCCGGCGCATGCAATTTCCGGTCGGAGGGTCCATTATGGCCAAAGTAGAGGTACGATGCATTGTCTGAGCCAGCTGCCTCACGAATATTTTCCCGTCCGCCTGTTCGAAAACTTGGAATCTATTTCATCGCGGTCGCTTAATAGTAATGTAATTGTTTCTTCTTCCACTTTGTTCTAGTTTCAGAGTCGAGTATTTTAATTAAATTTAAATTAAAATCCTTTTTCATTTTATTTTTAGTTTAGAAAGAAAGATTGACATTAAGTAACATTAAAACTCATAGATGCCAAATTAGTTTAGAGAACGACGCACGAATTCCGTCCTGATAATGTTCCATGCAGCCGATTTTAGGCTGCTTCATCTTCAGGCGCATCGCGCTAACGCCAAGATTAAATTCGAACGCTTCGCGGCACCGTTATCCGGTGGTCGTCGACCCGAAATTACACGTGGAAACAACAATTAACGTTGGCGCACCACGTGCTGGCCACTGCGCCGAAACAATTTCGGCGTGGCAGCAGTTTAGGCGTGCGATTTAACGCTCACGGACCCGTTAATAAGCGGCGGCTTTTCCCGACTAACTCGATTACAAGCCGATCGCGCGATTATGGTCGGGGAGGCGGCTGAATCTGTTAATGCAAACCGGCGAAAACAATGCGCCGGCGATTAAACCGCGGTTGCATGCATCTCTGCTGCTGGCCCTTTCTGCAACGGTCTAGCAACGCCGCTCCCCTTTCTTTCTCTCTCTCTCTCTCTCTCTCTCTTTCTCTCTCTCTCCGTGCTTCTATCACCCTCTCTTTCTCTCGCCACAGTAATCATCTCGAGTGGAGCAAATAAACCTAACAATCGGAACTGGAAAATAACACGTCGCGCGAAATCGCACGAGAACGATAGCGGCACTTAGGACGGAAACGATGTCCACCAGATACGTCCGCGCATGTACATATATACGTCCACGCGCACGTTCGACGACCCCGCTATAGAAGTACAACTTGTGCTAGATGCAATTATCGTTGGAGAGTCCAGGGAAACAGAGCGGAGTCTCGAAAAACGGGAGGGAATGCGGGATAACGCGTCGAATTCTACGACATCGACAGGGACAATGCGTAACGACGTCCGCCTCGACCTCGAGGACGATCGCACCTCTGCGGCCCTTTCATACGCCTCGCTTCTGCTTCAGCTGTCGGTGGATTAATAAATTGACGACTCACGTGGTTGCCTAGGGCTTCGGGGGCAGGGGAGGGGGCGCGAGGGTAAGGGCATCGGCGGTGGGAATTTCATGCGGACAAAACCGCGCCGCGATGGAACGCCGGGTCGATCCTCGCCTCGGCTCAATTTATTCACAATAGGTCCTTTCAACGAATTACACTCCGGTTCACGACGTATCTCTCCGGTCGGGGCGTCAACGCGAGAGTGCGTAGATGATGCGGGTTTGGTTTGCATCAGCGGGAGGCGAGAAGTGTTCGGGATAATCTTACGTAAATCGACGTCTACGGGTTTCCGACCCTCGAGCGAATAAAAAATTGTACATACGTTCAGCGAGCGACGTAGGTGTGTGTATTAGAATTTATATTGCACGGCAAAGTAGTGAAATAGCAGTCGCGACTAGAAATATATGTATATGGCCAGGCTGCATAAATAAGTACAATAATTACGAATCTATAAATAACAGTTAATACCTTTGCATCTAAATATCTCGCTGCACGAAGGCCAGGCTAATGCCAAAGATTAATGTAAAGCTAACGGCAGTTTCCGAGGTATCGTAAATTAATAGCTCACGTTCACGTGTAAACTGTTTGATGTTATCGTAAATTTACAAGCTGTTCAATCTTTTCAAAATATCTGGATGGTACTACCAAAAATTTCGTAGCGTACAGTAATTACGCCTCTCTCTACCACCGTTTATCGATTAATCAATCAATTACAGTTCGATTGCGATCTAATTGGGGGGAAACATTTCCATCGTGGAAATTCAACGATCGCCATCCGATAAGTCATCGCTGCTTTCCTGCTGCAACTTCGATCTGCCTTCGTGCGCCCCAGCGCAATATTTCACAATTAAAATTGGCGGGCGTGCAGCCACGAGCGTCGATTCGAAAACAATTTCCCAGCATCGCGAACCGCAACCTACGAAGAGAGAGAGGCGAGAGCGAGAGAGATCTTTTATCGTGCTCGTGAATCTCGGAGCCGCGCTCTCGCCGACACACTACCGGCCCCGATAACTTCGATAACCCAATAAACGGCTCGGAGGGGGGGGGGGGCGGAGAGGGAGAGGGAAGATCCGGCGCGATCTCGATCGCGGAACGCGCCATTATCACTCGCGGCTCCCCTCGCGGCTCGCGCAACCCTACGATAAATTATTTTCGGAGCAGGACGGCTCGTTGCCGCACAATACATGCACGCGCATCCGAGAGAGTGAGCCGATTGCGGATCGCAGGCTTTGTCTGGAGAATTTGCTCCGGGGGCGTAGATATAGAGCCCGACATCCTGCTTCGTTCATTTGCAACGATATCTCCCTCGCTCTCTTTCTCTGTGTCTCTCCATCTTTCTCGCTCTCTAACACACCCCCGCGAGCTCTCATGAGTTATCGCGATTAGCCACACGTGCGAAATGCCTCGCCTATCTGTAGGAACACATTCCTGTGTACATTACGCGTATGTGTATGAGACCGACAATCACATAAATACGCATGTGCACGCTCGCTCGACCCGGATCATTCGCCGTGTGTCTTCCGCGTTGCGTTCGAAACCGTAGTGGCATAATCCGGATATTCCGATGACTGTGCGCGCAAGGGGTGAACAAGTTAACGTTAGAAATGGCCTCTCCGCTGCACGTTTAAATTTAGAATGTCATTGTCCTAGTGGAAAATGTTATACTAGAGAGAACGCACGGTATCGAATTAGATCTCTTTGTTTAATCGGCATGTAATGTCAGACGAGCCATCGAACAGAACAATCGAGTTTCTTCCTCTTTTTCAACAAACGAGTTAAAAGTTTATAGAGACGCCTGAAATAGTAATATTTTATTACAGCGAATTTTTTCTATAATTTTGTAAAGAGAAAAAAATTAAGATATATATCATTCCTAATAATTGGTCAAACTTTTATCTCTTTATTGATTTATATTATTTGGTCTATAATTGTTAATCTCTTTAGCATGATTCATATATTTATATGTTAAATATTTGAGGTAAGACGAAGCTTGTTTTCCGACCAGGATGCGTAAAGAAACGCAATCGATAAGATCTCAAAGTTCGAAAAACGGAGATACAGGAGATATAGATCGCAGGAGATTAAAGCGATAGAAATGAAACGGGAGCGATTGCTGCGCGCGGCTAGCACATCGCACTTAGCAGATCGCAGGCCATCCAGTACCCGGTGTGCTGCGGCAATTAACCGAATTATCCCTTGGCGCGACCCGGCCGAGGCCCCCGGCGGAATAATGGCTCGCTCGCTCGCTCGCTCGCATGTCGGCAAAGGCAGGCGTATCCTACCGTGGCCGCATATGGGAGAGCGAGTAGTAATTTCATCCCGTGCGAAGCGCGCGACGAGAGAAGGCAAGTGTCAGTAGGTGCATGCACCATTCCGCGAATTAACTTCCGGCATTCCCTGTGACGATCGCCGTAACGCCCCGCTTCGAGCTTCGCGAATTTCGCAAGAACGAGGTATCACGGTCCTAGTGGAGAACTTGGCGTCTGGTACCTCGTTTCGCACGAAGCACCAAACCCATGTGTACGTCTGCTCATTGTTTTACGGCGTGGCGCGACCGACTATTAGTAAAAGTAATATAGCGCGTCGTCCAGAAAGTTAGAAATTAAATAACGCCCAGGATATCGCGATATCGTTATGCGTATTTAATTGCATTCATGCCGAATTGAAACAATAACCAAAATACTTTTTAAATAGCAACATATATTTCGAAATAATTTTATTCTTATTTCGATTAGCAACAAATTTCTGTTTCCATGTGTCAGTAGTCGATAATATCCTTCAATTTTCAGTATTTCAGTAATTTAAAATAAGATCAGTGACCTTAGGAAATAATGATATGAGTAACATAAATGTACTAAAAGTGCAATAAATTTATTGTTACATTGCCAAATGTAATATTTAAATCTCATAATAATGCGCTAACGAGTTACAGGTAATTAAATCGGAATTGTTTAACAGTCGCCATTAGAGAATACGAGAGAAATGCGTAATTATAATTTCGTTATGTCGGTGAATAGTATTAAATATTCAGCTTCATTACGCAAAATTATCCACAGTATATCAATAACTATACCGAATAATGTAACAATACTTTATTTCCGAAATAAACTTCTCAATCTAATTTCTTCTTCAGTTTAAAGTTAATTTCACAATTAAAAGCGCGAATATCGTTGCTCTCAGCCGGCCCATTAAGAACCGGCGACTGTTCTCCGGCGTTTTTTAAATTGAAGAAGAGGCTCATTACGACTATGATTAATTTCAACGAAGAGAGTAGACGGCGGCGCCTGAGGGATTCTCTCCCATACCGGAGTTTAGAATAACTCGATTGTCGTCCTCTCGTTCACCTCGAACTAGAACCTAGACACTGTGAATTGGGTTATTTTTATACGTCGGAGACAGCCCGGGCTGTTTCCCGACTGCGTCAATTAGCCGACGGCACAACTTCGACGGCGACGAAAACGGAAACTCGAGGCTCCCCATATAGGTCTCGGCTCCTTCGCCGCACACCTTCCGTTTATCCGGTTCATTCATCTCGCGACGATTATCTCCCGGCACCTCGATAAACGGATTTACACGTCACGGATGACGAGAATTGTCGCGGCGACGAACGCGGAGGGAACGTCATCTGCGCTTCGATTAGCGCTTCTATTAGAAGTTAATACGTCGCTCGATGATATACAGCCGTCAAATATCCTTGTCGATTCCAATTCAAACGGCGGATCTTTGATGTACGTGACTTGGCTGCCGTGAATTCGACGCGCGAAATCGACATGCCCGACACGTACTTCCAAGCTGCTTAATTATTTATCTATTCGACGCGGTGCGCTTCTCATCGCATAATTTCGGGCTCGGTTGTACTCGATAATAGTAGAAAACTGCCGAAGGCCACGCGGAGAAATTTAATAGAAAGGCGCTCACTCTTATATTTTCCCACATAATTCATCTTATGTAACTTCTCGTTCTTCGCGTTTTATTTTTATTCATCCGTCATCCATGTCGGCCATAATGCACCGCCTTAATTACAGTTCTCTTACCATGTTCCTCGTAATTTTTGGATTGATTCGAATATCGTAACACTCTGTAGAACCGTAATGTAAATTGGAAAAGTTCGCAATTTATTTTTATTTTTATTTTTATTTTCCATGAGAAAGCAACTCTTTAGTGCAATCGGATATAAATGCAAAATTTGAAGAATCTGTGACGGGCTTCAATAATTTAAACGATTTAATTTCTGTGTTTCTCTGTCGAGATGTATGCAACATAGAGCTTTGCGGCACTTCTCCGCGTATTTCTCAAACATTCGAATTGATACAAAATGGTGCCTTGCAAAATTATAATCAACATAAAAAAATATTTCTGTGTAGGTGAACTTCTATAATTTCATGTACAATTTTTAAGTATAAATGATTGACCTTTGATAGATTTAACTTCGTAATAATTTTATAATTTATCCAATACCGTCTTTGTTTTGCCTTTCAATAATTATATAAATTAACTAAACAAAAAAGTAAAGACTTTCTGTCACAGATAAAATTTTTGTAAAAATTTTCAAATAATACAAATTAATTTTTCATTAAATTACATTAATAAAACAAGAATACATTCAAAATATTAATTATTTATATTGAAATTAATTAAATGGATTAATATGCTACGAAAACTCTTACACTGTCCAGCATCGTTCTGTCTCGTATTTACGCTAGTAAAATTAACGCGTGTAAAAATTTTAACCGGCATAAATCAGAGACACTATTAACTATTATAATAAGTAGAATTTTCGTGGTCGTTTCCGTTCGTCATGAATGTGGCGTCCGGCCAAAACTATCGAGTTTTCTCGATGCCGCAGGACAAAGTCGGTTACCACAGATCCACGGTCCGACGGCATTCGCGCAATCCAGCTAAAGTGGTCTGCTCCCTTTATTTCCGCTCCGATGCATTCCGAGCGAGCGCTGGTCGCGTTGTATAAGTCGAAATAATGTTTCCTCGTGCGCGCGCCATGCCGACGATGTAACCCTTGCGATTCATCGATATTCTAGACAGTCAGCTTGAGATTCTCTTTGCTAACGGTATATGTATGTACTGCAACCTCCGCGTTGCGATCCACGCTGCAATGCTTTCGTGCCAGAAAGCAACGCTGTTTCGATATTACGAACTTGTTTTCATCGCAATATTGCTTCTCGCAGTTGTTTGGATAGCTGATCAAATAGCGCGACATTAATTAGCGCGTCTTCTTTCACCGAATCATAAACTAAAAAAATCTTCGTCATGTAATACAAAATCGATTTGTTTCAGGAAATACATTAAAAATTGCACATCATCTTTAAATAAAAGTTTCTGAATGAATGATTTTTTGTATTCAATCTTGTATTCGATCTACATATTAGACAGACATTACTAAGAAATCACAATGCCGCATTTACTGTTAAATGTATCGTAAAAATGCCAGAATTTGAAGAAATCTCGAACTTTTCCTCTCACGAAAGTTTTCCTGCGAACATATGGAACTGGACTAAACGGAAACGATTCGACACGCTCTGTTGCGGAACGAAGCAAAGCGAGGCGAGGCGATATTAAAAAATTTCTGCTCTAAAATTTCAAGGCGGGTCGAAACAAATTGAGTAACCGTTCTCGAATAACTCCAGCTGGCAGAAAATTTTTCGGAAACTCGAACGTTTCCACATGGATTTCTTTGTTCTGTGAACGAAAGGCCAAGAAATAATTTAGAGTGAACGATGAGAAATCGCGCGATCTTTGATAAATTGAAATCCGACAAACATTTTGACGTGTTATTGGCATGAATTGATCCCACGGTATGTTTTCCATATTCAATAGCGCAACGGCTCTTGTTAAGCTCGTCAATTATATCGCAACGTGGACGAACGGAGCGCGGGTGGGGTATGGAAATTAAACTGCCACCTAGAACACATCGCGGCAATAGAAAATTCTACGATGGCTGCGGGCCAACGCGCGATCCCTCGTCCCCGGTACCGCGAAATTAATTCGCACCGGCGTTTTAACGTCGTTCTCGCAACTCTCGCGAGGCATCGAGTGAGAGAGATGCTCTTTGTGCCCGAGGCCCGCGACGCAGAAATAACTGGCGTTATCCGTGCGTCCCGGCCCTTGAGTCATACAAAATGGCATGACTTTCCAGAAGCAGCCTTAGTCATTCATCGAGGAACGAAGAGAGGCTGAGAGAGATAGAGGAGAGAGACGCATTTTCCGACTTGTGTCGTACATAAGTTCGCGCTTCCCTCCGCCACACCTGACCGCGTTCCTCTCTCTATTCCGGCTCCTCTCTAGAATCGTCGAGTGCAACAGCTGTTCCACAGTACGACGCGCTCAAAGTAACATCACCAATGATACACAATGAAAGCAAAATCCCATATGAACGCGCGCAAGTAGCTATATCGCATAGAACGCTTCGTTTTATTCGTGCAACGTCGCGTATTTTTCCCGTGCTTCTATTTCGTTAATTAACTCTATTCGCGCGGAACTTTCACGCTGGGTTGCAAGGAAATCGCGCATATTTTTAATTAGGGACAAACTACCGCCACGCCGGCGCCATTACATTTACTTTATCGGCGGCATTATCAGCGTGTACCTCGTGATATGTGAGGTTTAACGCGCAGGAAATTCGCGACGCATTGTGGCTGCGGCATATCGGAAAACAATACGATATTTCGTGCGAGTTTAAAAGAAAACGAAATCATACATTATTATTACAATCCTTGTGAAATAATTGAATACGTCAGATGCGAGCAAATTGATAATACACATCGCACGCAATAAATTGATTTTGATTAAATCTCGTAGCTCTCTACCAGCTCTAGTACGTGTTTCTGTGCTTTACCCAAATACGAGTTATCGGATGCTGTCGTGAAACTAAATCCAATATTATCGGAGATCGTACCTGTCCAGATAATCTGAGTCGTAATGAAGCTGCAGTCACCGTGATCCAACGAGATCGGCTGCCCTCGTGCGCCCGTAATCGCGATACATTTCATCTCTCATCTCACTCCGCTCGACATTTACATTAATCCGAGATATAGGAAGTCTTTTTCATCTTTTCTTTTCCGAAGGAGAGCATTCAAGGGTGGCTCGTCGGTTGAAATCGAATCGCGAATTATAGCGGCTCGACCGCGATGAGACGATAAAACGAGAAAGAATAAACCGGAGCCTCGTGTTACCCGTGTAATCGAGAGACGGGATGCGAAAGTCGAACCGTACGCATTACTCGACGCGACGAACGCGAAACAGTGGTATGACTCATCGGCGTTCTAATGAACTCTTGAAATGATTTTCCGGTGCTTTGAAGGAACCAGCATGGGCCTGGGCGCCGCATTATGTGGTCTACGTCTGTTTGAGTTTTTTTCGCGTGGACCCAAGTCAAACCGTGAAAATAAACCAGGATGCGCGGAAAAATAATTTTCTACGTAAAGTAAACACACCGCGAGCATCCGAATCTGGAAGAGATCCAAACGGGAAGAGAGTAATAATTTCGTAGGTTTCGATAACTTGCAGAAATTTTATTACACGGAGATAAATAATTATCTAGAACGAGAAAAGATAAAAATGTCAAACAAGACTTTTACGATGTTTTACAGTTTTATTAGCCAGTGACAAAACCTTTCAACAAAGAGATAATTTTTAGAATGTTATATTTTTTTCAAATCTTTGATGATGTCAAAATAATGAATGGATGATAATTGTAGAAGAAGCTAGTTATCCTGTGCTTGGTCACAGCGACACGTACAAAATATTTCACTCGTTGAATGTTTGCATCTTAACATCCGTCGTCGTATTTCTCTTTCCTGTATCTCACGGAAGACATTGTAATGAATCAACTCATCGCGCATAGTTAAGATTACTTAACACGTCGCTTAACACGCCGTATTTCCTCGAGTATGTTTAACACACACGTGTAAACAATGTTGTGATATCTCAAACGAAAATACCTCCAGATAACGGATTTAGTTGTCGAGTAGGTCAAAGGTACCGGGAGAGATGAGCCGGATGCGCTCGCGTGCATCACGATAAACAAAGCTGCGGTCTAAAAATAGAAATGAATAAATAATTTCTAATAAGCGCGGAAAGGATATTTCCCCCAGGGCTGAACGAAAAATTGGAACGGCGCTGATGTTTATTCAAAGTATTTATTTATGGATCGTCAAAAATTCATATCTCACGAGAATCGGATTTTTCGAAGTCAGATTTTATGAATGGCGAGATTCGGATTATCGTTCGCGGACTGGCTG
This sequence comes from Tetramorium alpestre, assembly GCA_021460005.1. Classification (NCBI taxonomy): domain Eukaryota; kingdom Metazoa; phylum Arthropoda; class Insecta; order Hymenoptera; family Formicidae; genus Tetramorium; species Tetramorium alpestre. The sequence continues at coordinate 673,924 of JAJVSH010000020.1, read as the reverse complement.
CTGAATATTTCTCCCTTCTGTATTTTTCAACGATTTTCAGCAGCGCACAGCTGTTTTGTAACCGCTCAAAGGTATTGAGGGCATACATGATATCTCTTCTTAGAGAGCTTATCGCAATCCTTTCTGATATAACGTGGAAAGAAATTGAGAAACGTTAAAAAGACCGAGTGACACATGTGATCGGGCTAGCTCAGGGAATATACCGACAAACTGGTGCTGAAATAAATCTATAAATAGCCGCCAGGAAGTCGAACATACACGGAGAGAATTTTTCGTTATATTTTACCGTAAAATTCACTACAAAATTTTAACATGTTTGGTGATAAGAGTAGGATAACTAGACAATTACATAAAAATAAAAAAAATCTGTTAAATATTACCGAAAATGATAGGCATTTGTGAAATGTACAACAGAAATTTTATAAACTACATAATAAATTTTTATAAACTACATAGTAAAAATTACCAAGCAGATTGTAATATTATTCAGACAGATTTTATATTTTATTGTGATAGATATGAATAAATCAGAGAGAATTTATCTTCCAAATTTTAGTTATCCCACGATTACCATGATTTTTAGGCTAAATTTTAAGAGAAAATTCTCTCCGTGTAGAGATCAATGAAAATATTTCAGACCTAAACTCTAAAGCTTTATTATTTTATAGAAGTTAATTATCATTTTTGTGATTTATTTTACTACTTATTTACTAAATCAATTAAAATATCATTATCAGGGAATGCTATTCTTAAAACGCATTAATTTCTAAAGTATCTAAACGATTTAAAAATATGCAAATGTTAACGTCGAAACTATTCTTTGTTCCAAGTTCCTAGTTCCGTGCTAGTTTAAAATACAAGATTTTATGATGCATTTTGATAGGGCAATAATCCTCGACAAGATTGCTGTAAATCATGCGAGGTCTTAAACAAGGAAGTGTATATGCGTTTATTACGTTTCCAGAAAACGATCTTAGTCAGTCGTCTTGTTGTGATACGCGTTACGCAACCAAGATGTAAATCTGGATGGAGTAGGCGAATGACGAGGCACACACGGCCTTGGCAAGATGTCGATGCCGTGCAGCGCCGCAATCTTCTTTAATTGCATGCTAATGTGTAAATGTGTAAATCGGAAATAACGGAAGGCTCAATAACACCATATATTCTACCTTTCGTTTCGTTTTCTCTCTAGAATGTGGAGTTGCTGGAAGGGACCATTCCGCCGGAAGCAACGGAACTCGACGTCTCTCACTGCCAAGAATTAAGAATACAAACGGGCGCGTTCGGCGGGGGTGCACCCCTCAAACGCGTACACGTTTCGGGAATCAACAGCTTGGTCGCCAAAAGGCAGGCCTTTCAGAATCTCAGCACACCCAACACGCATCTCGAGGTGTCGGAGTGCAATAGCGTGTTCCTGGAGAGCCACGCCTTTCGAAACACGCGTGGCACGCTGAGCGTCTCGATATCGCGATGCAAACACGTGGAGATAAAACCAAACGCCTTCTCGTGGCTGCTATGGCTCAAAGTGAGGGAGGTGCCGTCCTTGGAGCTCTCCAGCAACGCCTTCAAGTTCGAGGCGCCTCAACCCGGCCGACATGGACCAGCGACCAAGGTTGGATCTCGCGAATTATCTCGTATCTCGCCATTATACGCTGTTAAACAATGCTCGTGTATCTATATTCATTTTATCTTAAAAATTATAACTGATATTGATATATCTACATGATATTCGTATCCCAGTTACAATACGCTATTCATTTCTCATATCGGATAACACGTCGATATGAATAATATTATACATAATATTATACATAATGCTTAATTCGTTTTGAATGTCACTAAATGTAGCTCAGAACGACGATTCGTACATTTCGACAATTTGCATGAATTAACAGTTAATTAAATCTAAAAGTTCGCAGATAATCCTTAAAGCGACCAAGTCCCGAAAATGTAATTATAATTTCGTGAATTTCCTTTGATACAGATTATGTTCCAAAATGTGAGGATCGCGGAGTTACCCAAGGCGGTGTTTCCTTCAGCTATCGCGGAAATTCGCATGGACGACATCTCGATGAGGGTCATACGCAAAGACGCCTTTTGTGCCATGACTATCTTCAACGTGGTTATTAGCAACGCGACCATTCAAGAGATTCAGTCCGGCGCTTTCAGCGACAGGGCTCTTATCCAAAGCCTCGAGTTTGTCGATGTGCAATTTAAGAATATCAACACGGCGGCCTTCAGAGCCGGCCACGATAATCTCACGATCCAACATTCCAGGTTGTCAACATTAAATTTATCTTACGATCCTTACTGCAATCGCAGCATAAATTTAAAGAAAATAAAAAATCACAGACATTTTAATTGTACAAGACAAATTCATATTTAATATTTCTTTCACCTTTCATTTTAATTTTTTATTCTTTGACATTTATATCGTTATATTATATTCTTCAATTTTATAATATTCTTTAGTGATTAACACATGGTTTAATCTTTTTTATTTTACTGTATATTTCTCTATAGACTGTCTGAAGTGGATACTGGTGCCATCAATATATCGGCAGCGACTGTCACCTTTAACAACAACGAATTCCAACATCTAAAACAGAACTCGATCGTGCTGCAACAATGGAACCGCATAGCGATCGACCGCAATGTCTTCGTCGATCTGGAGAGCGACGCGATTAAAGCGGAGATCGGTGCCACTTCGGCGCCCAATTTCGAATTCTCCTTCACGGATAATCGCATACAGAAGGCACGATCGGGATCGCTCAGGTTCGCAGCGATCTCGCAGAGCGTCAATTCGGCGCGCGTCGGCAACAATTACTTCAATGAGAAGTGCAGCTGCAACCTCGAAAACTGGGTACGCGAAGTGACAGGTCGTAACAGCTCGGTCACGTGGATGATGGACTCTAGCTATTGCATGGTCGACAATTTTTTGAAAAAATGCCTGAATCTACCCGAGGGCTATATGGCCATGCGAAACTTCACGCAGCTCATATGCACGCAGCGGGATCATGTCAATTGCGAGAAGCGGTCGCCAAATCCGGAGCCGAGTGTCAGTACGCCCAGTGTAGGTCCTCACATCTATCCAAGGCAGAAAGGGTTCTTCGACATGGAGATAAGCGAATCGGAGCAGCTCGCACGCGAGAAGAGGATCATCGTCATCGTCTGCGTCGTGGCAGTCTTCGTCGTCGTAGTGGTGATCTTAGCCTCGGGGATCCTCTATATGCGCCGTCGCGGAGTATGTCCTAAACTGATATCCGGCTCGTTAATAAATCTGTCGAATTGGCTCTCATCCAGCAACGGCATGACCGCCGCCACGTCCGCGAGATCGATATCGAGGCTGAGCGTTCACGAGTATGCCGGCCTTCAAACGGAGACCAGGATTCTCGAAATGGACACTCAGGTGGAAGGTACGGAGGACGACGACGAGGAAGGTGACGTTTACCCGTACACGGAGAACAAGGCCACGCAAACGTTGCCGGAGGAGCTGACGGAGGAATACTTGAGAGATCTCCAGGAGCGGCTGAACGATCCCGATAATCACAGCCAAGCGAGGGACATGATCGAGCATCTGTACGATCTTATCAAAGTCGAGGAGAGTTGCAACAACAACAACGACCGGCAGCCGGCGGGCGATCGAGAGGAGAATGCGTACGACGTGATCCGGCCGAAGATCAGGAGACCTCGCGGTGTACCGAGACCGTCCGTAAACATTGGCACCAGAGCACCGTCCTTGGATAAACTACTGCCGAGCGGAATACGTACCAGACCGCCCATCACCGAGTACGCGCAACCGCGCGATCAGCGTACCACCGATCAAAACCACCTGTACGCCGAATTGCCGGGCGACGAGACGGTGCCCAGTACGAGTCGACTGTCGCAACCGATTCTGGAAAGTCTAATCAGTAGAGCGCCGCAGCCGTTACCGCCGGACGTGGTGAACGATCATCTAGTCGGCAATGATCGTCCCCCGCGGAATCTCGGCTACGGTGCCGACGACTGCGGACCACCGCAGAGTCCAAAGCTGGATTCGAGCAGCAGGAATCAATCCGCCAAGCCGATGAGCTTCCTCAAGGCTCTCGGCGAAAGTATCCTGGGCGCGTCCGGCAAAACGAACAACAAGAGGCCGAACTCGCTGCTGTGCGAATACGCCGAGCCGTCCGACGCAACCGCCCATCTCTACTCGGAGCTATCGGAACCCCAGCAAACGTCCGCGTCCACTAGCAAAATGGCAAACAGGCCACTGCCTACCAAGCCCGACCAGGATTCCGTCGCCGCGAACGCGGCCAAGGCGTAGCGGCGTTCATTATCTGTGATATAAGTGTTACGTGCTGTCGAGAACGAAGATTGAAGTGTGTTCTTTCTTTTTTTTTTGTCGACTGTATGCGGAAAGTGTTCGCGCACATGCGTGTGTTTGCAAGAGCGATTGCGTAAGAGAGTATCCGGCGAGAAACGGGTCGCTTGGAGTCTCTCGGCTGAGAGATTGTGTGCCTGTATCACAATGGCGGAGGAAACTAGCGCGCCAGAAATTAGTGCAATTCATGCGTACAAGCCTCGGGCTTGTCGGTCTCGAGAACGGGAAGTGTCCTTTCTTTTAAACCGTGTATGAATAAAGCCTTGTTAGAACAATCGCGTACAGCGTTGCGTACCATTCGGATGGTATACCCGCGGAAGGGAAGTCACATCGCGACTGGATCGACCAAAGCAACGTTTACGCGAGAGTAAATCGCAACGAAGTTGTGCCAAAATTAGTGCATCACATACAACTGTATATTTGTAACGTGAAAAAGATTCGATAAAACTATCTATTATTATACATCCGATTAGCGAAAAGTGCCGTGCGAGAGAAATCAAAGGATTTATTTATGTTTATCTGTGACAAATGGATGTAACATGAATTTATATATATATTTGCTTCGTCAGGTATTATTAAATAAGTATTTTACACCTGACATTTGAAAGAAATTAATCAGTATCGACACCAATCCCTGCTTTAAAGCTTTGAATTGTTTTTAATAATTTTACATTCCATACAAACCGAAGATTGCACTCAGAAACTGTTCTTAAATATTTCACAAGAATTTAATTTTTATTATTCTCAATTTTCAAGAAATCATCTATCGACGCATATCGATCTTTAATGGTTTATTTGTTCGATTTCGTATATTTTTATTGCTAGATTATATTTTCTATGTCAGTATTGATTTATGTGATTCAGATAAAACAAAAGCTCGCATAGAAACACGGAATATTTCTCTTTGTTTCCGCAATCAACCAGTCTGAATGGGCGATAAAATATATCGGTAGGTCCAATAATCAGATCTCCCTCCGGCTGCTCTCGAACAAGTATCTCTCGCTTCAGATAACGCGCGTTGGTGTCCGAGCAGAGCGTATTCCAATTCACAAAGTACTTATTCGTAAGTTCACTGAGCGCATCGATTTCTCCTATCTAAATCTCTCATGTTTAAAGTATCCCATCGTTATCTTATCTCAAAGAATTTTACGATTCAAGTAGTTTTCTCTGGACGCAACCTTCCGCTTGTTCCTCGAGAACGCTTCCGAGTTCAGGGGTCGTCACGGCATACTTTTTATCAAACGACCCACAGTGGTGCTTCGCCTCGAAGGGAGAGCACCCTGGGACTAATGCAGCCACGAGCCAACGCCGATTCGCCTCGGAACGAGATCCGACGAGAGCCGAAAGATATTCTTAATCCCTCTCGGGGCACGCAGTCAGTCGGTGTATATCCACGGCGAGACCAAACTATTCCATGAAGAATGTAAGAGGAACAAATAGAGCCGACTAGCAGCCGGGGCGGGTTGCGACGCAGCTGTTGACGTCTAAACGGCCGCCGTTCTCCGCTTCTACGACGGACGGTAGAAAATCCAGAGAGAAGTTCATTCGGCGAGCTACAGAGGCGAGCGACAAAGACACTCCCCCCCCCCCCCAACATGATGGAAAAAGTATCTGCACGGAAAGGATCGTGAACGAAATATGTCTCCTTACGGCGACAATTAATTTTCCTAATTTCACGTCTCGCTCCATACTCGGGTTCTCCCTCTGTATTCCCCCGACGTGTCTCAACCGAGGTGTAAATTTATAAAGAGTATTCGCACTCTTAGTAATTCGCAGTCGATTTTTTTCCCTCGGCGCGAATTTAATCTAAGACCTAATTATCGCGCTATTTAACGTTGAAAATTAAAGCGCCCCAGCAAATTAAATGTCAGGAGCGCAAATGAATAATGGGACTTAGTTACTTTTCAATTAATTTAGAGCTAAATGTTGATGCAATTAAAATTCAATTTACTAGGAGAATTACTGGATAATTTAACGATAAAAATTAAACAGCTGATAAGTAATACAAAAATCAAATTTATTAATTAATTTTTATAATAAAAATTTTATAATAAAAATTATTTTTAACCGATGGAATATTTCACTCACGTTCCTCTTACAAAAAAAAAATGTTATTTATTATACATTTTCTTAAAATGTCTATGAATCATAGATCTGATAATTTTCTTCTATATGAAGAACATTAAGCTTTTTGTAAATACTTATGTGGCGGTATGTCTTTATGGCTTTAGTTTTATCTCGCAGATAAAATAAGAAGACATTTAGTTCTTGTCCCTGCATTCCATTCTAGAATAATTTAGTTATCGCGTTATAATTGAAACCAAAGGTCACAAAAAGCTTTGCTTATTCTAACAAAGGAAATAATATTTAATTTCACGTGAACACGCGATACGCGAATATTCGCTGGCAATTGAATATTATCTTATCTACGCGAGGACAGAGCGAAAGTTTTTACATCCATGTAATTTTTCTACCAAAGTCACGATTTATCCCGAATTTTATCACGCGGTACTTTGTCGACAGGTTAAAGAGCGATACCAAGACGTGTGCTATACGAAAGCAGTAGCCCGGCCGCTATCGTACACCGATTCGCGGGATTGTTTATGGCCGGCCATTTTTCAGATAAGAGTGTCATTTTTCTCGAGACCGGCTGCTCGTCGTGGAAAGTCAAGAGAGATGGCCGAACGAGTTTTCAACTAGATGCAATTTGTTGCTTTCTCTTCCTCCTTCGATATCCGCTCCCGACAGACAATGCCCTGACTCGAATTTATGGATACTTATACATTATTTAATTTATGGTCAACGTACACGTCTATGAATAGCCGTATCTGTCCAGAAGAAAATACAAATGTTCCGATATTTATATTTAAAAATATGCATGGGATTTTCTTCGAGAAGATGCGCAAAATAGGTATCTAAATTTCGCTCAAAGCTTATTACGACAATTGTCTCTTTAATAAAAAATTAATCAGAGTAAGTTTTTTCTCAATGTCTAAAACTGGTATAGTTAGAAAGATCCACAGAGGAAATATCTATCGTATCACGAAAGCATGTTTACATGATAACTGAAAAGCAAATACATTTCCCCATAAGTGACGAAAATCGGGTCGACGTCGAAATTAGAGCATCTTCAATTTCCGAGCTTCCCGAAATGGAATCTTCGAGTTTCTAGCGATGGATCGTCCTAAAACGTCGAAAGGCCGCGGAGCAGAATAGGTGTCTGAGGCGGAAGTGGATGAGATCAGGGGCGACTGTGATCCAGCGTACTCTCTCGCACGGGAGAACATAATCCGCCAAGCTAGATCGGCCAAGCAGGCAGCTCTATCAGGTTTCATCAGCGAGCCAATCATCTCATCACTTGGATGGCCGTGCTAGCATCCGATTCGCCGCGCTCTAACCCGTTTCTCTGGTCCCTGACCTAATCCCTTGTGTCGGGAGATACCGGGAAAATCGATCGAGGATCGCCGACGAACATCTCGCCGGCGGCTGGCACGACTAGGTTATCGAAGTACCGAAATCATGGGCCGATCTGGAGCTTACCCTAAGCCGAAGCTTAGATCGTAAATGGATTTTCCATCTCATGATTCTCTCTTTCTCTCTCTCTCTCTCTCTCTCTCTCTCTCTCTCTCTGCCCGCTCCCTTTCTCACAGTCTTTGTGCCCGTAGTCGGAGAAAACAGCTTACGGTATAACGTATCAAACTATTGTAATTATCGTGAAACTCTCCGCAACATACATTAAAAGGAATGATCGGCCAGCACGTGCGACAGGAAAAGCAATTCGAACTTGTATTTGTCACTCGCGTCCACGTTAAAATCTGTCGCTGACGTAAATTGTTAAATCCTAATGCGTGGCCTAAAATCCTCCCGCGGTAATTAACAGATAACGTTACGATATAGCCATAATTATTTAATTCAACGAAGAGAGGAACATTTTCCATCTCGATTAAAACGGAAAAATACAGGTTAAACGGTGGATATGTATATTAGCTGGCAGTTTGCACACGTCGCATAAATATGGAACATGCAATTTGTTTATTTACATATCACTCGATGCGTTTACAGCATATATTTTCGAATGTTCAGGTGAAATAATATTATCCCTCTTTTTGATCGATCGGAACGAAACGTGTTTCATCCGTGTTTCCATTTCGCAGTGACGATATACCGGGTGGCGTGTCCTTAATATACGCCATCTGCGTCTTACGATCCGGTGTGTCACCTGTCGCAACGATATTGCATCCGGAGATCTAATGGACCTTTAAACCGAACGTCTCTCTATATAAGCTAACGCGTGTCATCGACCTCGCTTCGAGAACGAGATATTCCCCGAACAAGTTACTCGCAGAAAACGAGATACTTCCTCTTAGGGAGGGGAAAAAGGAAGGAGGAACTGAAAAATCCTGAAAAGAAGAACTCCAGCTATCGCGACTTTGCCGAGAGTTAATAGTAAATCTGAAAGACAAGGGAAAAGAGATCTCTCTTCTCACGATCGCCTCTGCCGGTATTACGTCTTCGCACTTCAAGTCCGAAAAATACGAAAGAGAATAAACCGTCTCCGTTTGAAGTATTGTTATTTCTTTTTTAGAAAATTCGGGTCACGAGAAAACCATCTGTAGCGATCTCCGGTGAATGGAAGTTCGACGACGTACGGGAGGTCGCTTTCGGTTCTTTCGGATATTCATGGAACGTCGGATAAATCCTTAAAATATTTAAGGATTTACTGGAAAACCATAGACGCGTACTTATTATTCTAAGAAGCTTTCTCCAGGAGAGCGACCTCGAGTCTTGGGCCACAATGTGCTGTACGGGGTGTATCCGTGAAGCCGCGGCGCGTTTGCCAGTCACGTGTTGAATCTCGGGGTTTCTCGCACGCACACGAAAAAAAAAAAACGAAAACGAGACAGAGAGAAAGAGACAAGAAACAGGATGTCGCGGCAGACACCGCGAATGCATACAGCGAACACATAGAGCGCGCGCGGAAACCGCCGCCGTGATAATTATAAATATGAACCAGAAAGTGCATTCCGTTCGGGGCGCTTCGTGCTCCAGAAATAATGCGATTCACGGGACGCGCGTAAATCTGCGTCGAGACATCGCTTAAGAAACGAATGCTGCGCGGGTGTAACAATATTGCGCTCGTGGCTGCAACGACAGTGATGTACAATACAAATAAACGCGAAAGACGTTTTTTTCTTTCACGGAATTCAGATCAATACCTTTGAAATTTTTTTGGATTTGGATCAGAAATCAGTCCAATCGAATTATATATCTAATTTAAAACAGACCTGCGTGACACATAAAGTGGATTTATAAATTATTATTAATTGTACCACACAAAACACAAGCAGTGTTTCCTAAAGCTAATTTAAAATCTTAAAATCTTACAGAGAAGTGAAAGCGCTGCCGATATATCTAAAATGTGAGGGCGAATTTCACCGATATTAATTTTTTTTATACGGACAATTTTTATACGCAAGAGGCTCCAAATAAAAGTACTTCTTTATTGTAATTCGCCCAAGTGATTGTGCCTTGCAGACGACATATCGGACGAGCGAATCGTAGTCTCGCGTCCTCTTCCCATTGAAATCTAAATATACCCCATGATATTAATAGCGTATGGTGCGGCGGTGGCAGAAGAACCGTTTCATACGCCCATGATGCGGTATCCTCAGTGCAGAAAAGAGCGCATTCCGCCGAGGCTGGGTGCAAACTGGCCGACAATGCGATCCTGCGAATTCTGCAAAAGCGCAATGTATGCGTCAAGTGCAACGATTGCTCAAACCATATTCGTAACCGTGGAACATTACGGACAGAAGAGAGAAATGCACAACAGAGAAATTGATTAAAAATTTAAAAGTATTTTTAAAAATATTAGGGATTCAAAAATATGAAATTCAAAAAGTTAAAAATTGCGTTTGAAAATATAAAAGTCGTACAATTAGAACGCGACTCGACATAAAATATCACTCAATTATTTAACGTAACGTCGCTGACTGCGAGATCGATATATTCGGAATAATGTTGACCAGTAATGGTAATGTCTGAGAAATGAGACGGTAGGTGGAGGTCAATAACACATCTTTTCTCATGATATCGATAACGCTTGAGCTATGGACCGCCTATATTTTGCACTGATTGATCGCTCGGTCATCCGGAAGAATTATCGACCGTTCGATTCAGTCTAGAAGAGTTATCGCACCACTCGGTTTCCACTGGAAACGCTCCGACCGCCAGTGTGTCTCCCTGTGATCCCTCCGCAGCGATTATTCATTTCCCACTTACTCGATCGCATCGCGAAAAACGCGTTAATGATTAGTGTAACGCGGCGGTGGTCTTGAATGAGAAGAGAGAAGGGCAGGGCACCAAGGGAAAGAGGAATGACTCTTTATAATAACGTGCGCGCCGATCGAACCGTAGGAGGAGCGCGATGAGATCATCGGGGCGGAAGTGATGTTTGAATGGAGTTGAGAACTTAATTCGTCTCGCTCTCGGCATTCTTTATCTCTCTTCTTTTCGCCGTCGTCGCCGCTGCCGCCGTCGGCTCTCGTCGATCATAATGCCCCGTCGCGACGTGAGAACTCATTACGGACGGACAAAGTGGCAATTTCGTCAGATTAAACGCCACGCCGAAGCGGGCCCCCGCTCGCGGAAGGATGCGATTAAAAGTAAAATGCATTGCGATGAGCAACGATTATCAAGCGTTAAGGAAACGCGATGTCTTGGACATTTATAAGACCAATCTCTAAATAAACATAAAACTTGCGGTTTTCAACAATCTAATGTAACGAAAATTTTTGGCTCGTAAGAAATTTCATTGTAAAATAAAGTCTTGGAAATGTTGAAAAGTGGCATCGAGATATTGGCCATTAAAAAAAAGCGTGTAAACCGCAATAAGAATAAAAAAACCATATTTTTGGCATAATGCTTCAAAGATTATATTTTATATTCTATAAAAGAGAATTTTTGATAAAAGAATTTCATGCATTAAACTTTCGTCTTTAACGTATCAACTTTTTTGTATTAATTTTCAATAAAAAATATATTGTTAAAAATATTCCTCAGAAACAGTGAAGCTTCTGACATTTAATCATTCGACAATAATAATAGACTAATAAAAAACCTAAGTTGGTTGGCATAATTAGCTACATAACTTTCCATAAATCGAGCTGGAATTATTAAATTTTATTTTTATTTTTATTATGTATTATTGACATTTTCTGCATACCCAGAAGGATAACAATCTCTAATTTTTGTTGAAGTTATTTATTTCTTTTTAAACTCTCCAAAATTTTCGCATAAAAATTAATCAGTTATTCAAGGCAAAATGCATTGTTCACTTTTATTATCCCGCTAGTCTTATCGTGAAAATAATTTTTTATGTCTACTTAAAAAGTATAAATATTTCAGAATGACGTCAAGATTTATCGCTGAAGAGAGAGAGAGAGAGAGAGAGAGAGAGAGAGAGAGAGAGAGCGCCTCGGTGGTACCAGTCGAGCTTTTCTCGTCGTAAAAAGTTCACGTGCGGAGGTTGATGCTCGTCGTCCTAGATGGCTGCACGCTGCAAACGAGGGCTTCTACGAGGCCGGCAATGCATCACGTTGTATGCACAGCGGGCATTCGGGGTCAAAGGGCCACTAGGTCATCCGATAAACTCGACGGGCAGGTCCTTATAAAGAATTCGCGCGCCACCGCTGAAGAATTCGAGTCAACTGCGGGAGTAACGGTGGCGTAAATGCAATGTAAATGCACTTTGTGCATATATACTTTCGGTGTCACGTTTTTGCCACCCGACATTTCACCTGTTTCACGGAAAAGAAATCCTAACGTGTTTTAGGATTAATTAACGTGATAGTCTGTTTACCGATTAACCGTTGCGGAAGTTATAAACCGATTAATCAGTAATTAACGGGCATTAAGAGAATTGCAAATTTGATTTCCCTGCTAAAGGGACTAAAAACTCAGGGAAATATTCACACAATGTGATAGCTGTAATAATAGCAAAACAACGTATTTCTTTGCAAGACACTTTCGATCGGAGACTCGTTAGGAATTGAAATCGAAAATCTTGGATTTATGTGAATGAATTCGCAAGAAATAGTTATTTTAGATAGAGACACTTGTCTCGCCGCACAAATCGTCTGAAACTGATGTTGAAATTGAAGTTGAAATGCCTCGCGCTCTCTGTTTTAACGTGGCCCAAGGCGGATCGATTGATGCCATTCCCCTCTTCTGCGAGTTTAAAAAAGCGAATAATAAAATCGAAATGAAATTTTTGGTGCACGGACACGCCGGGATAGATCGAACGCTCTGTGTTCAGTTACACGTTACGGAAAATTGGATGAGACGCAATTTTCTGCCCATCGTACTAAATCTGTTTCCCAAGTTTTCAGCGCGCGCGAACGTTAGCGATATAGGAATTCCAGTTTAATGAAACATATAGGTGAGAAAGCATAGCCTGTCCGATATAATGTCAGAGTTCATAGCTTAGAATTTATGCATTTTAACAGGATTCATATAGCTGTCGCGTGGCTTTTTTTAATCGATAAAAGAGATACAGAGAGACTATAAAGCGTCAAAATACAGACGTGTGACTTATAATCTATTGTATCTATATAGCTTGCATGAATTCTTCTATTGAATAAAGATATGAATATTCAAAGTAAACTTGATATTACTCAAACATCATGTTTAATATAATCGTGACATAATTATTTTGAATAATTATATTTCATTTTCGTAGTTTCTGGTCTCATTTCTAGAATAAAATTTAGAATAAAAAAAGAAATTGTTAATGCATAACTGTTCTCTTCTAACTTAAAAATTTAGTATCTTCTACGTTTATAAAATACAATATCTCCGTAATACAAAACAAACTTGTAAATTTTTAATCGATAAGTAATATAATCCTTTCACTGTTCTCTATATACGCGCTCGAATAAAACTGAAAACTTCACAATAACGAAACTTAAATAAATAATCGATTTTACTGTTTAATATCACATAACCAAAGTTCATAGAAACGAAATACGGATTTTATCAAAATTTAGAGAAAAAGCATTTAGACGCGTGTAAACAAATACAAGAATACCGATAAATAATAAGTTACACTCTAAAGCTAACGGCAACCGCCATATCAAAGTAATCAAAACGGAATGGAAACCATGTGAGAGGTCAAATATCAAAAAATATTTGCCTCGTAAAACAAATCCAGCTTGACACTAAAGCTGAATTCAACGGCCATTATTTCTGTTTGCGCACTTCGGTAAAATCGCAGCTCGAATGTCTCTCTCTTTATAATTCACGCTATATCGATATTTAATAAGAATATTCCAAAATCATTACGAAATCAGAATAATGTAATTTATTATTTATCAATATCTATTGTCACCGCAAAGCTAAAAAGAGGTTGAAAAATAATATTGTTTTAAAATAAAAAGAATTTTTATATTGGAAAGTAAATCGTATGGTGTGTAATTCGATAAATAAATTGAAACCAACATGTAAAACCAGTTCTGAATTGTTTATCGCGTTAGATGCTTATTTTGAAAGTTACCCGGGAGAGAGAGCACATATTTTCTGTAACATATAAAATTCAATTTTCTCTTTCCATTTTTTTTTTCTAAATCCCGCAATGTTTTAAAACGAAATAATGTGTGCGGATCGAGGAAGGCGCGACGATGTTCGTCGTTATATGGCAATATATCGCTATTATTTGCCGCTTCCGCTCGGAATACGTGTTATAGCGAAACAATGAGACGTCCAGATGACTCGAATAAAAGTCGTCGGATCGCCTTTCTGTCTGCTACGATTTTACGGAGAATACACATCCGATGGATACGGTAGAGAATCGCGTGATTCATTATTCACAGCTTTAGTCCCTTTCTCCCGTCCTCCCTTCATTCCGTCAGTGTTCCTAATGAAAGATAAACACAATCAATCCCATCGTGGTCGAAAGAGGGAATATTATATCGGGTGGCCGTGTAATTTCGTAGCCGCGGGCGGTGGCCCAGCCCTCGCGCACCCCGAGCGCTGCTGTTTTCGTTTCATTATACCATGCTTCGCCGGGTTATCATAGTACTAATTATCCGTTCAAAAGGACGCGAATCTCCCCCATCGAATACGCGTAATTGGCCGAGAATCTTTTATCAGGGTACCTCGATTTTTCTGACCGGGATCAAAAGCCGGCGACGACAGCCGTAAAGCGCACAATCGCACGCGTCGTGGACCAATTTTCATTTCGACGCACCGGCGAGAGAATCGCATTTCGTCCTATTCCCTTACGCAACGTGGCGTAATTTGAAAATGTCAAAATTGATTACGACCGGATTTTCGCGCGATTTTAGATATGCATGATTACAACAATAACAACAACAACGCTTTAAACGTAAACACGTGTACACGACAGACGACGTTATCTCTCTAAACAAGCGGACACACATTTATAACGCGACTCGCGTTTATCGTCACACAACGCGGACCATTTATTACGAATGAAATACAATAGAGTTTTGCAGAAGTACCGGTAACGAGAGCGATACAAATTTAATGCCGGGCGGTACGTACCTGCTACGGACATTGAATTCTGTAAATTCATTCTGCGCCGGATGTTTGGATATAATATTAATCTTCGAATATGGCGCGTAAAACGCGCTCGTCGGTTCATCGCCCGCGCCCCGATATGTATCCGTGCCGCAATCAAAAGAACGACATTTGCAATGTACGCGACCAGCATCATTTTCGGCCGCGAATTTCAGCCGGACGCGGGGCGTTCATTTATATTACAATAATATTCCGTAAGCCGTCCCACCAAAAAATCACTCATTATTAACGTCGTAATGATTAAATCAGTAAACGTAATATAGCGTCATAAATAATATACCGCGGTCGCGCGGCGCGAAGTAAAATTCCCAAAACCGCCGGTATATGCGGGGAAAATACCATCACGGTGCGTGCATTCAGTCATGGAATTAATGCCGGTTTGATTCGGCGACGTGACGCTATTGCACGGCGAACATTAGCTTACACACAGCCGTACATCACTAAGCGGGTAATAACGTCTGGGCAATGGCGAACATTTTTCGAATAAAAATTCGCTCTTTATTTCCGTCATTAATTATTACGTCGATTTGTTTGCTCGTTCGCTCGTTCATTCGCGCGCAGAGCTTTTTATTAACGTACAATCTCGTGTCTATGGCAGGTGGAAAAAATGTGGACAGAAAAATATACAAAAGGGAGTGAGGGACGTTGGGGGAGATGGAGCAGTATCACCGCCAACTATTAATCCCCGTCGCTATCGAACCGGACTCGATGGCCCCTCTCGTATTAGTTAAAAAGAATAATGTCAACAACAACGAGAGCAGTGATAACGTCAGTGACGATCGTGTCGTCGACGAATGCAATTCGCTTAAGCGAATCGCGCAAACGCCCGAAACAGCCGAAAAACAACGGCTCGCAGAAACGTGCATCGCTGGAGGAGAGTGGATTTAAAAAAAAAAGAGAGGAATAAATACTCGATAAAAATGGCGATCTCGTTACCACGGAGAATATGAAAGGCGTGTACCGAATGCCGCCTCCTATACCGGCCCTTGAATTTCAACGTTGAATTTCGAAGCTAGATTATTAACGACGGTATCGGCTCGTTTCTCCCTTTCGTTTGCGTTCGCTGCGTTCAATAGTTCCTTTTCCTCCGGATTATTTATGCCCCGTACACGCTCCGTATTAAAAATGAGTAAACCAATTACACAATTCAATACCTTTTCCCGGTGGAAGCCGGCAATATTGAGCAATTGCCGTTACAGTACTTACTTATGTTACAATACTTACAATACTTACAATAAAACGTATACTCGATCTGACAAAATTAATTTTGCAGATATACTTTATTTTTTCATTTTATAGCATTAGTCACTTTTTATTCTACTTTACATCTCACACACTTTTTTTAAACCGTTGCAAAATTAAAAAAATTAAAAATAAAAATTTTGTTTATAAAGTTAGTTGTTACATTACATTAATCAAATTGTAAAGAATTTTATCCTAAACTGTCACTCATTTAATCTCTTTCTATTTAATTCATTGTCTTTTTAAAATGCACAGATATTTTCTAAAACAATTAAGTGAAATATACACGATGTTTTGTGCAGATACATTTACGAATTTTATTAAGAGTGGTAAGTTTCATTCCGCTAACAAGATTGTACATATTCGCAAAATACAAAATTGTATTACAGACGTCGTATATTGCTAACGGTCCGAATAATGGATAAATTGTGTTCGCAAACGAAAAACTTTTACTTCTTTTTCTATTGTCTTCATATTGTCGAAATTTTATTTTCCGTTTTCATCTCTTTTGCCCTATTTCGCCGACTCGCACCAAAGTTCGCCCCCGAGAAGAGAAGCTTCTCGCGCGCGAGGCACAAGGAAAAACCATATTAATTACCGTTCTAATTACTCGGGTCGAGCCGTGGATGTTTTACGAGCTCTCGCGAAGCGGGCGTCTAAATCGAATAAACTCCGGCATGCTCGAGGCCGATAATTTTCCAGGTAGGTATATTAGCCTAGGTAGGTAGCGAACGCGCGAATCCGGTCGCCACCCATCCCTTTTGCTGCGTTACATCGCGATGCTTGCGCCTGATAAATCGGTATACGCGAAAGTTACCGATTAATTTTCTAATTAGTCTCGCGGTGCTGCGATCGATCGGCGCGCACCGCCGCCGTTTGTCCGTGGCGTTTAATTACAAAATAGTCGCTCGAAACGCGCACGCGGATTCGTTGTAATGCAGATACCACTGCAACACCCGCTTCTTAAGTTAAATTACCGGCGTTGTTTAACGAGCGCCATTCGTTCGCCCGGGATCTTGTTAAAATTAACGAACGTTCTTTGGCATAGTCGATGCTTTGAAAACGGACGACCGATGCACGCCGGATGTTTCCCCTTTTTTTCACTCTGGAGCGTTTCTCCTTTCCCTTCTTTCTTTCTCTCTCTCTCTCTCTCTCTCTCTCTCTCTCTCTCTCTCTCTCTCTCTCTCTCTCTCTCTCTGTCTTTGCTGTATTTTTTCTCTTTCTCTTTCGATAGACTAACTAATTACGAGTTTAAAGACGGAATAAAAATACGAGAGAACCGCGACGAATAAGAACGCGCAGCGAAAGGTTATCGGCAATACAATCCCGTTGTTTTAATGGGCTAATTTTATTTCGGCTTTAACAAAGTCAGTTTAATGGGAAATTTCCCTTTTCTCCACGAATAATTATCCCCCCTTTATCCTTCTGCCGTTTCTCCTGCATCTTGGTGGATCGAATAAGACAGGTTTAATATTAAAAACGTCGGGCGCGCGGAATAATTGTCTCGTTATATATTCATATTGTCGCGTGACCGATCATAATGCTGAAACGTACTGTCGACACCTCTTAAGAGTGGATCGATAATGCGGTTGAATCGAGATTATCTATGCATAAATCTGGTTTCCATTTAAACAATCATTTCTTTTGCAAATTACAGTTGATTCGCCCGGAACAGCGGCTTCCTTCCTGATCATCATGTCGTATTGCATTTATGCGAGTTATTTACTAAGTCAACTCATTCTCGAAATTTTTAAAATTTTAACCCTTTCCCTGCGATAAATATTTCTTACGTTCTAAGATAAAACACGCCTTTTTTATTATGTAATAATTCATCGATTAAATTAGCAAGCTGACGAAGCATTCTTAATTATCGATCTCGAAAGTCCTGACAAAGACACAGGCAATCGCAGACTTGGAAGCTCATGAAAATTATAGACCAATTGAGATAATCTCGTGACACATCTACTATTGCGAGAGTCGTTCTACCGAAGGCGATGAATTCATTACCAGATTGTTCTTAATTATTATGTAGCCCGGGCTGACTTGTACGACGCTAAAATTAATTCACCGCGATCCACCTAAGTCTTAACCGCGCCCGGTTTGCAAATTGCAATCTTCCGAGTGGGATAAACATGCCCGGAGGTAGGCTTCTTATTAGAAGGTTTAATCGCCCGACTTATTTATGTAGGGTAATTAATTAGTCTCACGTAAATTCAATCTTGGCATGGCCTGCATGCGGATTATTAGACAAAATTTTAATGTTTTTCTCAATTTCGCAATATAGATAAATAATTCAAAAGTCGCAGGAGGGTACTTCATCTTGAAAATTAAGTAGTTTAATTTATCTAATAAAATGAAATTTTATAAAATGAAATACGAAATTATACGAAATTTTTACTTTACTGATGTAATTCCTGGAAAATGATTGCGTCTCTCCCTCAATCGAAATAGAAATAATTCTCGTAAGAAATAATTGAACGGGCGAAATGACGATATATTCCGCCATCTCATTTAAATGCAAAAGCTCACATTATATACATTACAACGGCATAATGATATCACAGAAGATCCAAAGGATTAAAACTAACCCTCCCGGCATTAAGTTCGACTATACGTGAACGCAATTTTGATCTCGATTCGTCGGACTGAGTCGACACAGGGGACATAGAAGTTATGTAACTCACTTGACACGATTATTCTTCAAAGAGCCTACATGATGCGAAATAACCCTTAATGGACTCGAGATGCCGAGGGGGACGATAAGCTGCACTTTTAGCAGAATAAAACTCAACGAAAAATCACGATCGGCAACGCGGTTTTTCAGATATTCTCACTTTTCGTGTTAACCGAACTCGTTTAAAACATTACATTTATATATCGCTGGTAATTAACTGGATTTAAATCCTACGTTTTAACACAACGAATAGGGCATAAATTTTTAATGTATATATCTTATCTCATATACGAAAGATTAAAAATGTTTCTAACTACAATATGTAATTATCTTATTCATGAAATTGTTTTATCAGAAATTTTTGAAACACGTTTTACATTTGCTTTTATGAATATTCATACATATGTCAAAATTTATTCTGTACAACGCACAGACAGCCGTAAATAAACAAGATAATTCACATCGAGTGCAAAGTCCGGCACTTCAACAACATCAATTTGGAGTCATTACGTGACATCGCGTTTCATGTACGTTTGCAAAACACGGAGGTAACGAATTTTATGCGACGCTAATCATTGTGTATCTGACAAATGGCTTCGTACGATAAGGACTCTTTCGTGCACGCTGAATAATTTATAGCTCGTCGGTCGACCGAATAATTGCAGGTCGTCCGAATGCGTAGCGAAGTTTCTGTCGAGAGGGTAATCGGCATATGTATTTGCGTTTTACTATTTGCCCAGTAATTACAGTATCAGTTGATACACACGCAAATAATGAATTATCAATCGCATACATATGCGGCACACGCGCTGCCGTTTCTCTATAATGGATCTATTAACCGTCACTTTACTATAATACTGGATCACGATTGCGCAACCGACAGCGCACACATACGTTAGTTATCAAATCAGAGATTGCGTGATGAATCGCTTTTACGGATTACACTCCGCATGATAAACTGTAGAACTTGAATCTCATAATATGCCTCACCATACGGGCTAATTATTCCTTATGATTTCCCATTCGCGACGCCGCTATTTTCCTAATATACGCTAATGGGAAATGAGACGTCATAGAAACTGGAGAGACATTTGCACAGGCGCCCGTCATCAGTCGACTCGACCTTAAGTGCCATTCGGCCGAGAACCGTACTCGGCTCTTATCTCGGTCGCTAACTCGAAAAGTTAACAACCACCAGGATACGTACAAACATTTCGTCGCTTCCCGAAATGTACTCTCCGCCCTAATGTACTCCCGCGAACGATAATGACGAGGACAATCTACGAACGGCTCTAGCTGGAAGATAACGCAAGTCGCACGATTGGATGCAAAAGGAGCTTTCAGACGTGATTTTCTTTTTGCAAGCTACCTACCTTTACCCCTACCCTCGTTCTACCATTATGTCTTTATATCTTTGAAGTCAGAAAGCTGTTGACGATAATTTAAAGCGAAAAGCTTTGCCTGTTAGGAGTAAAACATACGCAATGAGAAGCAAAGCACGCGTTTGCTTCTCATTGAAGTGACAGGAAGACTTCAAACGCTGCAAGCGCGCCAGTTAAATGCAATGTGTACTGTAATTTTGCATAAATCAATAGCTTCTTCGCGATGGCTATGTCGGGTAATAATGTTTGTTTCAATAAATTAAAGTTCAATATATAACAATCCCCGGTGGGGATTGCTTTAGCTTACTTTTCCAGGCTCGGTAAATGCGCAAAGTTTCAAGCGTTAAGGAGATGCATGCAGCAGTGCACTGCACGCTCGCTCATTAAAATTTAGCTGCGAGGATGCCTTGCTTCAAAGGCGTAGCTCGGCCGTTTGAAGACGAACGTACCACGACGAAAGAGTAAACGCTCACTTCCCACGGTTGGAAATTATTTTTTTTTTTATTGTTATTTCTACTTTTTAAAAAGCCAACTCTTTTACGCACACAGTCCACCAAGAGTCCACATAATTAATTGCAACAGCCCCAATTATCCGAAATATTCGAACCTTGGAATTATCACGCAAACATAGTAAATTGATTCATTTAGCAAAAGAAAGAACGGAGAAAAAATCTGGCAAGTGTCATCACTTCGTGTAAATTTGAAACGAAATTATCTCCTTCGCGAACGGCGAGACCGTGTTACCGACAATTACGGCGACGATTGTCTTCGACAGCACGCAACTTCTGAAACTTACGTGAAAATTACGTGCTACTTTATCGTCGTGTGTTCTCCCTTACCCCTTTCTCTGTCAATCTCCCTTCGCGCCCCGCGTTTCGAGGTAAGATATACTCTCAGCTGGAACCTGCGCCGCGAATTTGGCGGAAGCCAAGACGCGTTCTTAGGTGTTCCCGGAAGTTTCAATCGAACTTCTCCGCGTCTCGTCTCTCGTCGAAGCGCCAAACTTGTCGCGCAGACACTCACCGAATCTTTCGCCGGCGAGAGCGACGAACTCGTACGTAGTTAAGTGCCAATCAGTATTACACGAGAAATATACGAAGCGCGTGTATTTTAGACCGTCACTGCCTCCATCACCGCCATCGCGTACACGACTACGACGTTTCTTCGATTAGAACTTTACCGCCGTCAAATATTTTCAAGGATTAATAGGCGAAATCTCTTCGCTTGCGATATCAAACCAGCGGGATAAAACATAAGCTGCCTCATTTATATCGGAAAATGTAGAGTAGAGAGCTGAGTAAACGCTTTACGCTCAAACTCAATTTTCTATTTTCTCTAGCAAAAATTTGATAGACGAAGTAATGAAAAACATATTTAACGATGATATTTTTAAAAGATTCTACTAAATTAAAAAATTTAAAGTTCAAATATACGAGGCATTTAACCTAGATATTTAACAATGGAACTGTTTATAAAAATATTATAAGTTCACATTTAGAGCGAATTTTTGCATATGCATTGATATAATCGAGTTTGTCGCGTCAAAGTAATCTAATCAAATTTGTTACATCACAAAGTAGTAAATGATAAAATCAACGATTTAAAAAAAAATCCGATATCACTGGTCAAAAGAGTCTGCCCCTAAAAAATAGTGTGATAAAAATAAAATATCTTGTAACATGACAATCTGGATCACACAAATTAGTCTGATGACAATGAGCTGATGTCACGAAACTAGTCTACGAGGGACCGACCGCAAATCAGATTGGTACTTTCCGCGGAATGTATCTCTCGCAGGAAGTGTGCCCCGGGATTCCTCAAAGTTCGAGCAATGGCAACATCTGCTGGCAACATTAGGCGAGACAATTCACGGCTTCTGCCAGATTCCGCGAAATCCAAAAGTTATGTAACCGGAGAAGCCGTAACGATGGAGTATCACGGCTCGGGTCTCACAATGGTGGCAAGCCACCGGCGACACACCACCGGTCTGGGTCACTTTCCTGCAGGAATAGCCTTTCCGGACAGGAGACCGAAGGCCGCGCGCCGCGCGTATCTTTCGTGGACGCGCGTGACCCGACACGTGGTTAATCTCTTTAGCGTTGTGATTTATGCGAACACATGTTTACACGTCGCGTCGTGGGCCGCGCGCGTAATTTTGATTGTGTATCGCGCGCCTAATTAAACGTGCGGTCTTTACGGGACTTACCTCGCCGCGCGTCTGGCCGCATAAAGTATCTTTATCACGGCAGGTGAACACGAGCGGGTGATGCGTTACTGCGTGTACGCGACGGCTACTTGGGAATTAGTTTATCCGCCGCTAAAAGCGACGTATCGTACACGCTACTCGTTTCTATCGTATTAATTATTACATACTTGCAACAGGGGTTGAAACTGCCTCGCGTGACTTCCTCTTTCCTCGAGCGACTCGACTCGATTAAATCGTATCTACAGTTCCTTTTTTTATCACGATGCATTTATTTTGAAATTTTAGCTCATATTAGCGCTAAATAAAAAAAATCGTAACTAAGTGAACAATGTGTAAGTAACTAAGAGGTACACGAACTAAGAGGTACAGTAACTTATCGAACAAATTGAAAATATAATGAGCGAAATACATCAGTATCGGAGAAATATCGAGATCGGAAACTTCGATCATTTCAGGGTATTCTCTTAGCGTTCAATTACAGAGTAGTAATCGAAAGCGAGCAACAGTTAACCCGCTTTCAAGTGTGCCGAAGGAGTCATACCGTCTCCCTGCGGGACGTATACAGATGTTTCCAGAAAGTGGCTCTTTGTGCTATGTCGGATTCGATGGCGGAGGTCAGGAGAAGTTACGGCAAGACGGAAATGGCAAGGCGGGGTAGAACAGGGAAAAGGGGAAGAAATGGAATAAGAGGGAGGAGAGAAAGATGGAGAAAGGAGGAAGGGAGGGGGGAGAGAGAGAGAGAGAGAGAGAAATAGACAAGCGCAGGCTCTGAGAAAATGCTGCAAGTCGCCACAATTGTGGAAGAGCGGAAGGGCAGAACTTGGTCGTAACAACTATCGCTCTAAATCTTGACATACCGCGAACTACTTGCGGCGACTTCCACTACCGACCATGAGAAGAGTTTCATTATAAAAGCCAAGTTGGCCGTTCGCGCTCGCGGCCCGCGGCGAACGGAACTCACTCTTCTCCGCGGATTCTGGAATCGCCGACTCTGCTCGTTCGCGACCGTCTCCGTGAATTTCCTACACGGATGCCGCACCGCAACCCTCATCCCGAATCGAGCCCTGCGGGCACGGGCGCGGAGAGCTCTAAAGCCTTCAAGCAAAGTTTCCGAACATTTTAATCGAGTTTGGAGTGAGCCCGACTATATCCGCAAGTATTTAGCCGCGAAACGAAATCGTTTAATATCTTCGAGTCGAGCCACCGGGATCCGGCGCAATCATTCCAAGTTCGGAAACCTAACGATAATGTGTAGAAATCGATGTTCTGATATGCAGAGGAAATAGTACGGAAACTAAACGTGAGCATTACTTCCGGAACATTTATCATAAGTATAATTTTTATCTTCTGCATCAAGTAACACGTACCGACAGATTCCTCAATTTCTGTCGAATTTTGTTCAATTATTTTTTCATAACGATATTTATACAATACTGATCAATAACGACAGTTACAAATTAAATCAATTATTTGTTGGAGCGAATTATTTAAAGTACTATAATCGTTGATAATTTTTAACAATGCGAATCCTCGCGAATAATCAATAACGTTAAAATATGTAAATATTCGATAAAAATAGTATCTGTTGTTTTAACATTCGAGTTAAATTGTCCAATATTTCAACTCGCCACTCATATTGCGCATCCCTCCTGAGTACACATAAAAGAATAATTTTACTGTTATTTTTATATTAAAAATATACACGCGCGCACAGAATTTAACGAGTAGAAAAAGGGAAAGAGGGGAAAATACTTTTTTTCCAATCATGTGATAGAGTCGCGTCACGAGAGTTTCGCGACCCGATTTCGCGATAAGAAAAATCAGCCTTTCCTCCGGGATCCATCGAACGGGCGAGCACGCGTCGCTCGCATCTACCAAACTGCATATTCGCTCTAAATCCGAGTCGCAGCATCGATCCCTGCTCCATGGTTAACGAATACGTCGCGACGACGTTGACGGAGCGGAAAAGGAAACGAAGGATCGTCCTGGGAGCGAAGACGACGCGGAACAAACGAAGGCGAGAGGGAACGCCAGGTAAGACACCAAGGTTTCGGAGCGTACGCAAACACGCGTTCTGCATTCCGAGCTTGACACGGCCGCGTTTACGTACGAATTTACAGTCGACCGAACCGTTGTAAATCACGTCGTGGTCCACGGGATGAATTCGAAATATTTCCCGCGATGCCAACGCAGCCGCGTTGCGGCAAAGTATCGCGGGAAGGTCTTTGAATCATTTTAACGCGGGTATGCCTGTTATTTCTTGCAAATTATCCTCAGCGGACTAGCAAATTGAAAATAGATTTATAAACGTGAAACGCTGCAGCGCGGATAATTTGAGCGTCGATCCGAGCATCCGCGTACGCTAGATTAAATAAATTATTAACAGCATATTAATTTCATCGTCCAGGTCGTAGTCGATGCCTCGTGGTGTCCCACGAGGGATGCTTGACATTTTTTCATTCCAATTTTATCTCGAAAGCTCGCCAAATAGTTTTATTAAAATCCGTTTCGGCAAAAATTCTCAACAATCGCACTCGAAATTATAAATTATCGAGAGCCGACGCTGTAAAAAATGATCGAGTAAACATTCAAACGCTGTAAAAAGCGATCGTAAACATTCAAAGAGAAATGCGTTGACTTGATACATGCAGTTCAATCTTTTTTTTTTTTTACGTCAGTTGCAGCTATTAAAATAATTAAACCACCGGACATGTGAGTTTTCAACACCTTTACACACAAAAGAGCTTTATTCACGTATATTTGTATTTTATCACTTCCCTTGCGAGAGTGAAAGCAAACTGAAGGTGTGATCGTCGATGCTTATATTGCTCATCGAAACTTCATGGAACAGAGGAGATACGCAAGTTCTGATAAATCGATGCGATACAACCATCGCTTTTACGCTACTGACCTGGGGCCAACTTCGGTTTCAGAGTTATCTGCAAAGTTATTCCAGTTAAGCATTCCAGTTAACTCGGGCAAACTTCTAAAAGCAGCCTGCGTTGCCGGCAAAGCAATGGCAAATAAAGTAAACGAGGGCACGAGACGTTAATCCATTACAAGCTTCTCTTGCAAATCGGTCGTCTAGTCGCACGAGGAAAGGAAAAAGAAAAAAAAAACAAAACATTTGCTGCTTTCTGAACAAAAAATAGCACCAATAGAAAATTTCAACTCTTATCCTTTTCGCTCTTAACTAAGAAAATTAGAAACCGTCGTATATTTAATTTTTAATATGTATATTAAATAGACATTTATATTTATCATCTAAATTGAAAAGAACGGCATTCAATAGTTTTTTAAAAAAGATTAAATATAAACAAATTTTACTTGATTCCATTATATTGAAAAAAAAATCCAATCTATCCCTCTCATATTAAAACTGTATATATTGAAAGACTCATTGATGTCGATAGAAAATTCGTTTTAACCTGAAAAACTAGGTTACTGTGTACGTATATTTAATGTATAAAGTAATAAAAAATTTATCGCAACTGACGGAAAATGAAATCTAAGAAACTCGTTAAAAAATATAGAAAAGAGAAATGTTTACTTCAATTCCGTTATATAATATATGAAAAAAGCTCAGCCTATATGTATCTCGTAAATTACAAAATTGCAAATAACAAAACATATACATATATTATGTCTTGTTTCTTATACAGGGTGTCCTAAAACTTCCGGATATCCTCTTAATGGCAGATTCCTTAGAAAATTTCAAAACGAAAATCCTAATACAAAAATGTCGAGGGTACAATAGTTTTTAAATGGGAAGCGATTATATTTTACGAATGATAGGGCTGAAATTTCGCGCGCTCAGGCACGGCGAAATAACAAATNATATATATATTCAAAAGTTCTCATCTTCATCCCTTACACGGTGAATGTGCACAAACTACCTTCTTTAATACGGTAGCACGCGTGTATTAAGTAGAAGAACGTGCGAGGGAGCAACCTGCCATTAGAGAAGAAATATCTCTCGTGCGAAACGGCCACGTGATAACGCGGGGGCAAAGATTCCCGTCGGAGATCTCCCGGAACAACGCTTTGATTCGTGTTCCGTTAAGAGAAGGTTATTCTTTTCGTAGATTGATCGCAGGCCACGTCCACGCAACGCGGAGAGGAAGACGAAACGATGAAGCGAAACAAGCGATGCATTTCCCGCATCCACTCCGTCACCGTCTTTCTCAATGATAGTTTTCCGTCAAGAGGAGCCTGTAAATGCAGTCTAATCGCCGCTGTGCGAATCGCATTCTACGCGCGAAACTTTGCGGAGTTTGCGCGCGAATAGAAAACCGGCGCTTTTATCAGTCGATTCGATAACATCCTCCATCTGCAGGGTGGCGGAGCGCGTAATGCCTGAGAGAAGCCTTCGCTACAAAGAGCCTCGGTTTACTACGAGTCGTAAGTTTCGCCGGTTTATCGCTCTCTCTCGCGCGCGCGCGCGCACGCGTAAATTTGCGATAACATAGCGCATAACTCTGTCGCATACTGTCACCCAACAAAAGGCGCATTTATAGCGGTTCCGAGGAGAGGAACTGCCACGCGAGCGTATGTGAGCGTAAATATGAATGCCCCGAGAACGTTTCGTGGCATCCGCGATGTCTCGCCTTCCTCTCATCGTCGTTATAAAAATCAATGATGCGTTTCTTCCCTTCTCCGCCTTATCGTTTAACCCGTTTGATCGACTCTTGCTGACCCTCAATTCCATTACCGTCGCGGAAACCGGTCTCTTGCAATCAGTCTCTTCTTTTCGATACTGCCGGATCGACTTTATTGATCGCACGGTTCTCGGATCCCACGCTCGCGATCGTATAAAAAACTGACGCTGGTACAGTTATTTTTTAGTAAAACGTATTAATTGGACCGTGAGATTTTGTTTACCTCGTATAGAATAAAAATACTCTCACTGCGTTATGACTGAAATTTTGCGGTAAATACTGGAAATTGCAAAAAAGTGTAAATATACTATTGTTTGATTGTAAATTTGCAGAAACTACAGTAAATTATACTTACAACGAATAAAAAAGAAATATATAATAATAGAATTAATAATGAAAATAAGTGAAAATTTTCTTTATCTTTTAGAACGTATGTTTCATAAAATAAAAAGATTTACAGAATTTAATATCACATTTTAACCGGCTCTAAAAATTCACAGGTCTAAGCAATGAAAAATAGAGGTATATATTTCAGAGGAAAAACTGCAAGTTTAGCATTAAGACGACGAGACTTATGTAAGGACATAAGTATGGCTGTGCTTGGCGGAAAGGGAGTATGACTCTTTCCATAAAAAAAAACTAAACTAAGGATTATCTTTATCTCGAGATAAAATGTATCCGACATTACTTTGCGCCAGCTTTGTCTAATATGCAAATGCAGTCGCATCGGCGTAAATTAATTACGTATTACCAATAATTAGTTTACAGATCGTATAGACAGGAAAGAGGAAATGGCACGTCACCGTTCTTGGCGTCATTCGTCTCGCTGCTTTTATTAAATTAAATGTACTCTTAACGAAATCTGTACCAATCGCGCCCATTACGCCGGAAACTCCTCGACGCAAAGTAACTTCCACGAGATTACTTCGTCTACTTTGTCGTCTATCGGAAACTGGCGAGAGATTTTCTTTCGCGTCGGAGAACGTGACCCGGTCTTCCCTTTGAATTTTTTTCTTCTCCTCGCCGGATGGAAGAAGGAGTCACCTCTTCTTTCGAAGAGAAGAGAAGTCCCCTAGTTACGCGAGAATACTCCCGAGACTTTAATGAATTCCGATGGGAGAACCAAACGACGATGGCAGGCCGGCAGTAGGAGTAGGGAGAAGGGGGTAAGAGGAAGGATAAAAATGGTAATTACGATATAAAGGGGTCTCAGGGATAAGAATACCCGGCGTAAGAACGAGTAGCGCAAAAAGGAAAAGAGACAGAGTAAGAGAGAGAGAGAGAGAGAGAGAGAGAGAGAGAGAGAGAGAGAGAGAGAGAGAGTCGAGAGGTGGAACGACAGGTTGGATGGGGACGAGGGATGGAAGTAAGAGAGATGGGGTTAGAACCGCAAAGTTATGAGCTATTCGCAGACATCTAGAAAGAGGTCGAGCGGAAGAAACGCCAGAGAAAAAGTTAAGAAATGGACGGGCGTAAAGAGCGAGTGAGAAAGAGCGAAAAGGACAACTCCGTCGCGCGCGTCGTGGAGTTTAAAACTCTCCCCCAGCGGGGGACTTAATAGTTTATTAAAGATCGCCCATTAGCCGTAATGTATTTCCATCTTTCATGCAAGCGGGTCCATCTCTCGAAATCGTCCTCGATCACGTTCGACTGCAACTTCGTCGGATCATTAAATTTTCCGTTTCCTTCTCAGTTGTTACGTGCGTGAAGAACTTCTCGCTGAATATTAATCACGAACGCAGCCGGCGCGAAAACAATAACCGGTATATCGGACGCGACATCAATGCCGATGCAATTCCTTCAGACGAGACTCGTGTCCAGAATTTAAGAAGCGCGATACAGATTTGAGAAGCATAGAGAAGCTTTACCATTCCTAGCAGATATGATTTTGATGGTATTATAGAAAGATATAGAAAGTTTTCCTAGAAAGCTTTCACATATTTCCTACAAACCGTTAATTATGTATACATTCAATCGTAATATACAGTTACACTTTGTTACAAATGCACTATAAGTATAATAACGATAATATATCGCTCATTTGTAATGACATGATTCAAAAACAAAATTTTCGAGAAAATGAGTTTAAATATTTTAAATTATTAAAATTTTAAATATAATTTAAAATATAATTTTAAATATAATTTTTAAGTGCGATTTTGTAATAACTGATTTTAAAAATTCTATCATTCTACTGATAATAAGACCTGTTTTTTTTTTACAAACAATTAAGAAAATGACCATTTTTTTAGTTATGTCATTGTTGTAACAAATAAGTAATATATGATCGAATTAAATTATTAAAAAATGTAATATATTGTAATACCAAATTATAATGTCGCTATTTACAAAGGCGGAAAATTAAATTGTCAGTAACGTCGCGAGTAAATAAAGGGACACTCCGCGCCCATCTCGAGTACCACTTGGAAGAGTAAAAACCTTCTCCCAAGTATTAAATAACGCTAACTTTCCGAGATCGAATTCCGACGTCTATTTTCCACCTAAATCCGTGTCTAAAAGGAACAAGGGCTCAGCCAGAGGAAAGCGAATCTACCTACCCTTTAAGGCTATTACCGGAGATCATCCCCGGTTTTCAGGAGTATGGGCGGAGAGTACCTGCCGAGTAGAGCAGGATAAACAAGGTGGGTTGCGCTCGAAAGTTAATCTAATCCTACGTAATAAGGCTGTAAACGAAGAGACGGGGAGTGAACCGAGTCGAGTGGCCTCCCCCGAAAGGAAGGACGAGCGAAAGGGAGGAACGAAGCGGAGAAGATGGGACGCGGATAGATGGGAGGAAGCGAAGCAGGACGAAACGAGGGACGAAGTGGGTAGAAGACGTCGCAGGAAGCGGACAGGCGTCGGGGCGAAGAATGATTAAGATGCATCGGTTTATAATGATACGGCGGTGTCACAAGAACGGCGGCGCCGCCTATCCGCGGGGCTTTCGAGCGCGCGACGCGGAACTTAATTACCGCTTAATGAAACTCCCAGGTGAAATGAAATCCTTATCGGTTCGCGCGCGCGATGTCCCCGCGATATCGTTCTGCAAGAACGTCCGCGAGACATAGTAAAACGACCACGCAACTGTATCAAGACGATAGAAACCCGTTGGACGGGATATACATTAATTGTTAATAAGTAAAAATTAACACGTGCACATAGCGCGACTGTACCACTGTAGCACGTAGATATTTTGCTATTTTTATTTACCCGGAATAAATAAAAAGCTAGTGAAGTAATTGAATTTTATATTAAAATGCCTTGCACCGGGTAATTCAATTTTTAATTTTCTGAAAAGAATATCGTATATCGCTATAACGTGTAACAGTACAAACGACTATCTGATTCTAATCTACGTTGCAGCGAATGTGCATTGATAAGTAAAATTCCCGAACTGAACTACCTCAGGCAACGCTGTACGAGTATCACTGTGTAGCAGGCGCTGTACACACAAAGCGGCTGTCGCGAATTATTCCAAGTGCTGCAGCAGGTAATCGCCTACTTATGCCGGCAGGCAGGATTAGCATCTCGGACGTGTTTATCGTGGGATTACCAATTTTATTGCTCGTGTCTTTGCAGACGCGAGTGCGTCGGAAGTGGATTCTTCTCCACCCCCCCCCCCTCACGCTCCCCTTTTCTTCCTCTCCGAAAAGGAAATGCCCTTTCTCGGTTTTGTGCACCCTTCGCCCCGGTCGTCCCACTGTTGGCGCAATCTTCCTACCTCTTCTCTCTGCCTTCCCGAGAAGATCGCTCCCGCACTTTTGACTACCGTTCTCTTATCCCCATTTCCAATAGAAGCGGGGAAAACAGTGGGACAGAAAGCGTGGCATTGCCACAGCTTTCCTCGACGAGAAAATTCCTCCTCTTTCGTTCTACATTCACGCGCATTACATTTTATTCCACCAAATATGCGACCAGCCGAATAAATGCGCATGGATGCTTTACAGGTACTCTCGCAAGAAGGGTGAATAAAAGAACAGGGCATAAAGAAATATCTGTCGTATGTTGCCCATTCGATAATATGTCATATTATAACATACGATATATTTGAGAAAGAGGCCACAAAAGAGCGACACATATTCCTCAGCTTGAAAGCAATTTATTGGTATTTTCCAAAGATCCTATTGTCAAGATATTTAGAGAAATTGTTGTATATTGCTTGATAAAGAAGAATTATTTCTGAGCCGATTGTAATCTCTTCTCATTTTTTACGAATAATTATAAAAATAGTTATAAATTAAAAGTTATTTTACAATTGTTTATACTGTTTATCGTTTTGTTTCTATAATCATCGATATAAGTCGAAACTACATTTTTGTTCAATTTCTATGTATTTTCAGAAATATACATTCATTATTTATTTTTACTAGTGTTGGTGGACGCTTCGCTCAGCTACTTTAATATTTCTATATTAAGTTATCTGAGCCAAATTATGAAAACATAATCAATAAGACATGAAAATTATTTACTAATTTTTTTACTATTTTCTGCTTTTAAAAATAATTTTTTTGCTTTAGTTTTTAAAAAGTTACAAGAAGATCGATAGCCCAATATTAAGTAACTTTTTAAAAAGCGAAGCAAATAAATTATTTTTAAAAGCAAAAAATAGCAAAAAATTAGCAAATAATTTTCATGTCTTATTGGTTACTTTCGCAATACGGAGTAAGCCAAGCGAGAAAATTAATCAGCGTCGCAGAAAAAAGGCAACAATACTCTGAGGCCGGTATTCATAGTCGGTTCTTATTTTAAGACCGTCTTAAGTAATGTCTTAAGATGCTGATACGGCTCTGTGATTGGAACCGTAATAAGACTGTACTTAAGATGATCTTAAATATAAGAACGGACTATGAATACCGACCTAAAACTTTCGAATATTGATTTGACACGCTTTTTTTAAGAGTGAATCTATTATAAGTCTCCAAAAATGCTTGCAACATATTAAAGAGTTAAATAGATAAGCAATATTTGTTTCTAGTTTAATCGATTAATACATATACATACATATGTATATGTATATAATCAAATTACTATTCAATACAATAAGTAAAATTAAATAATATGTGAGTAAACTATTTTGAAAAAGTTCTTACAAATGATGCAAAGTCATAAAAACTAACTGGATTCTTGGCTTCAAGTATATTCCGAAAATTTCTTTTAATCTTTCATTCCTATTCAATACAGATGTTCAAATTTATAATTCTATACAAAATCGCTATGTAATATTTAAAGATGTAATTGGATTAACGCTATTAAGATACGAGTGCGGCTATATCGTGGTATTTGTTTCTGTTTGAAGAGAACGCAATTGTGTCTAAGAATTTTGGGTAGCTCTCGACATTAGCGAGGCAACCACACTGTGGACGGGGCCGGATATTCAAGCAGAAGTAAACTATTGTTCTCGTTATTCAATTGCGAAACGGAAAGCGACAGGGCAGACGAACGAGTAAAGAGCAGGCGTGGCGGCCGGGCGAGACGGAGAAATGCAGCCTCTAACAGAGAGGAAACTCTAGATCTCTTGAGGGAATCCAGAGTGCACTAATTGCATAACAACAGCCTTTGCGGGGCAAAGGGGCTGTCGGCGTAGATAAAGGTTCGTTCGTGGCAATAGCACGTAATACCGAACGGCGAAAGGATCACAGCGCCGAGGTACAGTTTGATCGATTTACCTTCAATGAAAATACGAAGAGAATATGAAATTATATTAAAAGCGAAATGTATCTTTGATACCACGTAATTGTTACATCTAATTAATAAAAGTATTAAATCATTGTGTAAAATATATTGCATGTATAATTTTATGTAAAATAATTTGCAAATAGTAATAATTAGTAATAACAATTCTGAAAAAAAATTATATAATTGGAAACTCAAGTAATTTTTCATGTCTTTCAGAAAAAAAGGCACACAAGTATTTTCACAAATTAAAAGCAAATAATTAGAAAAATCGCAAACACCTCGTAGAAATTATAGCAGTTAAGAACTTTTGTAAGGAAATTACTGTTACTTTTTAACATGATATACAGGATTCTTGATTATCGGAAAATACTATAGAACGTTCTATAAAACTGAAAAATTTCGGAATCATTTCATATGCAGCGACCTAATAATTTTATGCTATTCTCATGGTAATCTTATGGTAATTCTATGATATTCCTGTGGTACTCTCGTTCCAGATCGAATAACGACTGTGCCTGGTGTTCTTAATGCAAAAATCCGATGACCTCGTTACGATTACGTTTGCGCATATATCGTAGACAGTCGTGTACCATAGTCGTTAAATCAGATTGACTAGCAAATCGATGACAACGCCGGGGGGGGGGGAGGGGGAATACATTGGCGTTAATTAAGTGGACACTTGTTGATTGGCACAGCACGAAATCCAATAACGCGACGGCTTTCGAAAGGCTGGCATTCGAGAGAATCTCGCCTGAAAACGACGAAATTTACGTTGCGCGCTCGAATTAACCTTCGGTAGTCTCTACGAACTTTCGGTAAAAATAGAGAATGGAATATGAGTATTGAATCTTGAGTGCGTAATCAGAGTATTCAATGTATAATTTAATACAGGAGACTGTTAATTCGATATCATCAAGTACCAAACAGGTGGAGAAACAGCGATTCTTATGAGCTATATTACTGTTTCCAAGCAATTTCAACTATCCGTTGCAAAGCACGGTGATTGAATTTAATGAAGATGATCGAACGCGACCGATTTGCATTCGAGCGAATGCCCGACGATCTCACGGCAGAAAGCCGGCTTGCATCCGGGGAACGAATAATGCCAATGACGGCTCAACTCGTGGAATTTTAGGCATTCTAATCGGGAAATTCCCAATATACTTTGGCAGTACGCGGGCGGAATGCGGAGATATATCGATCGCGCACTAATCGGATGTCGAAGCCACTATGCACGGATGTGCGCGTGATTCGATGTGCGCGCCATATGAAGGAGAAGCGCACCTTTTACGGCAGTTACAGGGAGACATAAACCGAAAGCAAATCCCAGTTTGCTCGTATTGCCCGGTTCGATGAATAAATTCGCTCACGAATAAATTTGTTCCTGCATTTCTTCATTTCTTTTGGAAATACTACCCGATACATCGAGATACCGCTATGCAATCCCCTTCATAGGAAGCATCAAATATCGCTGTAAAACGCCATTCGTTCGTACACATGAAATGCATTGTTAAACATCGAATCTACAGCGCGATACAATTTTTTTTTGACTACGCAAAATTTAATACAGGAGATCAAAGAATACTTCATCATATATACATGAGTCGTTCATAAAATAAAAAATAATTCTATATCCTTTTCTAAAATATAAATAATAATAAAAGATTTATTAATTTCTTTTAAGGCGTTTAGAAGTAAGGTTTCTCTTCTATTACATCGTAATCTCCTTCCTTCTCCCTTTCCTCCTCTCTGTTTCTTTTGTGTGTATTATATTTATTACGTTATTATATATTAAGAAATAATAACCATTTATCTCCAACTGTTAACAAGCACATTTCTGTAAAACATTCGCGTTTACGGGAGCAGACAGTCACATTTCGGCGAAATTTCTTGCATTAAGTCTTAAATTGCGCCACTTTACGAGAGCGCTAAACCCGCAATAAACAAGGATAATGGAGGGATCATTCAGAAGAATTACGCCTATGTGTTGCAAGACTGACTGAGTAAAACAAAGTGTCTCGTCTCGAGTACTCGGGTTCGTTAGCACAAGTGCATCGGGTAGTCGCACGGCCGTTGCCGCTCAGCGCCATGAGCCAAATCCAACGTTTTCCAAGCAAATTAGCACCTACCATGTACCAGCGACGGCTAACGAGTAGACGGAATCTCTGTCACCCCCGCTTGCGTCGGCCAAAGCCCAAGAGAGCTGTTTATCGCTATGCATTATGGAAAATGTAACACGCACACACGCGTTCCTATCTGGTGCTGTCCAATGGTGGAATATTAATCGAGGTAATTAACTCGCGAATTAAATATCGCCCGCGTATACCCTAGCGTTTACGTGTAATCGCTCGTAGGCCACCGTGATATTTAGAACGGCGATTTATCGTGCCAACTTATCTCGCACTAAGCTGAGTTCACATTATACTACTTTTAGGTGATACGGTATAATATCAATTAATACCACATAGCACACAAACTCGACAGATTAAGTTTAATAATGTATAATAATCCAAGAGAATCTGAAATAGATTAGTAATCCCTTTCAATTTCTTAAATCATTTATATGCACCAAATTTAATTATTTTCCAAGTATTGTATTACTATTACTATTTAATATTACTATTCAAACTGATATTTGTAAATTTGTACTTTTATAATAATTAAGTATTAATTGTTACATTTCACGGAACAGCGTAAATTGTAAATAAAAAAACCGATTTATAAATCTCAACAACGTCGTAAGCATATCGTTTCGCGTGGAATAAACAGAGTATTTGCAGCGCGAAACTCGGCTGTAGTAACAGATGCGGGAAATCGTTGCTGCATGCGGAAAGACGAAAAACAATTAAAGGAAATTACAAATATAAATATTCGAGTGCATACCAAGCCGCAATCCGCCACGGACGTTTCGTATAATTGCGCACATTATTAATCTGTTCCTTTTTTCTCCGCGAATCCAATAATCATGCTGGCGAATAAACAGACCGGCCGTTATTACTATCGGAACGTCGTTATCGGTTCATCAAAGCCGAGCCAATAATTAGAGATATTCGAAGCAAATAGCACTGCGCAAATACGGCAAGTATTTTCTTTTTTCGAATCATATAAGCGAATTGGAGAATCATTTAAGTCCCCATCTTACGCATCATTGGCAAACAAATTGCAAAATTTGCAGCAACATATACGATGTAACGATACGCGTTAACTCATGCTCAAGAATAACAAAATTTCAACCCGGCTCGTTAATGGTAAACGTCGTCGGATTATTGTGCCGATAATGTAGATAGGGATCGAGAGAATCTACCAAGCGCAGACTCCTTCTCAGATAAGACCGGAAATACTATCCGGCAGTGTAACTCACTCTCTCGCTCCTTCACTCCCTCTTCGTCGTATTCGTGGCCCGTGGGCACTCGAGGCCCGTCATTTCCGGCGGGTTAACTAGGATAACGATGTGTAATCACGACTGTCGAGAGCGGGCACGCCCGATTATAAACAGGGCGATGCTCGTGGGACGTATAAATAACGCAAATAACACCCTGTGGCCGACCACCATCCCTCTTCCCACCTCCCCCTCCCTCTCTCTCTCCCTTTCTCTCTCACATCTAGGAAACTCGCTCCCTTTCGCGCACAGCCAAGATACTCCAGTCTGATAACCCGGCTCCTCGAGCACCTCGAGTATCTCGAGTACTTGAGTGAAACAAACGGGCCCGGACCGCGATCCAAGCAACACAGCAGCGACTGAGTGACGTTTGAGTCAACGTATCGCGATGAGTTAAACGTGGCCGTAAACAATCAAAACTTAATCTACGCAATCAGCAACAAATCTAAATGATATAAAGTCCTATCGTAAACGAGCAACGCTATTTGTGCGATCGCATTCGACATTTTACACCGCGGCAATTTTAGCCGCAATGGGACCATTCGATTGAAAGTCGCAAGCAGGAATCGTTGCGGTCGAGCGTTTTATCATTATTACTGCTACCTGTGTTATTATTATTATGAAGCGAAATAATGCAGGCTGTCGAGTGCATAGCGGGGCAGTAATTTCCAAACGATAAAATTAATGGATATTATAAAATCAATTCAAAATGACCTATTAATTTAATGGAAAATTATTAAAAAACCAATAGCAATTCATTATCGTGAAATTATTAATGTCTGTTGTAAAATTCTATTCATCTAACGATGTTAATAAGCAT
Organism: Tetramorium alpestre; assembly: GCA_021460005.1. Lineage (NCBI taxonomy): Eukaryota > Metazoa > Arthropoda > Insecta > Hymenoptera > Formicidae > Tetramorium > Tetramorium alpestre. The sequence goes on along the minus strand of JAJVSH010000020.1, from coordinate 636,928 downwards.
TAAAGCTATAATTTTTATATTTACTGTCTTTTTATAACTTTTCCCTATAAATTTTCGCTCCGTGGCTTAACTCCAAACGCGTAACTAAATGCTTTAATATCTCTGTTGTTATCTCACTCGAGATACTTCATTTTGTACATATTCACGATCCATTACCTCTTCGTCAGGAATTAAACGTAACCGACAGAGAAATCCGGAAGAACATGATTAACGACGGTTGCACGAACATATCGGCAAACTCTCTAATTTATAAGAGCAACGTGCGGTCGCGATAATAAATTACGCGACGGGCGCAAGCGCGTAAATATTAGTCAGACAATCCGCATCGTGCTCGCATCCAGCTCGTCGTAATTTACATTTTCCAGTAATCACAATCCTGCCGTAGTGCGGATATGATTTTCAACGGTATTAGCATACATCTGGCACACCTGCACCCCGCCAATATTAATTGACACGCTGCGTCTCTCTCACAAAGAACGGTACTGTTACATTTATGCCCGGTAATACATTATTAATGCTATAATAAAAGCAAATCTGAATCGATTTAACACAACTTATAGTCATCGCTGAAAAATCATTAAAAGCGGGAAAAAGAATTTTGGAAAGTTTTAATATGATCAAAATAAAATATTTGAAATTCAAAAAATACGGATTATAAAAATGAATTAGAGAAAAGCATGCGTGAAAAAGAAAAAAATGTTTATATAAAAATGGAGATAATCCCAGAACTTGCTCAATTAAAATAAAAATCACGATTTGACGCACAAATATATCCTTTTATTGCTATAATTTTTTAATCATTATAAGTTTCTATGATAAGTTTGAAGATGAATCTTGCTGAAGAGAAATGTTGAGAGAAATCATTATTAATCAATTTTTTCAATTTTTAAATATTGAAATAACATTATAATTTATCTTGCTTCTCACATAAGCTTCAGATTAAAATTCTATCAGAATAAAGTCCCAGTCTTTGTGCAAAACTTTTGAGATTACCTAAAGAGAGAATACAATTTCACCATTCATTTTCTTTTCTTAAAGCTTAATTCGTCAGAAAGTCGTTATTTTTAATCGTTAATTATGCGACGATGGGAAGATGTCCGTTGACATTGTGCAGATGCACAATCGTACACTATTATAATATATGCGCGCATCCTCACGAGAATTCTTTAAGCATGATGTCCCGAAAGCTCCCCGTAGAGACAACGATGGCAAATGAGTGGAGTTGAAGTAAAGAAAGACTGTAAAAAAAGCTAGAAGGGAAAAGAGAAATATCGCGCGCTAAAATAATGACTAAAAATAATGACGGAAAATTTATTTCCACGTTGTACCTCGGAAAAAAACTGTGACCTAAATCTTCGCATGAAAAGCGCACGAATGCTAATTGGCAACTTCGCTCCGCCTGGCGTCGTATTATTGAAGCCGAATATTAATTCTGCGGCATGCGCGCTTATGTCAAACAATTATGAAGACATACAAAGCGCAATATGCAAATTAATGCGCGCAGCCATAAAGACAGCAAACTAGCAGGGAGGATGAAATTATGGGCTGTGGCTGGAAGGTAGAAAGGTTGTCGCGAGAGACAGAAAAATATAGCTACCGTACACACCGACGATAAACAACGAAAGGGCGTAACATTTCTTTATGCCGTCTCTAGATTTCCACCGAACGCTCTTCCCGCTTTCTTAGCTTCTTCCCGTTTATATCTTCGTCCTACCTCAAGAGAAATACGCCACGAACGATAATTAATTTTGCAGAAAGTAATTAGCGATGTTTTATGCATAGCAAGCCACGCAAGCCACGCAAGTTTTTGCCGGGGGTTGTTTATTTTTCTTCAACCGCCACGCATTATACCTTTTTAGCTGTTTCCGCATACGCGCGCGCGCTCATGGTCGTTCTATAACGCAATAGCTTCGCCGCAACATGAATTTTCCCGGACGGTGAAAGCCACGAAATTCATTCAAACCCGATTCGCGTACCAAATTCGAAATAATGACGTTTGCGTTGATGCACTCTGAATCAAACTACTTTCCGATAATCGAAACAACGGATGTATGTGCATCGGCACGATTCACCGTTCAAGCGGACCGCAAATGCTCGGTCGCGCGAAACATCGGCGCGATATATCCTCCAAAGTTGTACACTCACCGCAAAGGAAAGTGCAAGCTCAAGGCGAGTCATCGCTATGTCTCTTACCTGAAACAAACGAAAAGAAGAAAGTCTTTTAAAAGGAGAACTTCGCATATGCGCACACGCGCACACACACACACATACGTGCACACATGTCAAGAGGAATATCGGTTTCTACTCGAGTTTCCGCACAAGTTTCCGGAGCGAGACCGAAAACTTGTCCGCGCGCAAGGAGTTTAATCGTAGATTGCTCGTTAGATTGTTCTTTTTTTCATTGTAGAGAGGACTTTTCGCTCCCCCCCCCCCCCTCTCTTCCCACATCTTCTCCTTAAACCGGGAAAAGTTCGCCGGCCTTAATCGCCGCCAAAACTCGTCGCGACAACTGCCGACACTTAAGCCCCGTTGTCCCAAATTGCATCGCGTAATTTCTTCTTTCCCGCTTCTTATAGCCCGATAGCCACCGGAATGTCTCTAAATGCTGCTGAGGAAGCTTCCCCGCGAAATTACTCGTACGAGCGGCATACCAGGCGACTGCAAAAAGTACTCCTTCCAGACAGAGAAGGAGATATTCCAAACTATTTTAATTGCGTCGAGGAGGACGTTTTCTCGATTTGCGTGTATTTAGAAGACAGATGGTTTAGAAGATATATAGTTTCGGGGTCTTTTACACGGTCTGCTTAAATCAAGGCTCTGCGCTATTTGCATAGACGATAAGAGCTCGCGCGGTTTGATTGGAATATTCAGTGCCGACGCCGAGAATTCGATATTTCACGAGTATTTATCTTACTCTTCCCCCTTTTTTTTAATCAGGACACAACTGTTCCGTTATGGCGAAACTTCCATAAATCCCGACGCATCGATATTGGAAATTAATGCAGGGGAAGTGATTTTTTTTTATTCGCTCCGGACATAGAGATGTGTACAATGCCCTGCGAGAAGCATTGCGCACAATGCACATATTGTTTAGGTGATATATGACCGACCAATTCACAAAATGTCGACGCATTGATCCTTGAAACGATCCACATTTTCCGAACAATAATATTATACGGTCATCGAAAATTCTAGCCTTGCTATGAAATCAAAAGCAGAAAAAATAAACACGGTCGCGACCGTACTAACGATCGCGGCGCGTAAAATTACAATCAGTACACGAAATCAAATCAACGCCTGGACAATCAAGCGCGATGTTTTCAAATAGTAAACGGGAAAATGTGTTTTGCACTCGCGGAGACCGCTTCGGTTTGTCTCTCTTTCTTTTTAATGCAATCGCCTCGTTAAACGCACTTTTTACTACGCGCATCGTGACGTGGAGTTTTTTGTAGGTAAGTTACGTGACAGTGATAAATCAGCAAATATCTCGAATTTAATGGCAGCGAAATTTTAATTACGCGCCACTCGAGTCGCTTATTCAGAAACTGTAATGTAAATCAATTTTAAAAATATATAGGTACTAAACTTCGTTTCAAAAAATTCAATGCTCCGCGTTACATTAACTTCCGCCCGGCTGAAATTCGCATATTACAAAGTTGGACCTGCGACCATTTCAACACAAATGGTGCAGTTCGCATAATATCACAAGTGGCCCAATTTGTTTGTAATTTACGTTAACTGAAGGTCTTTCAAAGCCAAGACCCGAGACGATGAATCGGACAACTCACTGGAACAAATCGTTTTCCGCGCAATGCGGGGATGATAAAAGAGCCGCTGAGACGAGAAAGAATATATACGCTGGTTTTAATGGCACGGTAAAAGAAAATTCAGAGAGAGAGAGAGAGAGCGCGCGCGCGCCCGTAGAGGGTGGAAAAATCCTATCAGAAAGAACTTCACTTCGTGTGGCCGTGTTTGCTCTCTTTTCTTACTAATGAAACCATTAAACACGCCGTCTTAGCGTGCCTCAGCTCTCGGGCGATCTCATTTTCGTTTGGTCCGCTTGCAGAACTTGTCCCATGAACCGCCTCCTTTCCTTATTTCATACCTTTTATCTTTCTCCCTATGTTTCTCCACGTTCGCGTCTTCGCGAGAAAATAAAGACGGAGCTCTATCCAGGCTCAGACTGTCGCAAAAGTTTCTCACGATGATCCGAATTTCTCGCGAGTTGGAAAGAAACGCTAGCTTGGAATTAATTAAGAATCTCCTGCGCGATTAGCACACTTCAGCCGTTTTGTAATCAGTTACCCCACCACTCCTGTTAACATTCGCGCTAATGGATTCGTTCTTTTACTTCACTTTTCTACTCTAGTATTTTTCAACGTTTATGCCATCATACATTTGCAAATGTGTTCTGTTTACTTCAAATTACAATAATAACAAAGTTGCAATCGCAACATAGCAATGCGTATTTTCTGTATTTTTAACACATCTCAATATCATATTTCATAAAGCAATCTCAAAATATAAAATCAATACATGGACAGTCACATGTTGACATTTCAAGAGAAACTGCCCGGGAAGAGCATGTGAACAAAACACCTTACCCGAAAATAAAACACGGTCTGCGCGCGTATACGAAAGACATCAGCTATGGCAAAATATATGCGAACGGGAGAAAAAAACGGAAAAACCAGCGCAAATGAATGGATACTACCGCGTAAGGTTTTTCGCTAAGAGCCGACGCGAACAAGGTATAAGCCCTTTCTCGTGTCGCAGCGTGCAAAATGAAAAAAGAACGTGAGCAAAGTGCCGGCTCCGCAACGCATATCCACGTATACACTTATATCTACGGCGTCATACCGAAAGAGCGAAAAAGAGAGGAGAATGAAAAAGACGAAGGGAGGCGTTGAAAGGGGAAATATTTTCCACGTCGATTTCCCGTTCTGGCTGATGGTAGCGCAATACCATATGATAGCGCAGGTCAGCTAGCGGATGCACTCGATGAGAATCGTTCTCATGGCGATCACGCACCTCTCCTTTCTGTCTTTCCGTGGATGCCAAAGTACGCGACCGGCATCACGTGCGGATGAAAAAAAAAAATTTTGTCCGCTCGGTGCGGAGATATTCCGAGGTAAATGTGCCGTATGAAAGTCCGTTGCATCCGGCAATAAATATTTTCAGAAATAAAATACATTCCCGGCGATAGAGCGACTATTTTTCATGATCAAAGTTTCGGAGATATGTGCTCTTGAAGTGCACGCAACGTGGAATAAGAAGCGTACGGTATGCAAAAATACACGTAAGAAAAATCAACGTAGATCTGTAAATCAATCTTGACAAAAATGACGCAAGATAAATTTAGATATTTACTTCACGTCAAATTTTTATTTTCTCTGTCTTCAATATCAATGGAAATTTGAGATTTCATCTCTTCTTTATCAATATTCATTTATATTGATTGGAATTTTTTTGGTCCATTTTATGTTTTTAAACTTAATAATTTCTTTTTTAAATCCAATCATATATAAAATAGGAACTGTATAATGTTTTATAATTATAAACTTTCGCATGATGAGAAATATATAATAATAGACAGCGATATTTATTGCCACCGCAAGTAACCCGGCATCTTCAGAAAGCGCGAATCCTTAAATCCATGACTGTTTATAGCTGCACAACCGACGTTGCAGTCTCTTATCGCACTGTGCAGTCGCAGCATGTTCTATTACATAAAATAGAATATAGGAGTAGTATTTTCGTATAACAGAAACATTGCATTCAATTGCAAGATTGCTTCAGTCGAGACAATAACGCATTAATTAGCGCGCACTATTCATACATTTCATGAACAACAACAAGGACAAGGTACATATGGGAACGACGTTTCATGAAATATATATTGAAATGTTTCACCTACGTAAGTTAAGAGAATGGGATTATCGCAATACCCTCGTTTGATGGATGCTAGACGTTCACTGTTTGTGATTACGGTGACGAGACATCGATGAGGTGGATACCATTTTGGTGATGCACAGGGCTTAACGCACGCATCCACATGGATAGACAGTGGATCTACGGATCTGCCTGGCTGCTAATCAGGGCTTTATTGGCTATAGCCAATTAACGGCTGCAATTGGCACGCGAACAAAGCCGTGTACGCGCGTTCCAATAGATCGACCGGGGGCTTTCTGCAACGCGCGTGGCCCAACCGAGCTCGAGCCGAAAGGCCGAAGGTTAGGGGAATAAGCCAGGAGGAGGAACAGAATGAGACGCCTGTCTCGAGTATTGCCCAAATGCCGGCGCTAAACGATTCCATTATCTTGTCAGACCTGGCCGTGGATCAACGTGGATCGTAGCCGAGCATAGAATCAAGGTCCGTGATTTCCGGCCAATGTTCCCGTTGAATCTAGGAAATTCCGGCGAGCGTCCGTTGTTACGCGATACCGCAATCGACAGACGTGTTCTGTGCCATATCGATCATATAGTTGTTTAATAATCGCAAAATCGCGTGCGCAAATCTAGCGATATCTGAAGATTGATTCTTTCCTGAATAAATTTTTTCACGTATTTTTACAGATTTATTAACATTTAAGTGCACAATAAGTTTCTTATGTATTAGAATTTATTCAAACATACTCATTTTTCTTTTATCCAAAACGTTATCTATTTGAAAATGAAAAAAATTTTGTAAATTTGCTAGATTTATTACATTCTGAGAAAGCAATCACTTTAATAACTCTAATTATCCACAATTTGTACGCTAATCATCAATAGAATCTTGTACATTATTATTCGGAAGAAAAGTCGCCGACGGCCACAGAGAAGCGAAAATTTAGCGAGAGACGAAACACATCCGCTCGACGAAGATCGAGTGCGCTGCAACGACCGCTTTACTCCGGATGCACGACGTCAATTTTTCTCCGTTTTCGTGAAAACTTTCACCTCGAAACAAGGGGCGCGTAAGTTTCCCGAGAGATCCCGGGATATTTTTCTTCTGTCTCGCGCGAGGGGTAATGTAGTATGTACGAGGAGGAGATACTTCCACAATATAAAGTGGACGTATGAAATTCTCCCCAGAGTGGTGACGCCCCGGGCCATTGTTGTCAGAGGAAAACGGGGCCATCGATGTTTTCTTTTTAACCCTGACGAAATTATGAGACCCTTCAGAGAAAGGAATCTGCGTGGAAGATTATTAAACTCAACTCTGCTTCGCCAACTAAATATTTCAGAATACCAAGATTGGCTTTATCCGTGAAGCAGAACAACAAGATATTCCCGAGAAATGCGCGATATGAAACGACGTGTCACGATGTTGCAGAGCGAAATCGAATAATAAAGAACCAACGGGTTTTTACGGTCCTATCCAACGCTTGTGCATAATGCATCGCTTACGTATTCGTATCATACCGATAGCGATTCGAAATGCGCATTTATTCCGAGATATACAAAGCACGTTCCACAAAATCGTAACTTAATTTCTGGTAATACTAAATTCTGGTAATACTTTGTATATAAGCACGAACGCGACGGCAATTACTTTGAAACATTTTAAAAGACGTTCCCTCGATAAAAATCACAAGACGCTTCATTCTGGTCGTCTTTAAGATTCTTCAAGATTTTCCCAATCGCTAATCCCTTTAGGGCGCGAAGCGGACAAGGAGGATTACGCCATCAAAGTACGTAACTGCCCTCCACGTACGAAGAGTGGCTAGAAAAGTACGCGAAACGAGGTCGAGTCCCGACATACAGACGGAGAGGAAGAGTGTTGGTCAAACTAACTCCTTCTCAGACGGACCACCATCCCCGACACCGATGGTGTCAAGCCCCAGCCAACGGTAAACAATGAAACCCGGAGTGTCCGGCTTTCCTGGCGGAGCTTGCCGAGAAGCAGAGGAGGACGAGACTTCCGACGGGCTCACAGGAAAATAAATTTACGGTTAAGCTCAGTGCCCTAACCCACCGGACCTACAGACTCGCGGAAGAACGAACGGCGGGGAGACCATGAAAAGGAGAAAGCGCAGCCGCAATTGCCGTTTGTCATCTCGAGAAGATATAAGGCACGAGACTTTTCTGACACGAGGATTATCACCCGCACTCGAGAGATAATCTCGCAACGCTAGAAAGTGTATATTTTCTTAAATATTTATACATGTAAGAAAAATTTAAATAAAACTTTAATCTAAATGTAAGTACAAATTTCGTTTTAATGATATGCTTAATACGACATACTTAGCTGTTAAAAGATATTTAGTTTGCATGTTACATAAAATTGAATACAATTTTTGAGATATTTTTGTAATAGTAAAATAAAGATTACAAGAAATATACATAAATAATGATAAATTAAGATTGATAACTTTATAACATTAAAACATATTGGCCTTGGCTTTCCTTTGCTCTTATATAATTTTGAAAATCGTTCAAATATGTATTCCGTGGTCGATATTCTCGTCGGTATTCGAAGCGTTCTAAAGCGTTCTTTCCCCTTTGTGGTACCTCTAATGACGGTCCTTATCACCCTCATAAACAGGGATTTACCTTCACATATTTCTACCGCTCAGTATCCTTGCTATTCGTGTTCGTTCTCTATATTCGTTTTTCAAGTGGCGAGGATTCAACGCTATTCGTCGAATCTTCCTTCTCTCTCCGCTCTAATCTCGGCTCTACTTTTCAGCAGAGACGGAGTCGGAGTACTAGTTGGAAACGTGAATTCGATGAGAAATATGGCAACAATGTCTAACTATATAGTTATATCCAAATTATAGGCATAGAATTATTAGACAAACTAAATGTTTCACATATAAATTTCCGCTAATAAAACTGTGTGTCAATAATGCAATTTGCTTTTGATAAATTTTGCTATTATCTTTGCACTAAACTTTTTACTCCTATCTTTTATTTTGAAATACGTAATCATTAATCATATTACAATTAATTTTTTTAATTGCCATGGACAAATAAAAAATAAATAAATAAAAAATCAGACAAACAACTTTATTCGATAATTAAACCGCGTTGAAGAAGATTGTTTAGAATAGATTGTTGAGAATGGAAGAAAAAGAAAAATACCTGTCGATACACGTTCGCCCGAAAGTAGAAACTCTCTTCCAACGATTGGCAGATAGTACGTGCTCGACGCTCGCAAGTATTCTCTCAAGCAAGGGTCATCCCTTCAGGGCGATAAGGTGAACTGTTACTGTGAAAAACTTTCGACCCCTTTCAGTCAACACTAGTACTCGTTACTTTTTACAAACGCCGAGAAAGCTTATTCCTTCCTTAATACAATATCTCATTACACACGACAGTTTAATGTATTGCCTTCATTAATAGTGGCATGAGAAAAACTGCTTCTAATTAATCACGAAAGTTGGTATTCATCAAAATAATACGTCTACTCTTAAGCAGCATGGCACTAATTCCTTAGTAATGAATTACTATTTCCTGAACTATTACCTAATTTATAGATGTATAATAAAATATTTTCAATGCAAAAATAACACAATTATGACAAATTTATAAAAAAAATATTAATTACTAATGCAGATTCAAGAAAACTTTGTTAATCAGCTTTTATTTAAATAAGAGAAAATTTTAATCCCGTCTAATTACCTTCGGGCTCTCTAAAATAACAATCTCTCACGCAACATAACACAGTAAACCGTCTAAAAGACAATAATCATTGCTGTAGCCACTAATGGCCTGTTGATTAATTAAGCACGGTCTGGCGAGCCTCCAAATGTTTTCCCTCTAGCTCGACAATATGTCTCGACACGAACTGATCGATAAATTTTGTTTTTGTTAGCTTTAATACAACAAATATCGACGATATAAGTTTCAACATATAATCTCCTCGTCTGTAGATAAATATAAATATAGTCATGAGTTCTTGTGGCACAGTAAATCAAAGTAATTTTTTCCTGTCCGTAAATTCTATACCTTCATTTAAAACGAACTGCGTGCAAAAGAAATTATAACTGCACACATGCAACATATGTTAATCAATAAATGAACAGTATGAAACAGAGCACAAAACAGTTACAGAATTATGCATTTAACTACATTTTTATTCAAAACGTTCAGAAGTAAATGTGATGTACGCAGAAAACTTTTATTACTTTTATTATTTATACGAGATACAAATATAATTTTTATATCTATTTGTTTTATTTTTTATATCTATTATATCTCCACTATAATTTTATATCTATTTGTTTTATTTTTTATATCTATTATATCTCCACTATAATAAGCATCATCGGTATATACCCCCGATCCTGTATGAACACCGGCGCGAGCATAACATCTTATTAGCTACGTACATATCTCGCGCGAGCTACGGTATAGTCACGACCACCGTGTAGTCCATATTTAACGACGTTAAATGTCTCCCCGAGCTCACTGTAAGGACGCCCTGCGGCTCTTTAGATTCCGCCCATTCGGATTTGGATTCCGCCTCTGTGAAGCTCGTAAGACGGTAACCCGGCTGTACCTGCACGCCATATACCGTAACACTGAATGCGATATACGGTGTAATACCGTAGCCCTAAATCAAGGGTGCCTCCGTAGAACCCTGAAGCGAGACGGACAGTCGGAATAATTATTCGGCGAATTTGCATGCTGATTTTGAGGTCACGTTTGCTTCTACGATGGTTTGAGAACCGACGACGATCGTTCCTTTCCCTCCCACGTGTTCACCGTGTGTTCATCGTGTGTCCAACTATCATCCCTTCGCGGATGACGGACTCGCGAGTTTCCATACTATTGGTAGTGACATCCAATATGCGTACAAGTCTGGTCAGTCTCCATCAATTTGGCAGAAATATGTCATTATGATTTCCAACCTATCCCTTTGTGATATATGCCTAATATATACACTTTAGCGTATCATTGAGTTACTATTAAATTCTAATAAAATTTCATGGGACATGTACGAATATATGAAAACAAATCATCTTTCTCTCTGTCTCTTTACATAAAGAGTTACAACAATATAACGTATATTATAGTATTTCAAAATAACTAACGACGGTTCAGAGAATAATTAAAAAAACTCTCCTGTAGAGCTTTATATTAACGTATTATGTGATTTTATAATAATACTTTATAAAAATATCTGTCGCAAAATTATTCTTCTCGTTACTAGATATTACACCGTATATCCGTATATCCGACATATATTCCGCTAAATTACGATTTATGTAGCTTTGACCGGCTCTATTGACAAAATCTCAGCAAAGCTGAATATCCTTCAACATGTAATGACCAAGGAGTAATTCTTTTTCAGGCGATGTCTTACACGTAGGAAACGTATGCCTGATGTTCTTGCGTTAAAATGTCTCTCTGATTTAACTAGTCTGGACAGGACACGATATCCATCTACTTTGCATGAGCTCGCAAACCACTCAGTGAACACTGTCAATGTTTATGCAAATCTCGAATATGCGAGCGGTACGAAATACCTTGTCCGCCTGTGCCAATTTTCTCCATGGCTGTCGCAACAGTCGCACGTTATGTCGCTACATACGGGTCTGTGTGCGCGCGCCAGTGCTCCGAATTTTCGTGAAATTTACGTAGCGAGAAAGCGCTCTTGTTAAGTAATTGCGACTTTGAATCTTATCAACCGAAAGAAGAGAGTAAGTTAAGCAGAATTTATTTTATATTTCCAGGATTTTTTTTTTATTTTTTAGCAGAAGATCGTCACGAAGATCTTCCTCTTCGCTTTAATAAAACTTTTGGAAGCTTCTTGAATAAGCAAAACCAATATTCACGTATTTTCTTTTCTAACAGACGTAACTTTCCTAAGTAAATTGTCGCAAATAAATTCTATTTTGTTCTTCTTCCGCCTTGCATGTAAAATCATTAAATTTCTATAAGAAACTTTGATAACATTATAATCTCACTAAAACTATTTAGCAAAGTCATTTTTTGTTTAACCTATTCTGTCAATCTCACGACACACATGTGCGGAGAAAAACATTCGGACAGATATACGCGCGTTTTGCTCATCAACATCAATTCCGACCGATACTGGCAATGAATCTAATGCCCTAAATTCCGCGACCATCAATTGTCACATCTGTGGCGACGTACACGCGGGAGGAAATTGGCACATTCGTCGGAGCAAAGCTCGTTCAGAGTTATGGGCCTCTCAGTAGATGCGAGTAGTATAGGCTCTAGTTTTACTGGGCGTACACGCACCGGCCGGTCGGCCGGCCGACCAGAGAGTTCAACGGTATAAAGCAATCACCAGAGGTAGGTAGCGGATATATGCCGTAATTTCTGGTCGCGGCGTCATTTCGTCTCGGCAATTAGATCCGGCTATAACAAATGGGAACGATCGCTGCTACACAACGTCCCTCACTCTCCCATCGCGCCACCCCGTACGTACCCAAATACCCATCGGGACTTGGAGGTGATAGGGGACAGAGGTAGGCGATAATACACGCCGACCGCTTTGAAAATCCAATTCGAGCCGCGCAACCTCCTATCCGCGTGTCGACCCGACCCATCCGTGCAGTCTCGATAATTGACCGGAAATCGAGGAGCAAAATGAATCGAAATGTTCAATGCGTTTTATGCAGAGTGGAGCAAGGGAAGGGGTTTTGCAAACGAGTGCGTTTTTGAAAATTTCCCGCGAAATGCACTGACAATGAGCGAACGAGAGCAAATGACAAAATGTGCATGTCTTAGAAAATGCTTGTAATAACAAACTGCAGTCATTTCCTCGAATGTGGAAAGAAGCGCATATTAACCGCCGCCCGACGAGACTCGTCGGCAAGAATATTTGCATTACGTGCGGGGTCATTAAGACCTCGGCAATAATTTTTTTGTAATTTCACGACGAAAAATGCAGTTGCTAATGGATATTGAAAATGAATATTCATGATACAAAATATTACAAATAAAATTGTTGTGTGAGAGAGAGGGGGGGGGGAGGAATATGCAATATAAATTAAAGACAGATATTAAAGTATATCTTTGCCTGGGATTATATTTATCCTACGCTCGAGCCCCGCTGCATGTAGTTTCTGCGTGAAAGCAGCATGTAGATTAAATTTTATACTCCCGAATGTAACGCAATAAATTGTTTATTCAAGATTTTGATAAATCGTTGTTTCGCTGTTATTATTATTGCAGCCCGCGATTATTTCGAACAACTGCGCTAAATCTGAGTGCTCGGTGAAATGCTGCATTCAAATAGACGTCTCGCGGCGACCGCCATATAGTTACTCTAAATAGCTAGTAGTCGTAACAGTAAACCACCTGGAATTGATCGCGTAACCAAATCGCGGCCAGAATCTACTAGAGGTCTAACCCTGATGTAACTCCCAAACGTGTAAATTTACGCAAATAATTTAACTGTTAGATATGCTCAGTTATCTGTCAGTTGCGTGTTCATCATTGCATGTTTAGTAGCTTACAATTAGATCGGTAAACGACCGCTGAATCTACGCAGCATCGCCACGGAATATCACGTGTATTTAATTTTCTCGTATTTCAGAGTATATTATCATCATATATCAGAATATATTACTACGAATATACAACAGAATATATTGCAAAATACATATGTTACTGAATATCTCCTATCTGAGTGTTATCCTCAAGTAAACATCCTCAGATATACATATTCGGATAAACACATACGTAAACAGGTTTTTAGTTTTTCTGTGTTTCCGCATACAATCTATAACGCCGGAAATATCTTATGCTATTCGCTAATCCTAGAGAGTATACGAGAGAAAGGTTTCCTTTTTAGATCCTACTTAAAAAACTCGTTTCGTGGAAGATACACGGTGGCAGTTTCCAGACGATATACTTGGTGTTACCGCATCTTTTTTAATATAACGTAACTGCTAGCTGCTCTATGCGCAATCACGAGGGATAAAAGTAAGGAAAAAGGGAGCATACGATAGTTGACGACTTTGTATAGTTACGAAGTCTCGAGGCTACTTCGTACGAACGTACGACGAAGACGGCTTCTATTGGCCTCCCACCGGAGCGGGATTATACGAACTTGACGCAAAGTTCGTCTTCCCGGCTTCTTCCCTACCGCATTCGTAAAAGGAGACATTAAAGATACTCGAGTCTGCACGCGCGCCCGAAAAGGACGGCGATTTATCATCCCCGAGAACGCCTCGGACCGGATGTGTGTGGAAAAACCTATTTTCTATCTCTGCACTCCTCCGTATTTCTCTTTCGATATTTCTTCTCTATCTTCTTTCACTCGTCCATCTTATTCCATTTTCTTTTGCTTTCGCCAGCACGGAATCGTATCTCACATCAATGCATTTACTGTTGCAAGTCACAAAATTGTTAACCAGCGGGTCATTCAACTCTAATTGAAAGTTATAATACGGTTTAACATTGTATTGTAACTGCAACACTGAATACGAATTCATTTTAATGGTCATACAAATTAATTCTAATGTAAATATTGCGGTAATAAAGATACAATACTACAAAATTACAAAATGAACTGTTATACATAATGATTGAAACTATCAAAATTAGATTAAGTATATCATTTTTAATTGCCAACTTTCATTTTTTCAATTGCTATTTTTAAGTAGTGTCTCTATCGTAATAAGATAAATATAGTCAAACTAAAAAATTTAAATACTGTTACCTAAGATACCGATAATGTACACATCGGAAATATTATTTAGCGGAAAAATTAAATTACTTATGTTTTATGCATTTTTCGCCGTATGGTAGATCGAAGCTTATCGCATGTCACGTTGCAAACATTCGAAATATTTGAACGCATGGCTCTCATGTGATCCGACAAGCAAACGTAATGCTTCATTGATGGAAAACGGCATGCCGAGCTAGCTGGATAGCCGATTAAACGCAATACCGTAATTGCAATGTCGAATCGGATACAAGCGTGTTTAGTGCGTTGAATATACAGACATCTGCGGAAAGCTACCATGCCGTTGTTCGAAAAAACTTTTTCCAATGTTCTACGTAATGCCTGACAGATCCAATTATTGACTGTGACGCGAGACGTAACAATGCGTAATTATCATTTCGTTCGAACGAGCTGGCTGAGCTGGAAATCGCATTATCGCCGGTTGTTCAATCGAGAAACGCGTCATTGATTTATAAAAACATTATGATATAATATTTGACAAGCGTATTTATCTCATCACCGGTGGCATTAGCGAGGCATAGAGATACATCGCATGAATGCAGTTGAGTCACTTTGCTTGTTCGAAGAATTAACTTTCCACAATTTCATTAATTCGTCGTCATACTCTGACGATGAATTAATCTTCATGAAAATTTATCAAATTGGACCAAGTGAAACGAAATGGAATAATCTCTCAAAGAAAGCACGCACGCTTTCGCACTGTACATACAGGTACAATGCTGAAATTTTAAGGATTTCCGCTGTTGGCAGAGTCATTATTCGCCTCATTGTTCCTTGTCGCTCGTCAACATCCAGGTGAGGCGAGAGAAAACCAGACGCAGACTCCGGCCACAACAAAAGTTCTCGTAGGATATAGGAGTCGGCACAGACAGGCTTTGGGGTTTTCGATGATGGATGGCTCGTGATCATAAATTAAGCTTCTACCCCGAAAAGCCACCACGACTCACGACACGTACACGTCGCACAACACGCCGCGTTCTTGTCACCAAGTTTCACCATCATCTAGCACGTATAAGACGAAGCGTACGTTAGCGAAGAAGTTACGTTTACTATATAGATACCATTTTCAAGATTAGCTGTGTTCGAGCAAAACGATACAAATAAACAGCACACATTCGCCAAAGATTTTTTATATACTTATATTCAAAGTAATTAACTTTCATCACGAAATATTTAAAAATGCTCTAAAGAACTTTAATAATTTCTTTTAATAATTATACGTTCAATTAGATATAATTAAGTATATGAATATATTTATACAGTAATTAGCAATTCACTTTATCCGTATAAAATGTAATAATAAATGCATTTAATCGCGTAAACGTATAAATTCAATATCTGTCACATTTATATTCCTATTCTATTTAATTTCTTTTTTCACCGCATTTACGTGGCATCCTAGGTATTCAGATGGAAAAGTTACAACATTTTATTAATGACAATCGCAAACAGTGATATATCATAATTAAAGATGAAAGCGAAGTTGCGAGTTACGACAACGCAGGCAAAGGTACGACTCGCGTCAGTGAAACGTTACTTGAATGTCGCGAAGGATACTTAGGTTGAGTAAAGTGAGATAAGTAAGTGTGTTCCCTGGTACTTGCCAAACACGCAGCGCAGGTATATTTCCCCCGTAAATATGCGCGCCCACGCGCGCATAACTGCAGTATGTTAATGAATGTATATACGTGCCGCGTGGACGCGAAAACGCGCGCCCGACGACATCAACCGCGACGCGTCTCTAATGTCGGCCGCCGGGTTTCTTGTCTCTGCAGAGGTTTGCGAGTTGCCCCATTGTTTCGAGCCCGTGGCACGACGCGCCATATGTGACAACTTGCACGCCTTCCTTACACGTTACACGCGCGGCGAACCCAAATAACGCGGCGGATATAAAGTCCGCCGGTGGTGGCAAAATTTTGGAAAGCGTCACGTGCGAAATTAATCGCTAAAATTGGATAGCGCACAGATGGTAGTTAATGTTTGATAGTTCAACACAACCGTTCGACTCGATGTTTCAATATCGACATTTGCAATTACGCAACGTGGGCAATGGCTGAAGAATATTGTTGAATAATCCAAAACCTTTGCTAAAGAGAGGATATTATTCGTATCACGTACTTTTCAAAAATTAAAATTTTTGTTTCTAAAGGTTGTTAATTTTACATTCGGAGGTATGTAAAATTCCTGTTCATAGCCAGAAAAAGAGAGAAGAATATTAAAATCAGAAAACTGGATTAACCATTAACTTCAGTAAATAAGAGCGCTTTAATTTATATTTAATATCATATTTAAAAACGGATATCATATTTTTATTTCTAGAAAAGGTCATATTATTTTATGCACTATCGTGCATCAACACGAGAATAATAATCCACTATTTTAATGCATGTTCACAATTGAAAATTTCACAGTTGTACAAATGCATTAAAAAACTAGCCTGGTTGTATGTTGTAATAAATCTTTTTTATGTAACATTAGTCGACTTTTTGCATGCGCATTAGAAAGAGATACTGCAATATTTTTGTATGTTCAAGCTGGTTGCGGTTTCGCTCGTTACGAGTGAATCAATTATTAAAGCCCCACGGGACGTGTGTGACAACTAGGAGTGCGCGTACATTGCGCGCTGCATGAGAGGATAATGCAAATGCGAACATAAAGCCATGGCGGGGTAGGAACCAGGCTCGAATAACAAAGATTCATGTTACGCGAAATTAGACGCGGATCAACGGTCAAAGTACCCAACCTTTATTAGGCTGATTACAGTGTTAGGTGCATTATTCTATTCTCCAGTCCGTACGACAATTGAAAATTGTTATCTGGATATGTCTCCCTATCAAATGCAACAGATTGTAGCTTGTCTACAATTATGTTTGTAGCGAAATATCAATATGTTTTGTTTTACTTCAACCAAATAATTAAAATCAAATTTGAGATAAATACAAAAGCAATAATGCTGAGATATTATATGTATTATTGCAGTTCCACTAACAATATGTAGTGAATAGTTTGTATACCATTATTAAGTGATATGAGTGAGCATTTATATTAACATTTATAATTATCCCAATTTTACATTTATGTAATATATATAAAACAGTTTTGTATACATCTAACTCTGTCATGTTACTTATTCATCTCAGATATATATATATATATAAAGAAATAATATTTATGCGTCTTGAATATTTATATATATATATAAATATTCAAGACGCATAAATATTATTTCTTTTTTATTTCTTTGCATAGATATTTATTTCAATGTTTTTTAATAATGCTTTCAATATTCTTATTTATAGAATAAGGGTCGCCTCATGTGTCAATTTCATTAATAAAACTTCTTGCGTAAAACTGTATACCGACGACGCGAAGACAAATTCAATTAAAAGCACGAAGTCGCGACTGACTGCACGGTTGTAAAACGCGTAAACTCGGATATCTTCTGGACCACCGGATGGCTCCGCCGCAAGAGTAGCAGCCTGGTTAGGTCGTTAACACCAACCCTGTACCAACATTCTCCGACCGCCCCTTTAGATCCTGACACAATGCAGGCTACCTTGGCAGCCGGGCGGGCGCAATCGTTTTATTAGAAACGCCGCGTCAGCTTCCGCGGTAACGGAGACACCTCGGCAATAACGCCGACAGCTCGTTACAACGTTGATAAAGCGCCGTGTGCGGCTAAGCCTCAACGGCGACGCTTCAACGTTGACGACACGACGACGACGACGACGACGACGACAACGACAACGACAACGACAACGACAACGACGGCGACGGCGACGACGACAATATAGACAAAAGTTCGTTCCCCGTGTGATTGAAACGCGGAATCGCACGACGCAATTTTTCCGATACGACCCCATCCTGTCGTGGCTGAGACAAACGGAATGGAATGGACGGAAATAGTGAGACATTAAGGCAATCATTGTTTTGGATCTTGTGAGTAAAATGATGTATCTTAAAAATTTATCATGTAATGTCATTTTTTTGTCGATCTTAGTCGATAGGACAGATATATTTTTCCACGCTTTAATTCAATTAACTGACTTTTTTCTACAAAAGAGTATCTTTCTTATTTTTTTCAATTTCAATATTTAGTTTATAAGGCATATATATTATTCCAATAAAATTATTTGTATTTCATTATATTTTATCATAAGACTTCAAAATATTTTATTGCTTTTATTAAATACCTTATTATTAGACATATTATTCAAGCTCATATTTAACGAATTTTCTTAATTTAAACAACATATTTACATTCAGATTTTCTAAATTCAAACAACAATCTGACAGTATAAAAGCATCTTATTAAAATTTTATAACATTAGAATTATCATAGTACTACTAAATTTCAAAAATAGAAGAGACGAACAAGAGTTAAATTAAAATATATAACTAGGTTACTATTAAAAGAATCAAGTCTGGCAGATTCTTTTTGTCCTACTTTCTGGTCGCACATTTGAAAATGTAATTGTCAGAATTATTCAACGTCAAGCTATAATTAAAACAGCGAATTATGAAAGTTTAATTTATGGATAGCTTCAAAATGAGGCCAATGTAAAGAATAACTCATTTTCAAATCAATGTTTAAATCAAGTGTATAAATATGTCGTTTGTCAAGATATTTTAGAATTGATGAATCAATTTCTACGAGATTGAAGTGGCTTTCGGACATTTATAGACTAGAATACAATGTTCAGCTTTTTCACGTTACAAAATCTGAAGCGATTGCCAGTGTCGCGCGTATCTGTAAACGCATGGTAGAGTGAGTTTCGCTCTCTTGACGACAAAACGATCAAAGAACAAACGCAGATTAATCAACGCAAGCCGAAGCCACGAATTACGTACACGAGTTTTTCGGGCAAAAACTGAAATTGCATTTCTCTGTGCAATCTACGGAATCCGTAAATCTCACGATGGCATCCGCAATAATGACTGACACAGACGATAACCACAAACCATGTAAATATTATTCTTGCTTAACCGTAAGCAATATTATAAAAAAATTAAAAAGTTTAATCTACATTTAGGTACATTTAAGTACACGTTTCATTCTAACAATTGTAATAAATCATAAAACAAATTAGTTTGTATTAGACAAAATAATGTATCAAAAATATTGCAGGATTTGCAATATAATTTTTTATACATATATATTTATCAACTTTTCATTCAAAACCGTATGTCTTTTGTGAAACTTGCTCGAAGCGTAGTTAGTCTTTCGCCATTAGGCGAGATTTACGTTTTAATAGTTTAAAAATCGTTGTACAACGCAATATGAACAGCCACGTTTGCACTCGGGATTTCGACGAGCGGGATGTCGAAATGAAACGGCCGAAAGGTCCGTGGCGACGGTGGCAGCGGCCGTAGGGGAAATTTTTCCGGGTAAAAACAAAAATCGGGTTTGCCCCGGCACGATGCGCTCTGCCGATCGTTGCCGTTACGGAAGGCACAAACTCGATTTACAGCGCGACACGCGACACGCACCGGCGATAACCACCATGGTTAACGACGTTTCCCTATTGGCGCGTCGAGCATCGAGTAATTTGATTGCATTGGGACAGGATGTTGGCACGATGAGAGAGATAAAAGGGAAGAGGGAAAGAGGGGGAGGAGATTGCAGGTAGTGGTCTGAGAGCGGTTGGCGGGAGATAAATAGTGTACGCGTGTGCGTGACTGCACGTATCTAGAGAAAGAGAAGAATGTGTGTGAGACAGAGACAGAAAAAGAATACGCCCAAAAATGTCCCCTTCAATAACATGCGCGTGATAAAATTTCCTACATCGTTTCGCGTTTAACTATGATACTGACAACTCCCTTTTATGTGATATTAACATACATTTTTATATAATCGCTTTTCAATTTAATTGTACTTTTTAGTCTACCGGAAAATAAAATAGAAATTTCTTTCATGCGATTGAAGTGCTAAAGAAATACTGTTCAATTTATGTGCTAAGTATACTTCAATTTAAATAATATCATATCAATTTAAATAATATTTATTAACATCGTCCGGATATCATAAAATTAATGTACAAATTTTTAGTAGTAATATTTTGGCTTTTATCGCAATTAATCCTCTGTTTGGTGACAGGTGTAGATATCTCTCGAGACTCGTGGATCAAATGTTTTAAAATGTCAAAACAAATGAAAAATGTACTTACAGTCAGTCAAGTATATGGATGTGTTTCAAAAAGAAAGATATATATTTGAATTTGTAGAAATT
Source organism: Tetramorium alpestre (assembly GCA_021460005.1). Classification (NCBI taxonomy): domain Eukaryota; kingdom Metazoa; phylum Arthropoda; class Insecta; order Hymenoptera; family Formicidae; genus Tetramorium; species Tetramorium alpestre. The sequence continues at coordinate 616,043 of JAJVSH010000020.1, read as the reverse complement.
ATTACATTTGATCGAGATACGGAGATGAGATAAGATGCTGTGTTATATAAAAAGCTATATTTATTCATGTACAATGTAACAATTCTAAATAAATATTATTAATTTTTTATTAAAATTAATTTATTTAAAAATTTAATTATTCAACTTTTTATCTTTTATGTAATAATAATATCTCTTGAAACACTTGACGTGAGATATTCTCTGATGTCTCTTGAAAAATGTATGAAATAAAGTTTTATATATAATATGTATACATATATATATATATATAAAATTCTGACACATAGATTTAATCCGAAATAGCGAGATATAGTGATCGAAAAATCACACCAAAATAGAATTCAATTTAATATATGTTTTTACATTGCGGAGCAATTTTTTTATCTCTCGAATCAAGATTTGCGATTGCCGACTTTCACAGTCTATCATTCGAGAGTTTATTTATGCTATTTTATTCTTTAAAATATCGTTACAAAATATTGATCTATGTCGCTATTTACAGTAATTAATTATGCACATGATAAAATGTTATGACATTATAAGACTATATTTAATATTATATAAGATAGATAATAATTTGGTAATTAGATACAAAAACGTGATTTAAATCGCATGATAAGCACCCATAATTGCGTCACAGTCTCCAGAGCATTACTGAGCTTTCTAATTCACTTTCGATCTTCCTTTATTCAGCAGTTGTCTTAACCATGTTGAGATTGACTCGTAGTCGGTCTATCTCTCCGGGATTTATTCGCAGACTGGATGGCAGCCACCCGACCAGAACAGCCGACTCAAGATTAAGGCAAGTTGTCAATAGTGACCGAGAACGTCGGCAGCAATCTTGACTCATCGAAATTCCAACTGAAACGACGACGACGACAGCCCTTAGGCTAATCTTCGATAAAGGAGACCGTCTTGGAATTGGCGGCAAGTCATTAAATCGCGTCTTCCGTCGATTTACATTTGCGATAATCTGTCAACGTGCTATTCAGTTTTTTTCCTTCAATCCGTATCGTGACCGTCGATTATAAGACGAGGAAGAGTGACATACATATTTCTCGATACAAACTAGATTTTTCCTAAATTGTTAAATTAAAATATACAATAACGTTTTAACGACAGTAAATAAAAGTTAACATAATGTGAAACAAGAAAGAATATGTGCATATTAAAGAAAGATGTCTAATTGGAGTATTTTGTATATCTATCTTTTTGTGAATAAAATAGTTATAATATAATAATAATTGCAATATTAAAATATTACAAATTAAATAATTCTTTATTTCTTTTACTATCTCGAAAAAAATATAAAAGTTTCTCGTAATTCTCTGTAAACTTTTTATAATATTATACTTCGTAATACAATTTTAATTTTCCTAACTTCTCTTTTAGTTCTTTATAGATTTTTATTCTAAATCAGCACCAAAATGCATTCATTTTTAATTGTTAGCTCTTTTAGCGATCAAATAAATAAATTATTGCAGTAATAAATAATTGTGAGCGATATATATATATATATATATTTAGAAATAAATTAAAAGTTATAATTATTCAATTTAATTTATTGCGCGTACCAAACCTTTAATTAATTACTACAGATGATTCAACATGCTTCTACTTAGTCGGCACGCGCTCACTTGAACGCGATCTCATTAACTTAATACATTATAACGTTCAACGATGCGTTCCTTTAACGTAATCCTGGATTAATAATTCGAGACGTGCCAATCACCGAAATATCCGATAAATAAGGAAGAATCAATTACATCATTCACTTAATTAAAAGGGGCACAATTTATATGCCACGTGGGACGCAATTGACCCAACTTCTACTAAGGTAGGATTACGCGCAATGCGTTTCCTTCTAACGCGATTGAATTTCAACTTTTCGCCTACGAAACGCAGTAGCGCGTAACCGTACTTAAGAACTTAAGAGAGCCGGTAGCTCTCTGTTTCAAGGAGTCAGCTTTCTCCGTAGTGTCAATTTCAATGCGATACGCCTTTGTTCCTTCCTTTCTCTCTTCTTCGCCTGTGCGTCTTAAACTTTATATCATCTCATGTGTCTCCTCTTATTTTGCAGGTCGACGTCCGACCTGGGATTGTCGACCGCAGACCGAAGCTCTCTTTAATCTTCGCAATAACATTGTCGTACTCAAATTCAAAGCACAGTCCTTCATATTACTTCTATGTGGATTCAAACAGAGTTCCAGATAAATAAGTAATCAAACAATCCTGAATATTTGAAAATTCTGAAGTCGTTGAATAATTGAATACTATTTTCAGATGCAAAATTATATAACAGCTGCAGAGGTCGGTAAAATGCGTGGTAAACATCGTTACGTGGCTGGTCTGGTTTAACACTGCACGTTCAAATATTTAAATTCGTACTACTCCGTCCAGCATGTTGGTCAGAATATATAGTGGAATAGTTTAATCAAGATATAATATTTATATACATAAATATATTCGTATAAATTTATTATGGCATAATAAAATAGATTTTGTAGAAAAAGTATCACAATATACGTGTGTGTCATAATTTAAATTTTTATATTAAATGCTTTTAAAAGTACTTTTATGTATTTCAATGCAGTAATCGGCAATAGAACAATGACAGTGGCACAAAAGAGGCCGGATGTACAATGACATTAATATATCGGGTCGAGACTAATGCGTTCTAATTGGAGCTTGCGCAAAGCTCGGTGAGACAGCTTCTTAGATTCGTTAGCGTTCCGGGAAGATCGGAAGAGAGAAGAAAATTCACCGACAATGTCTGAGATACATTTTAGAGCACGATGGAAACCATGAACGGAATATAGGTTTAAATTCAAATCGACGGCCTGCCAACCACAATATCTGCTTCATCTCAGGCGGAATAAACGCCGCGGCAGGTAACCACCGATATTTCCCGTCGTAGGCTATCGGAGAGGCGACTTAATAGAAGGATAGTAGAGCGTCCTCTTAATGGAATATTGCATAAAACCACTGTGGCATTAACCCCTGGCCGTCGACCAAAGCCGTGCAAACGGGTGAGCATAGTTATCGGTAGGTCCCTGACGCTTCCAATAATTAGGACGGTTATAGGATTACGTCTATCTTTTCTTTCATGTGAGAATCAAGGGGCCTGAATTACACACACATACTCTCTCTCTCTCTCTCTCTCTCTCTCTCTCTCTCTCTCTCTCTCTCTCTCTCTCTCTCTCTCTCGACGCTTGTCCCCCAAAGCTGTAAAATGGCCGTCCGTTAACGGTAAATGAGCAAATTGCTGCCTTCGTACGCAAAATAATTAGGTGTATTTGCTGTAAGTGCTACTCTTTGGCGGTCCATTTCCGCGCAAGTTAATGATCCGTGGAAACGACCCGCGCGCCGTCCCCGCGCTCCTGTCTCCTGATGAAATATCGTCGATCCAATTTAACGATAATTAATTGCACTTCAGTCGAGAGGACGCGATCAAGAGCGATCGTCCGGCCACCCGATGCACTCGATTTAATTCGATTACGCGTCGTAAGAGGAAAATCCGTCTTATCGCGAAAAATCCGGAGAAAAATTGCCAACGTCGGATTAAAGTCGGCGGGATTTTCCTTTCTTCCTTCCTTTCTTTCCTTTCTTTTTCATAAACGCATTTATACGTCGCACCTGTCGCTCGTCGTCGGGAATCTAATTAGTAATCGGTCCGCGCACGAAGCGGCGCGGCTTAAAAGTGAGTTTAAAGTGGTCGCGCACCCAGTCCAAGTATAAACCGCCTTCCACGCTCTCGCACCACCACCGTTGTCGTCCCAACGTTCCAATTACACCGCGAAATTACGGCTTAATCTGAATACGACGCGCAGAGGGTTCGTTCGTTCGTTCGTTCTCCCGTAGCCCTCGGAACGAGATCACTCGACACCTTTGTTTCACGCTCCGGCGGAGTTCGATCGGTCGGTCGCCTCGAACCCGCGCAGAGCTGAGTGCCAAGAGGACGACGCAGTTCGCTTACCACGGTAAAACTTTGGCGAGACCGATCACCCGAGCCCGCGCGACGAAGAAAGATCCCCCGCCGTTGCGTTAATTAATCCCGTCCTAAGGATGTAAAACGTATCAACGACATTAATTAATATACTCCCGCCGCGCCGGCCGGCGAAACGAAGCTTCGTAAAAGTTTGATAAGCCGGACAATCAACGCTGGGCATTTAAAAATGTAATAGAGTTCGTAAAGTTAGAATATGATGATATTTTCGCGCGTTTCGATCGTGACGCGTGCATTTACATATGTATATGTCCCTCTCGAGCTTGCCACGCATCGTTGGACTAATTAATTAAATAATTTGCATTCAAAAATTTTTCACCTGAATTTCAATCAACGAGCTATTCGATACGGACGAATTTAAACATTTCGGCAAATTTTACACGGCGCAATTGTGAACGTAGTAATGCGATCTTATTTTCTAATTAATTCAGCCTGGATTTCGCAAAAATTCAATCACTGCGTAAGGACTTTTGCCACATTTAATTACATAATATGAATAACATCGCTGACTGAGTTCCGTAATAATTGGATCGATTGCATGTGCAATGCGTAACTATCGGTATACATATACAGACCTCTATGGAGAAAATCGAGGGAGTAAATATCGGGAGAGTGCGAGCGAAATATGGTAATCTGCATTTTCCGATTTCGGGAAAACATTTGCTGACTGTGTGGACAAGCGGAAAACGCTCTGTCGAGGCCATGCCGGGAAACAGAGTGCAATTCGGGCGCGCGACTTTCCAGCCCTATGCAGCGAATAATCGCAGAGATAGAAGCGGCGGCAGGGCTCGAGTTAAATGATCGATCGGTCGTTCGGTCCGCGGAAACTCTCGTTAATCGTCCGCTTCCGTTCCGTGCTTCCCCTATCTCATCACGATGGAAACTCTCGTGAGATAGTTTCGAGCCGACGATTTCGATAGCGCTCCTCCCCGTCCCTGCCGACGCGTTTCCCTCTTCTTTCGCTAAGCCAATGGTAAGCTAACCGTTATTCCTTTTGCGGCGAGCAGGAAAATAGATCAAAGGCACTTTCTCATTATCGGGTTTTTATTCTCTCCATAATTTTTAAATGATTTGTTTTACGGCTTATATAACATTAAATATTTGCGAATATTTCTACGCGGTATAATTTAGCGAAAATAAAACAAACCAGAGAGTTTATCGGATGTGCATAACGCACCACGTAGCAATGGCATTAAAATGTTCGATATGCAGAAATTTTCAATCGAATGCGTTATAATATTTTCAACAAGTATAATCCCATATAACTTTTATAATAATAATCCGAATTTTTATTTCATTTATGTATCTTTAAAACTCAATTAATTTCCAATTAAATCGTTCAGAATTAGCGAACGTATTGCTTTATTATATTAAAATTACAGAAAATAATTAAACTGCTCCCCGAAAAATTATTACATAAAAAAATATATATCGAACATTTTCTTACGAAATTATAAGATTACAATTATCGCTTAATATTTTTCCTTTTATAGAATCATAAAAACTGCTGTAATAAAATTATTAATATTTGTTTTCAAAAAGATTTTTTTTATACGATATTATAAAAAAAAAAACATAATAAGAGAAAAATGAGAATCAAGTGTATTTTTAAATGCATAATTATTTTTTGTAATTATAGATGTATAGAAGCACAAAAGCTACAAAAAACATCAAATATTTTATTCGACTGAGAACTTTAGTCAATGTATTAAATAATATTTTATTCGACTGAGAACTTTAGTCAATGTATTGAATAATATTTTATTCGACTGAGAACTTTAGTCAATGTATTGAAAAACAATAATTCAATAAAATAAATTTCAACCTTTCATTAGTTCCTTTCTTCTTACTATTATAATTTTATGTCAAAAAACCTTTTTTGTTCAAAATAATTTATCTATTATCAAAAACATGTGCTTTGTTTGTTTCACGTGACAATGAGGAAAATTATATATATTGCTAGGCCGTTTACACAAAGGCTCGAATGAAGTTTCAAAATTAGACAGGTGACCAGAAATCAATATGAAATTTTACAACTAGAATCACAATAAATCGTACGGCCGCCTAATGCCTTGATGATCCAAACGTGCAAAGGCAACGAAGAAAGATGGACGCAAACAGCGCGCTCGGCGATCGTAAAATCTGAACGCACCAACCACGGGGAGGAAAACGAGAGTGGCGACGAATCAGGGATGGAGCAGAGCTGGGTGACGATACGATGGAGAGTAACGCTTGCGCTGGAAGGACAAACTTCATGACCGATTTTTATCGCGGTCCTATGGTCGTCCTCACTGTTACCGTCATAAAAACGCGAATGGTCGTTCCGCTCCTGCTACAGTAAGAATTTCAGATCTCGGGGTGAATCAGGACGCGCAGCAAATATCTCGAAAGATATAAGGAATCGAAGACTTGGCGGATGGTATAGATAGAAATTCGCACGCGCGAATCGAATATTTGTCATTTCATAGAGATAAAAATATCGCGATTTATCAAATTTTAATATAAATCACAAATCAAACAATTAAATTATTCAAAATAAATCCGAGCAAGAGAAAGGGAAAGAATCGAATAAAATTATTTGAAAATTGATTAAAAAAATGTTTATATTTTATAAATAATTGAAAACTATTGCATTTACTATTGCGTTAATCTAAAATATGTAGCGAAATCATTACATTACAATTTTATTCAATACGTACTCTTGAAAAATCGTACGTATTTTATAGTGGTATAAGAAATAAAGAAAAATATATATTGTTCTATATAACAATATTATTTATATAAAGATAATGGACCGCTATCCAATTAAGAATCGAAGGATAACAAAGGTGTTTGGACGAATTTCGTGCCTTGCATCACGTATAAAAGACGGACGTGCATTTCAACGGCAAATAGTCTCTCGTCAAAAAAGGACAGAAGGGCAAAGACGGATAATTAAAGAGGCTAACCCAAGCTGGACACTGGCCATCTCCAGTCGGGAGAAGATCCGAGAGCACTGAAATTCCTCCTGGATGGCGGAGTAAATTCGCTGGCGAGCGACTCGAATACTAAAGTTGCGTCAAGACGCGATGCACTGGATCGCGCGATCCAGGGAGACACTTGCGCTGCATGCCAACGAATTTTACATTTCCGCAAGTAACAAGAGAGGAAAACCGAAAAATGAAACTATCGGGATTCTTATTTACGCAGCGAGAATAAAAAACACAAAATATGTTTCGTTCATAAAACCCAACAATATATCGAGATACACTATTTTAAAATTTTCTTTTAAATTTATTGAAAAAGATAATGCAGCACAATAACTTGCAATGCTAATAAAAAATTGATATTTCATGAAATTAGAAAGAAATTTTTCTAAAAGATAATGTTTTTATCAAGTTAATAATTACTTTTGTGAAGATAATTATTTCGCAAAATAATTCTTCAAAAAGGAAGGATTAAAAAATTAACTCAATTTAACATAAATATAAATTTAAATCCGTATTTCAAAGCGTTGTATGTTTTTTCATAAAAACCATTTACCTGTGCCTCCAGGCAGTCTGTTAAGAGCGAGAACTATAATGCCCGTCGAAAAAACGTAATACCCTATAATGTATGCAAATATTAAGAAGGTTCGCGTCCGTGCTATTCACCAAGATTCCTATTGTATGGAAAATGATAATAAACGGAGCGATTGTGGATACCAAATGACAAAAAGTGCGTGCTGCACTTTCGTCGTCGCTATCTTCGCGCGCGGTCCTCTGGAAGCTGGAAGCTTATGCGTCTGGAACTTTGTCGGATAAAGAAGGACAGCCACGAGAGGTGGAGAAGAAAAAGAATGAGCGAGAAGAAGGGGAAGAAGAGCGAGCGCATAAAACATTCAGGGTACCGCGAGGTACCGGTGAATAATGCATAACCGAGGAAATGGACCGCTTAGGCGATTTAAATCTCATAAATGCATCGCCCGTTTGTTCCCAAGGACACGTACCGTTTTGTCAGGACATTCGCCTCCGCTTCTAACTCGTATCCATGATTCTCTTTTCGATCCATACATCGCGTGAAACGAGAGGAAAAGTCGCAACATACTCGCGACATTCACTCACAAGTCCGTGGATTTGTAAATGGAAAGGAACCTTACATATTACAAAATAAACAAGCATATTACAATAAACATACTACAAAATTACAAGCACGATAGACAACATAATTTTCCACCGTTTCTTTAACGCTGATACTTTTTGAACTCCATCGTCGTGTAGCGTCTACTAGCGTAAGCGGTATTACCCGGAGCATCAAAGTTGAAACTTCTCGCAAGGAATGCACTTCAGAAAGAACTCATGCGCAAACCTTTCCCTAGATGATACGATAAAATATCTTCAAAGTGAAAGCAAGAAAAAAGAAGTACGCACTGCCAGAGGGATTCCCTGCGGTACGCTCTCTACTCGTACGAAAGGAATCTGTTTCACTTCGTGTTCTTCGACAATGATTATAACGAATCTTTGCGGAGCAATTTTCGTGTCGTCGCGGTACTCCAAGAAACAGTTGGTTCATTGTGTCGAAAGAAAAAAGAAAAAATGTCACCGCGAGGAATGAATATAAGAAACAGCCAGCTTTAATCCTCATACCTTTGTTTTTTTTTCTTTTTGTCTTTCTTTGCGGATTTTCCAAACAATATCAGAGACGCTCGAAAGATATTTTTCAAAAGAATCGCGTCTTTTGTGCAACCATTTTCTCTCGTACTATCGCTAATACGCGCATCGATATTTTGCACGATAATAAGCTTTATTAAGAGATACGCAAACCCCATCGTTTGTGTAATTAATAATACGCAGAAGCGCGACTAATTACAAACACGTTTTTCCTCTTTGCACGGAAACTGAAGACCCTCATTTACCTTCTTCCAGTCACGACGTAAAGTCACCGACGAGGAAAAAAACTCTCGTCGGCGTCATTTGAAGTTTAAAGGGTTATCCAAGTCACCCTCTGTTCCACATGGCGGAGTGATTTTTGATTGGGTCCAGTCGCGAAGTAAAGAATGGCTGCGGCAGTTCAGAGATGAGATCGAAGAGGAAAACGACAGGCGAAATCTTCATTCGTGAAGACACCGAAAGGAAAAGTCGGATCTCCGTTCGTTCATCCCTCCAGAAAATCCGGCGCCTCATAATTCGCTTTTGATGGATGCTACTGCGAAACTCATTTCTACGTTGGTTCGAAAACTAACAGATCTCGTCACGCGAGAGAAAACTCGCAAGAACAAAGGAAATATTTTCATGCCTTAAAGAGCAAAGAGAAGAACGATTACGTAAAAGAGATTTCATACAAAAAGGAAAAACGATAAGATAATAAGCGAAATTGTTACAATACAGAAATAATTTCAAAACTATCACGCACACTATCATTAATTATTATCGCATCGACTATTATATCAATTATTACTCAATCATAATCATAGAAAATTACTATTTAATTTTTCATTACAAGAAATAATAGAAAATACAAATTCTTTCTGTATATGATATATGATAAATTGTACATGATAAAAATATAAAAATTATTAAATTATTAAATATAAAATTAAATATTAAAAAACAGCTCAAAAGCTTAAGAGACGGAAGAAAGTGATCAATGAGTCGAAAGATTCGGGAAAAGAAAAAAACGGCAACTTCGATTCGTTCCAAAGATTCGGCACTACGAAGGAGAGAGTCGGATCGGTAACTCGGTTTTAGTAACTCACTCTCAACACGATCCGAGTCGGAGAAGCCAGCCTCAAACTCTCTGCCGGATGTAACGTGGCTCGCGCTTCACTGAACGTGCAACGAGGTCGACGTCGCTCGCGTGGAAACGAGTTTGCACCCGAGTGCTCGTTCGTAGAGGAACGTTTGACCCGAAAAGGGGGTGCGATCCGCCGCGTTCTTTACGCCACCGGGAGAGAACGGTGTATCCATTTCGTATTCGTCTGGAAAAAAATTCACGCCGCGGGGGAAACCACCGTTGGAAGTTCGTGAGTTTATCAATATCGAGTTGAAACAGTTCACCACTTGAACCGCTTCACCGCGGTTTTCTGCATATTATTGCTGTCGGCGATCGCGAAACTTCTTTCAAAGCGTGGCCCGCAAAATTACCTCGCGATTTCAAAAACGCGCAAACCAAAATGAGATGAAACCTATCGGATGCACTTTCAGAGCACGATTTATTCAGACAAGGAAATCCGAGATGCTGTGTTATAAAAAGGAAACCGTAAATATGACGCTGCGACGCTCGTCGCACTCGAAAATAAACTGCGCAAAACGCTGAGGAATATTTTAAAAGCACCTTAAAGTATCATAATGATATACAGGGCGTATCAACCTCGAGACATCCTGTATAATTCATAGACGACACATGAGGGGATATGCGCACGATGCTCTACGTTCTACGTTCTACGTTCTACGCTCTACGCTCTCAAGTGACTTTATACTCTTGGCAGTGAATTCAAATTAAATAGGTAGCAAAAATTGAAATAATTGTGTAGGCAAGCGTAAGAATTCGACGTGACATCGAGAGACGTGACTTTCGGGTTTCGCGCGGCACTCCACAGAAATTGCATAAATAGCTTAGTTTCCTTATTCAGTTGGCGAGTCACCTCGTGATTTGTACGTGGCATAACGATGGAACAACAATGGCACACCGAGGTACAATCAAGAGCTCGGAGCTGTTTACTACAAACAGCTTTTGTCGGGCTGTACTACTCGAACTTTCATCGGGGAGGGTGACCACCACTCTTAGTTCACTAACAAGACGAGACGACGGACATCGAGTGCGTGCAATCAAATGAATGTACGCGAAAAAAAATTACTTGCACAATTATCTAAAATCCACGCTGAACTTGATCACATTTTATATAGTTAAAATAGTATTTTCTTTATCATAAGTAATTATTACATTCTGATAATTTGGTACGGATAGCTTTATATACCTACCTGTATATTAAGCTATCTGAGTCACATTATCAAAGCATAACGAATAAGATAAAAAAATTATTTGTCAATTTTTGTGCCATTTTTTGCTTCTAAAACTAATTCTTTTGCTTTAAATTTTTAAAAATTAGAATCGAATTAGAGAGGATCGATAGCCCAATATTAAGTAACTTTTTAAAAAGCGAAGCAAAAAATTATTTTTGAAAGCAAAAAAATAGTAAAAAATTAATAAATAATTTCATGTCTTATTGATTACTCTCGCAATACGAAGTCAACCAAGCGAGAAAACCAATCAGCATCACGGAAAAGTGGCAATAATACTTCGAGACTTTCAAGTATCAATTTAATGCGCCTTCTTTAAGAACAGATAATTATTAATTCACTTAACTTAATAACATTATGAGAAAATTATATGATTTAAGATACAGGAGGCTATAAATAAAAATTACACCTAGTTATTTTGCATGATTGACGAACCTCCATTATACGTCTGAACATTTCCAATATATTTCCAAGTTCTCTGTAACTAAATTTGTCATATCGATGTTTAAAGAAAAAAAAAGTCGAGCAAATCAAACGACGTTCCTCCGCGCTCGTGTAATGAAGGCCCAAAGATTCAATCGAACGTTCGAACGGCCGAATGTTTGCGGTCTGATTGGCGTTTGCCCGCCGATTCAATTGCGGCCGGTTAATCGGAAGAGATTAAAAGTGGGCTCGATCGAACCGAACGAGGGGCATATCGGAAAGGTTGGATCGATTATGTTAAACGACTGTGGAGCATACTGTGCGCGGCCGGCGCTGGCAAGAGGATTTCGTAGTTGGACGAACTGCCAGCTACAATCCCACGTTAAAATTTCATAAATCACGGCTATGCGCTATCGACGGTAAACCTCAAAAGGCTCCACGGCTCGATGAACCCAGAAAGAGTACGTCAGGCTCGTTGCCACTATTTGCACCCAACAAAATGAATTGAGAAGAATGAAAATTACTATCGGCACTACACAACACGCATATTATATATATATACGTATATATAATACGTACGTACGTATGTATATGTATATATTCTGTGCGTGAAATTCTGACAACTACGTTCCACTTTCAGAGCATCCATCAAATTTCACAGATCCCCGCTTTCATCCACCGGTCAGAGATCCAAACGAATATGATACTATCGTGACGAATACTTTCGAATAACATTTGTAAATTTCGTTATATTTTATTTGTAATACGATTGCTCGTAAACAGCGTGAGATTGTATCAACAAAACAAAGGTAACGATGATTACGGCAAATTCTATAAGCGAATTAATGTGAATCGAGATGTTTGATATATGGATAGTTTATTTAATCGAGCTTCGTCGAAGCGTAATTATTTTTATCGCGCGAAATACTCACTCATAAATGATTTTCAGGGTGGAAAAAGGGGGAGACAATAATTGCAATTTTATATTCTCTACTTTGTTTTGGCTTGATCGCTCATGCCAGAAATTACGTATATCGACGACGAAAATATTTTGCAAATTGTTCGCATTAGAGATGAAGCTGTGGAATATATTGTCCACGTAATGAGCACCCGGTATCTTTTGTTCCCGGTAATCTGCGCACATATTTCTCTGCAATTAGTTTAATTACATCTCGTCACGGTTCGTTTATTTGCATAATTCGGACAAATATCCAGTGCGGATTTGTGCGGTCAACGAACGAGAACGTATACATGTACGTTCGTACATATCTCCCGCATCGTATCTCATTTTCGCTATCGTGTCATCTCAACGTAGGAAATCGATCTTCATATTTTTCTATGACTTGACGTCCGTCGATAGCTCCGAGCGAATCGATAAACGTTTTATCTGACTTTCAGTATGATCGTCATCTAGGAATGCTTTACGATTTTCGTATAATCGTGTGGAAAAGATGATATGTTGGAAGAATGGAGAGCTTCATAAAATGATGATGTCTAATAGAGAACACAAAGGGATAATATACGAAACGTTACTAGATGTAAATTATTAAAATTAAAATTAAATTAAAACAGGTTTTTTTCAAAGTATTTTCTCAACTGAATTTAAATGTATTATTAGAATAATTATTTAAACATTTTACTGAAATTTGAATAGAAAATTGTGAATATTGCACCATGAAATATAATTATGTGTTTATGTATGCAACCATTAATGCAACCTATTGTAAAATAAACCGAATTGCAAGTTACAAATGTAAAGCAAATGCTCGATGTAAATCCACGTCGCGTGCGCGTAAATCTTGTCTACGTATTAGCTCAATTCCTGTTATAAATATACATAAATTATGGTAAATTGCGATTATTTTAATAATCCTCAAACAGTAAGCCTTTATCACATTAATAGTAATCATATATTATTATTATTACACGTATATTATATACATTAGATATTTTTTGAAATTAAATTTAACAACTGTGTTCTTATATAAATTATGTATCGTTTTCTATTATATAAATTGATAGTTGTTTCAGTTATTTCATCATATTTGTTGTACGAAGTCTAACAAATACATATATACGTATATACACATTCTGATTATTACGTTAATAAAATTTATAGCAAGACAATAAAAGTTTTATTATTTATTTAACTGGAATACTTGTGTTCTCGTGAACGGATTGCTCATTTCAAGAAATGAAAATTTCAACCATGCAGTTATTTATCGAATGACGTACAAATACTTACAGATAAATGGAACAGTAATTTTATCGAAGAGCCGTTATAAATGTCACGATTTATCTTTTCCCGCGAATACCAGACGGATTTACGTCGTATCAGATTTTTATGTCGCCAGTGGGAAAGCTTCGGTATTGTTCCGGTAATGTAAACCTTTATTTACGAAAAAGCAGAGACAGTGCACGTATCCATAAATGTTTTTCATACGGCCTCGCGATACGCGATTATTATTTTTCCCTGCAAAACGGAACGATTCACTCGTTTGCTCATTTGTAGCTTCCTCTGGCGCGCATTCTCGTATCTGCCGCTAAAAACATACACCGATCCTCATTCGCAGAAGCGGCACGTTTTTTTTTTATCACGTTCCTGCACATTCATGTTTCTTTTTCGAAGTTGTAAAATTGTGCCATCTAGAAAACGTCGGGTATTGATTAACGAGAAACACGAGCAATCGCAGATGCGAGAGAATTTATTTAACGTAGTAGAGTTTAGACTCTATTTTACTTTTTCCTTTTTAATTAAACCTTCAGTATATAACAAAAATTGATTTAACAAATATAGATTTTAGTAATTCTTTCTTTATTTCTCTCGGTCTTCCTCCCTTGTTAATTTCGATAACGGAAATCACAGTGAATATTAAAAAGGACGTCTTAATCGACGAGATAGAACAAAAACCTTGTAAAAAATTTCTGAATTCTTTATGCAATCCTGTATACAAGACTTCATACCGCAAAAGAATTTTCAGCTTCTCGTAGGGAGGCGATAAAAAATTTCTGAATAACACTGGGTCTCGGAGTAATCCAGCACATACTGAAAAGCACCGGGGAGAGTCGGTTCTCTTAACATCTCTTATGATTTTCCCAAGAGGAATACTGTCGATCTCTTCGCACAGAAGCAACTACTTGTCAGAAAAGTCATTACGCGCTAATGACGCGTGCTCTATTAGAATGTTGCAGTAATTATAGTAGTTTGGAAAAGGAATGCGCTTTTCATTTCAACCGCGTAAAAAGCAGCGAGAAAGATGACCGTGTCAGCCGGTGGAAAACGTTGCGTTGCATACCGGGAAGAGTTTCGTGGTTGCACGAGTACGAACGGTCACGAATACCCACGAACATTTCCTCCTTCCGTAGCGCCGTTCACACCAAATTTTACGGAAGCGCTCGCAGGAGACTGCTACATCGGAGTTTTCTGTTTGCCTCGGGTAAATATTTAACCCCGTATTCCGGACTATTCTGACAGCTCCCTCGTCTTTCTCTATATCTCGACCGCCCTCGTCGTGCGCTCTATACATCATTCCCCTCCCCCCCCCCTTTATGTTCGCGGCGCATGAATCTTCGGGAGTCTCTTTTTTGGAACCGATCGATCGAATGCTACACGATCCGTTCCGGGGCGGTATTTCGATCTGTGTCACCGTATACGTGGTTTCCTCCGTGGCTGAGATGACGCAAAATCCGCGATGATCGCGTCAAGAATCCGTGACACAGATTCGTCGAAGCCACTGCGGAACGCCGCGTAAAGTGCGGTAGCTTGCGAGAATCGCTGTTTCCCGTGATGGAAGAATTTCTCTTTCGCGTCGGGGAAAAGAGCGCGATTCTCCAAGTGCTGTGAGAACATTTCAATCGCGCGATAATCCGTTTCGAAAATAGCACGCGGGATATTTTTCTCATAACGGGGAACATCAAATAACAAACATATCGCACATTGTTCGCTGCTGCGAACAATCACTGGAATTACATCCTTGAAATTATTTCAGCTGAAAATTCGATACGCGAAAAACCCTTGTTTTACAGCAAAAGCTGCGACGCGATTTTAAGTAAAAATGAAAAATGACGCAAGCGTAGGACGTGCGAAACATTACCCGCAACAACAACGGTATAACCACCGCAAAAGTTTAACGTTACGTTTTACGTATTTTACAACACCATCGGACATGCCTCGCGGACCGACTACCACCACTAGCGCAGATAGTACAAATACATCAACGTCCGTCCGAAATTGCTCGCCCCGGCTTTCGTTCTCGAAATTGCGTTGATGGAAGGCCGGGGTAATGTGAACGTGTTACCTTTCCGTAATTTGCAGTTGCTGCGCGTTAAAAGAAAAGTCCACGCGCGAATCGACTGACAGAACGTGAGAAGTGGAGCAGCCCGCTTCCGACCGATCGATCTCGTTAATTAGATCGGAAGACAGGAAGCTGTTAAACGTGAGATGTTACAGCGGCAGGAAGCTCCGCGTTTATCGAGGCACCTTTGAAATCTCTATGCTCGCAATTTTGATATATATATATATATACATATACGCAGTGTGACTTTCCGCGACAAGGGCGGAAGGCTCGTTTGTTCCTTTTCATATGCGTCGTTTCGTCTGAAAAATTTTCCGTTCGCGTGTTCGACAATACACATTTTTCCTGCCACTGCCGGTAGCTGTGCCGCGAGACACACAGAGAGAAAGAGAGGATGGTGGATGTAACCAGATGACGAACTTATCGATAAAATTCAAAACGTGAGAATGAAATGTGCGTCGACGCTCGAGAAAACGAGACAATATATCGTCGGTGAATTATCAAAAGTGAAGACATGTCGGTTTCTCTCACGAGCGAGTGTCACCCCATCGAAAGTCTTTGTTTTTCTTTGCTCGCGCCCTTTATCCGCCGATGAGAGTTCTGACGGAATGGCAGAGCCTGCGGGGATGCTGGAACTCGGTCTTTGAGTTGGCAATAAAAACAACGACAGCTCAAGGGGTGCGCGAAGCAGGGATGAACGTGTCTTCGCCAGCTGCGGCTCGTCTCTCGCGTTGCGGCGAAAGGGAAGAGAGCATTGTGCAATTAAATTATCACCATCTCCTTCTGCCGTCTTTCCGTCATCTCGCTCTCTTCTCGAACGACGCAAATACTACGCCCGAAAGAACACGGTGAAATGTATTTATTGAATAATCAAACCAGCGTATTTCTCGATGTCAATAATCGCACTCAAAGAAAAATGTCAAGTTATTTATAATCGAGATTCCGCGAAATGCCACGAAAGTGCATTTTAAATGCAAAATATTTTGTCAATTGCATCTTAAATTATACTTAATTAATTATAAATCATAATTCAGTCAACCTCAGAAAAATGTTCGTAAAAATTATAAGTTTTACCTTCACGAATATATAGAAATAAAGATTATCGCTCTCTTCAAACTAATTTATAACAAATTTATAAATTTATTATAATTTCAAATAATCGGAAATTTAATAAGTTTAAAAAAAAATGCTGCCGTGTACAATTAACGAACCTCCCTGCAACGTTTCGTACACGAAGGAATGTCCGAGATGCCGTACGTGTTTCACGTTGTACGACCAATCAAGAATAGCTGCCAAGGGTCCACTCGATTCGACGAATGCTTCCATTTTTTTTTCTGTCCGAGGAAAACGATAGAGGCACGAAATACATTTTCACCCCTCTTCCCTATCTCGTCCCTTCTTCGATTTTTTGCCGCCTAAGGCCACCAGATGCCCGACGGCCATTATATTGCTTCGTTCACAAAGGAACTCCGCGTTCTCCACGTTTCCTTACCCGATACATGCTTTATCGATACCAATAAGGGCCACGGTGGTTGGCCGTAGTTCTAACATGGCTATCGAGTGGTATCCAACTTAACTTCGCGATGGAGAAACTGTTCTGCCCGGTCCGTGGAAGGCGCGGGGTGAGGAAGATAGAAACAAACTTGGAACTTCTCGACTCCCACCCGATGTACTCCCGGAAACGTCGCCCGGGGATGTACAAGGAGAACGGGAAGATCTCGCCAGCATGAAGTTACCAAGTCGGAGGAAGTATCATCTACGTGACAAGCCGATACCTACATACAACATACCGAGAGAAAGAGAAGGAAAGAAAGAAAGGCGTTGTATATAATTATCCTGCTTAAATTAAAAACTGAAATCTTTTATGAAACGGCGCACGATTCAGGAAGTACATTTCAACTCGACTCTGTCGCCGATAGCGTATGCGATATGTATATTTCATCTGCATACATGAGAAGAAACAGCTCCATCGCGACTCAACGAGGCCCGACGTAGCTATCGGAATTTAATCAAGAACAAATGTTTATGCACTAAGCTATGACAGCAACAAGTGGCTTAACATCGTATAACTGTAACATTGAAATGCTCGCTAAACCAGACGTAAAGTCAAACCCGTCAACTTGGGAAAAAATACCGGCTCGCGAGCATACGTCCGTAGAAGCACGCGAGTTGAAATAAAATTATACAGACGGAGGTGCCTCTCTTGAGAGAGATATCCCGAAGGTATGTAAGACGAAAGAAGCGGCGAAAGGGCTGAAACAACTCTTTTCTAGAAAATCTGAACAAAGACAGCACGTCCCCTTGGACATCGCTGGAAAATGAAGGGAAGCGACGTACGTACCAAACAGATTCCGTACAAAACTAGCCGGCAGGCAAGTCTGGTAAATATCGTGAAATAAAGGAAGCTAGAGAGGGAAGGTCGCTCGCGGAACGAGGTCAAGTACTTTCCGGTTCGTGTTTCCGTGTTGTCGATCTTGAAGGGGAGGACTTTGCAGACATGAAGATCGAAATCTTTGTCACGAGCCGAAGTTTAGATCCTGTGCGGAAGGATAATATCGTAACTGACGAGAGACTGGCTGGTCCCCAAAGGGAAAACCTGGGGAGGGGGAGGGGTCAGGTATCTTAGCTTGACAAGTTGATGCATCCCGCCTGCCTTCCGTATCGGGTTTCTTGAAAGCATCGGCGAACGGGTGGAGAAAAGTCTTATCGAGTTCGCTCACCCAGCGGGGGAAGGCGACGACGATACCGGATCGACGTGCCTCGGCTTTTGAAATTCTGCTGTTGAGACGATTTTACAATGTATACGCGTGCAAAGAGAAACAAGAGATTTCGATAGATCCAGATGCGCGTGTCAGTAATGCTACTACCGTTATCGTGCGATTCTTCAGAAGATTTACTTGCTCGTTCATGAAAAGACTAAAGAATTGCTTATTAGTAAATGAAATCTGTGCCACATCTCGGATACAAGTAAAAAAAAAAATAATTCAATTATTGTATCAAAATTCCTTTAATATGTCACATAAAAAAATGGGAATTATTAGAAAATTGCAAAATCAGCAAACGTTCGATCGAACAGCGTTTTTCTAGTCGCTAGAAATCGCACGCTGGCTATCACATTTCTCACAAGCTCAATCGCAGCAATCTTTTCAAATTCTTCCGCGGAGCATAGTCAACGTCCTTTTCCTCACAGTATTATCTCAATGAAGTGTTCCTTCGGGATCCAAAGACAGATCTCCGGAACGACGAGGCAGATAGATCGGTCAAAGAAAAGAACGAAGAGCGTACGGAATAAGGTCGCGATGTTCGCGCCAAGTTCGAAAGTCACTGGCGAGTAACCCCGCAGTTTTATCAGGTGAATTGTATCGGTGTCGGACGTGCCGGGTCCCATCGGGCTGGATTCTTCGACCGCGCGGAAATTACATTCTCGGATGGAACGCGGGCAGCCAGCAGTGCGAGAAACGTAGAGCGGATAGAGGTGGCAAAACGTAAAGGAAGAAAAGATCACGAACAAAGGATCACGAAGGCGCTAACATCTCTTCGTGTTCGTTGCTGCCTGGAATTAAATTCTTCTAAAGAATGCTTCGTGTCGCTTCATCGCACTTCCAGGATGTCGGTGCTTTCTTTTAAAAAAAAAATGGGCCTCAAATTCGATACCATGACCAGAAATTCGCGCTATTACACTGCCCGCAAAACGAACAAATACTTCATTCTTACACGTAATCTTTTGCTTGCAAAACTTGCAGGAAAAAATGATTTAAATATGAATACAATTTATCCGTTCATCTTAATGACTTCAGAATATTTTTCTATACCTTATGTATATCCCATTCTATTAACTACTTTAACAATTTCCATTGTTGAAAAAATACTTTTAGAACTGTTCAACTAAAGTTTTTTTAACTTTAATTACTGAATAACTTATAAAATTAATTTCTCAAATATTAAATTAACCCTGTGAAATTAATTTCTCGTGTGTATTTGGCGCACATGTAAATTAAATATTTTATTTGAAAAAAGAGAAAAATGAAATATTTCTGTTAAATAGATATTTTTATATTATCAATTCAATATTATCAATAATACGAGACCCGATATGAATCAATTGATTAAGGAATATGCCATTTTCGATCAAGCTGGATTTTGGCAATCTAACAATAATACTTCTGTAAGAATTTTACATATTTTTTCTACTCAGTAAACTAAAATTTTTCCTATTTTTCTAATTTGTTTCTTATTTTTATTATTACATTCATTTGTTTTTGTTAGATTTACAAAAATGCATTCAATTTTACTATAAAAAAATCAGTCAGAACAGTTTTACTTGTTATCTAAAATATATATAATATTGTCCAATTTTGTAAAACGGTATAAATGTAATACAAGTGTAGCAAATGAGCATCATTTTTTAAATAGAATATTCTCACTGTATAGCAAAATTTCCATGCTTGGAAAATATGAATACATTGATATTTATTAAAGACAAAAATACTACTTTTTTGTACTATAGTATTATATGCATTCAAATAGATTATTTTTTACATTTTTGATAAAATATGAAAGAAATTTTTAATATTACTTGTTTGAATCAATATTTGCAAGTTGATAATATTTAAATATAATATTCGCATATTTCGTACGATAAGTAATGCTACAGCTTGCGGTAAACGAAACTACTCCGCAATGCCTATCGAAAAATATAAAATAGTACAAGAGCAACATAGGGACCTCTACAGAGAGAAAAATCTTTTCGTGCGCGCTCAGAATCGATCGAAAAAAAATGGAATCGCTCACGAAAATATGCCAAAGCGTGTTACGCGCGTGCATATACACGGACCGTAAACACTTTGCATCATTTAAATTTCGGCTCGCCAGACTGAGCGAGTACACAAAGGTAAATTAAAATAGAACTCTGGGATTTCAGGCAAAGTAGACGAGGAACTGAAGTGAAATAATATGCGCAGACATGGGAGAAAGATACTCACGTGTATTTGAATAGCACCTTTTACGTATTTTTCTCTGCAACGAAACGGTATATTTTTCGGTTGTTTTGCAAATTATGAAACTTCCAAAATAGCTGCATATACGAGTAATAAAGACGCTGCTGCCAATTTGACCCCGAATTTTACTTTGGTGTACTTTTCAAAAAATTGCTAGATAATTCATGGTAAAATACTATTGAGCTTTATTGCGCGCGAAAATTATTCTGCTGAATAACGCACAAGGTGCACGAATTTTTTCAAATCTAACAAATTTCTTTACAAAATTATTTTAATTTATAAATCCATAAAGAGATCTGTCTAGTCTGCTTCGAGCCATGCAAAGTTTATTGAATTTGTAAATCTTTATATTTCTTGATAGGAAAATCTCTTTGTGATTTGATAATTTTACAAGAATTATAGCGATTATATTGCCATACATATGTATAGAATAAAATATATTATTAAATTTTTCGCAAATTAAAGGTCATCAATGCAAATAACTATTATTTATTACATTATTATAGATCCTGAGCTACAATATATAATTTAAATCCAAGTGGATTATATTTTAAAACTTTTAATTCCAGATTCTAATAAGATATTTAATCATTTTTAAAAGATAAATAAAAATGATTATAATAATTAGCGATATAAGCGTTCAAAATATTTTATAATAAAATACTTTGTGATAATTTTCGTTTAATAAGGTACATGATAATAAGGTATTTCACCGAGATATATATATATATATCCCCCCCCCTTCACTGATTTAAAATCCTAAACAAACTTAATAAAGCTGGTAAATATATTGCATATAACAGGAGTAAAAGTAAAGCCAAAATAAGAGTATTATATTAATGTTTTTTAATAACTATTTCTATCATCAATTTAGAAATCAATAAATTCGATATCAATGAAATAAAAAACAATTTGATCATTCTGACACCGACAATGCAATCAAATTTTCGTTAATAAAAACTATCAATTTGTATCGATAAAGCACAATGCCATTAAATCGATCACGTTCAATTTTATTATCCCGTGCTGAGAATCGCGGATATAGAAGAAGAAACGAATAACTCATCGTGTGGTGCCAATGGCACGCGCCCTCTTCTACTACCTGAAGAACTCCTCGAGGAATAATTCAATCTTCGCAAGTCGGAACGATCGAAAGTTTCGGGAAGCGCGTTCTTAGAGATTTCGAACGATGGCTATTGGCGGGACAAAATTTATGATTTCGGCGACGAACCGTTCATTGGTGTACCGCCGATCCCTCTCGCCTCTATATCATAGCAATTTTACGCCCGACCGGACGAACCGTTTCAAAGCTCACTGAACTTGCGCGAAAACTTGGAATGATTTGTACGGTTGGCCCGGTCCCCTCTCTATTCCACTTTTACGCGGACGAGGAAGAACCTTAGTTTCTTAATCTCTTAAATTCAGTGTTAAAATTTCAAAACATATTTTATAATATATATATGTGTGTGTGTGTGTGTGTGTGTATGTGTGAAAAACTACTGCGATAAATAATTTACAACAATTTTAATATCCTATAATAATCAAGAAAAATCAGGGATGATCAATCAGGGATGATCTTGTATAAATATGATTCAAGTTGATAAGCCTGACATAAGTATATCAAATAAAATCATATTCCTATTCGAAATATATTCTACAAATATTTACAAATTGTAAAAGCTGCTGAAATAAGTAAATAAAATTACATGAGAACTTTATTTTCATGGTTCTGTTTCAATTCTATCGTGAACTTCTTTTTGAATTTCATATATAACAAAATGAAAAGTTTCATCTTTAGTGCATTTATTTGAAACTGCAAACAAATTCGATACGAAAACTACTCCGCGTGTGTAAATTAGAACAAAATACACACTTTTTCTCATTGCGATGTAAGTAATAATAACCAAACACGGTAGTAAAACGAGCTACTTCAAAATTAAACTCACTTTAATACTCCTCGCCGAAAAAAAGCGTGCGCTCGTTAAAGAAGCGTCTCACACAGTGCCAGGACTGGCTGAGGTAAGAAGAAAAGACATCTAAGACCGACCGTAATCGTTGTGCGAGAGAAGAGGAAACGTCGTCGGAAAGCGGTTGCGCGATGTAATATTCTTTCATTGCCCCGCCACGACGGTCCTTAATGCACCGAGGTTTTATGCGACATGTGCAGAATGCCTCACCATCACGCGAAACTTTAACGGAGCATTCTGGAAATCTTCAGACTTTGATTTAGTCATTAGAGTCGAAAATCGTGATACGAAAATGTCAAGAACGCAATAACTTTCGAGTTGGAAATGATCGAAGTTAGCCAATCATGTCAACTTCGCACGCTCGGGTTCGTAATTGCGCTTATACGCGTACTTATGAGTTATCCTCTATTACAAACTTTCAGATCTAAAATGATATCGAAATTTATTTTATTTAATTGCTCAACTAGCTTTATTCTTACACTTTTTATATGGCTAACAATCAACTGATGCTAATAGAGAAGTTGCTAAATTGCAAATGGGTAAACAATAAAAGTAAACAATAAAAATCTAGTTAAACTCTTTCTAGTGCCAAAATAAATAAAAGTAATAAATTAATACAATTTGTATTGAATAAATTAAAAAATTTTATGTAACAAAAATTCTACACAATATCATTGGCCAACTTCGATTAGAATACTTATGACGAAAAAGTATCATGATTTAAAAATATTTTAATATGAACATAAGATTCTAATTAAAATTTGTTTTTAAAGTATGTCATAGTGATTTTGAGACATCTCATATATTAAGTTGCACAGAGTATAGTAAAAGGCGCATGGATCTTACCTATCACGATCAAAGCACAAAATTACTTTACCAAGTCTCGTAAAAGGCGTTCGCCGTCTTTTACGAGATTCCGTCTAACAAAATACGAATTAAAATCACGGTAAACTCAGTCAACTTGCAGCTGGGTAAAATATATTAAAAGACGTACAAGGTAAAAATGGCAAGAGATGATAAAATTTTCAAGAAAAATTAGATAATAGAATACCGTAGAGGAGAAATTTAACATTCACTTCCATCAATTAAAAAGAAATTAAAGATCAACAAAGAAAATCATAGAAGATTTAAGCAAAATAATTAAATATCATTAATTAAAAGCGAAGTAAATAATTTATATGACATGTAGAGGATAACAAGAATTTAATTTGGATCGAGGTTAAAATCAAGATTCATTAAATGAATCATTCAATCGTGCATTGTTTCAGATTGCTTCGCTATCATAGCGAACGATTAACGAACGATTCAACAATTTGCTGCAAATGTTTGTGTCTCCTTTATTTCCGGTAGCATGCACGATTAAAACAAGTATAAACGCAATATCTCGAAAGCATCGTGTTTGGTTTGCGATAGCTGGGCTTGTACACGCCTGTATCTGTGAATAAACCATACCGTGCTTCGCCACTCTCGTAAAAATTGAACGTACGAGTTTCAGTTGGTGAAAATTTTCGGCGGAGTTTTTCCTCGCAACTAGTCGAGCGGGGAATGACGGTTTGTTCTCTTCGTTCTTTTATTTTTGTCCAAAAAAATCAACGAACTTGCATTGTGTCATTCAGTAATTTCTTTTAGTCTACAGAGTTAAATATTTCCGATATAGAAAACTAAATTTACATCGAAAAATATTTCTGCTAAATCTGATTTCCGTTAACTTCTGATCTTTCTAATTAAATAAACGGTATTAACTAAAAAAGTCGATAAAGATAAAAAAAAGAATTGAAAATTCTTTATGAAACAAATATATGCACCGATGAAAAATATTTCCTAATAGATACACATTTATTCTTCAGTTGTCAATTAAAATTCAACTTTCCGCCTGATCAATAATAATTTAATACTAAAAATAATTTAATACTAAAAATAAATATTCATTACCTCTAGTAAACTAACTGAATTATATTTTGCTAATGTTAAATGCAATTTCTTGCTATTTCGCGTGGTCACAGAGATACGCACAGAGACACAACGTTTATTCAACGATGCGTCTGTTCTGCAACCCAATTTCATGCTGCTTTTTCGCAAACTAAATCTGAAGATAGGGAGATCATTTGTCGCACGAACACGGCACGCAACGCGTGCAAATATTTCGTAGACAGCGTCGTCGTTGGCATCGTCATGGCGCGGTAGATACGTTCGAAACTTCGGCTTCTCTCGTTCGTAAACTTCGTAAACCGAGTTACTTTAACGGGCGCAAAGCCCCGCGGCCGGAAGTTCTGACTCTCTTCCGTCGTTGTAATTTGGTTAGGTCCGCGCGCGTTGCTTCTTACCGCGGTATAGACAAACTCGCGGAATTGCACTATCTTTCGCGAGCTTCTCTTCTAGCGCAGCAGCGAATGGTCTCTAAGCAGTTAGAAAGGGTGCGGACGACTTACCGCAGCGGCCGCAAGTAATAAGGAAAAAGCTCACGCTGTTGCAACTTTCTTGTAATATTGGATTTATATCGGATGACGAGTTGACAAGATAATAAAACGAGACTAATAAAATGGTTGCTAAAAATTACGTTCGACCGAAAATTAAATCAAAATCAAACATTGATATCCAGTCAAATAATACCCTTTCTATGAATTCATGAGAAAAGATCGAATAATAGAGTTAAAGATAAAAAAAATTATAAAAAAACCTATAATATTCGCTTACGCATATAATATTCAATAATGTAAGCATTATAATTTGTTTTGAATCTTTCACCGCGACTTCGCAGACATATTATTATTCCTGTGAACACTAATGTCTGTTGATTTCTACCCGACTTTCTCAGACAATAACAAAGCTCGTAGCTGCGGCAAAGTTGCAAACATGTTCTCACCGAGTAATCGGGTGAAACTACCAAATCAAGAAGTATTTGCTTGCTACTAGAAGTGAAGCGCGCGCGTGCGCGCAAGCGGCAAGTAACGCCTACTCGAGTAACCTCGGTGTTCTGGATAGTTTCGAAATTACTCTGACTGCACTTCCGCATAGTGCGTCGAGCAACGCCGAATAATTGCATCGCATTAAACTCACCCCTTTCCAGCCGAGCGTTCCCTCACGCATGTCCATATGTGGATAGTCAGAGATAAAAAATTCACTATTATCCGTGAAAAATTTTAATCTAGTGAAAAAGCTGAGCTTACAAAACTCCACTTTGGAAAAAATGTACACATATTTTCACGAAATAATTGCGATATATCTCTGCGAATATATATACACACACAAATAATACCCTAATATGCTGTATAAATATACTTCTCATACGCATTTTATAACATTAATAAAATGCAATATTCGTGAATAAATGTTTTTGTTTTATTTATCCCGAATAATAATTATATTCATATATACATCTTCTAAATTACAACAACAAAAGTATATAATTTAAAACAGTAATGTAGCAAAAAAATGGAATACATACTACTTCGGAAATAAAGAGCCAATTGAAAAGTACAGCTCAGCAAAACACAATTTAATAATTGCGGTTTAAAACGCGTGATTATTTATAGTTAATCTAGATACACGGCATGACCTCTCGAATTGTACGACCAAGCCGATAAATTGTCATTGCCGCACACGCGTTCGTAAAATTATAACGAGGCAATTATAATCGTGAAATTTTCATCGTTAAACGCGAAACCATTAAATCTTTCGTCCGCGCGGACCGCAAAAGTCTCGTTGAATTACTGAATCTCGGAGATGCAAGAAAGAGATCTCCGCTTTCAGACTTCGCGGTTCGTGAAACTATTCCACGAATGCTTAGATATCTCTCCACTTTTTTTTCTCGGCGAGTAGAGGCCGGGAGAGAATCTATTTAACTTTTATGATGCCTTAGGAAGAGTCTTTACTGTTTCTCGATAGACCGGCGCGTTACGCCCAAAAGGAAAACTCTCGAAAACCTCGACGGCCTTTTTGTTCACCAGAGTAACCGGTGATCACGACGATACACCGGAGAATTCTCAAATAGCGATGGTGGTCGATCGTCTGATGAAAATTCGTCGGAACTCAAACTAACGTTGGTCACTCTGGAAGCGCGGTAACGAGGTAGCGGTCGCGAATTCAATCTCTCCCTGACCGACGATTTAACTCCTCCACTTGCCTCTCGACTATGAAGTTCTCCCTTTTGACCAAGTGGATCTTTCAAGCACAGTGGACGAGTGAAGTGTTTCGCAACTGTTGGAACAGGAATGTTTACGCGTTATTTTCCCATACTCGACTACGTGGTGTTCTCTGGCCGCGATCGATGTGTCGAGCGGCAAAAAAAAAAAAGAGAGACGACGAGAGGGTCCGCCGCTATCAGTGAGGCGGTAAGATTGATAGAGGAATCGGTCGTTGGATCGATGAACCTTCTACCAGTCACGATAAGCACCACCGCCTCGGGGGATTAAATCCGCGACGTAATTGGGTAGAAAAATGACCAGCCACTGCCGTTTCAACGACGAACGAAGATAGCGCGGTTTGATATTTGTCATTGGGACAGATATTTTTCTCCTCAATAAAATAAATTAAAGCCTAAAAATTTAGAAACATTCATTTAAAAAAAACAATCTGTTATATTCAACGGTACTTCTTAAAATGGATTTTCAGGTGTAATCCTTTTATATTAAGGTATAATTTGTATTTATATCAGAGATATAAAACACAATTCTTCCGGAAAGGTACAACTTTCTGTTCCTTCTTTTAAAAGGAGCGACTAATTTTAATGAGCGGCCCGTGCATCCACCGGACACGTTCGCCGCGAAAAGCGACCTAAAGACGTACAACACAGCGCGGCGCCAGATGCATCTAAATGGGGCTAGCGAGGTCTAGAATCACTTCCAACGGTCACGTTTCGGTATTTACGAGCTCCCTCTTTCGCTGAGACGGAACCACGGACACCCATCGACCCAATCGCAGCAGCCAGCCAACCCAGGATCGTTCCGAAACCACCGATGGTACGCTAACGTACATCTCCGAAACCGCATCCTCGTTTCGTTGACTGTACGGACAAATCGACTAGACTATTTACTCTCAGAGTTATTAATTGTTATAACATATTATAAAACTATGCTACAACAACTATAATTACTGTATCTAAAAAAAAACACTTCAAAATAAAAATAATTAATTTATCTTTTAATATACAAATTTGTTTGAATTTCTTATTTTTTTTATTGCGGTAACCCCTTCTCTAAGTTACTATAATTTATATTATTATGCTAATTATTTTCAATAAAAAGATTTTCTCATTTCAATTCGCATCATAAATTAAATTCCGTTTTATGTATGAAAGGGAGCACTATTTATATTACTCAACATTAACATAGCCTATGGTCTCTGAAAATGACATCTCACTGACAAAACGCATCCTCAAAAGCTTTAAATACAAACAATAAAACTGTAAAATTTCGTAATATCTCTTATGAGCGAGTACGCAGCAATTCTGTCAGCAGCAGTTCTGACAGAACTGGATGCCGCGACAGACCTGTCTAACAAATTGCTTTTAATTTCTCCTCTCAATGCCGAAGCTAAATCATCAGATCGTAAAGGAAGTGCCCGAGAAACGACATAGAATGTCTGAATAGCATAAACCTTATTCATACCGGGGCTCCGAATCGCACAACGAAGTATGGCTCCGAGGAAAATTATATTGTTCTATGTAACAAAGCCACTTCCCCCTCGTTGTACGCATTAGGATCACAGTTCAGACGTAACATCTTGGAAGAAGACTATAGACTTCGAAAGAGAAAACACGAGGCAAATATTCCCCTACGCACAAATCCTTATTTATACGCACGACGTAATCGGATTCCGGAGGTAAGAATTCTCTATAATTTAAAGTATCTATAAAAGTAACGAGCAAAGTTTTTCTTTATAATTTTAGAATAATTTGTCGCTTTGAAAATGTTAGATTGATATATCATTTAATTCGAACAGAGCGCATGCAAACTGCACTAATTATCCGTGGCTGTCTAGCCATTAGTATGAATAAGTAAGCGTTCCCGCGAGACCGTGAAAAATAAAAGGCGTTTAATTAAAGAGGCTCTTTAGGGTGAATTTAAATCGCCTGATTTCGTAAAGTCGTCTCGTTAACTTTAAAAACTCTTTTTCGATATACTGTATTCTTTTGTCGCTACACGAATGTTTGCATAAAGAAAGTTTCCTTCACTCTACAGAATCGTAATTAATTTACATAATTCCGCATAATATTCTGCGTACTTTTTCTTTGTTCAGTTACTTTCTTAAAAGAATTCAGGACAATTATACAATGGTCGGATTATAGACAGATCCGGTACGCTTTTTTCCATTAAATCGTTTTATCTCTAAGAGTCTTTCAAGCACGATGGATTTTCAACAAATTATTTAATAAGCTTATTATCGTCGCAGAATTTATAATCTATTTGGTAAGTTTCAAAAGAAACTGGTGTCGCTTTCTCTCATTTCCCTCATATTTTAAAGAATAAAATGATAGTAAAAGAAAACTTTCAATTATACAAAAAAAAATTGATTACGACTATCGATATTTTGACAATACTAGAAAAGATTGATTATTTCACTTATATTGTTGCGAGAATTGATAATTCATTCGAATTAATGTTTTCGCACCGGTTATGATGCACGACTAGCAGCGTTAAACGCCATTTATACATGCATGAGAGAGGAAATCGAAAGTCACGAATCTATTCAGAACTCTATGCATCCGCCCGGGCGGACGGACGAGACCACTTATCGCGCTCGAGCTGTTTAAATATGCGATGCACCGCATCGTTCCTGTAAATTTGCGAGCATCGGAGATGCGAGCATCGGGGAAGTCGGTTGGTACTGCCATACGCTCGCTCGCGCGCGTCAAGAGGGAATACCGAGACTTCGGCGGACTTTGGATGCCTTAATATTACATTCCTGGTTTCCTTCGTGCCGTCGAGCTCCTACGACCGGTCCATAAGCAAGCACCCTATCCTAAAGCCCGACGGTGCACGGCACGGAACGCTGTTACGGAACGAGCCAGTTGGCCCCTGGAGAATCTCGGGAGATCCTCTTGTATATCTAGCGGAAGTAGCTGGACTCGTTTCGTATACTTCAGCCATATCATCCGGAAAATGCGGCGGGACTCGGAAAATAACGCAGGACGAAAGAAGAGACGTCGTCTCTCCCGAGAACGTGCAGCAACTTAATTCCTTTTTACGCTCGTAAGAACATCGCCAATTTACATTAATTTTAAAAACACGAACATTTAGAGATACCTACGAGTATTGTTCGCAGAATATATAGAAAAGAATGTATTGATTATGTATATTTTTAGTTTTTTCAAGTTTTTAAAAATGAATGAGTATTGAATGAAATATTTTTGCATAAAATTATTCTACATTAATATTTCATAGCCTTATTTATCTTTAAATGTATCAAAATTAAAACGAATCTGTTCACAATGACATAAAACTGTGTCCTATTGCAGATAACTGTCGCCAGCAGATTCGTGCACTATTTTATTCGCGAATCGGCGCATAGCTTATGAACACGAGAGCAGCTTTGCTAGACGGCCCGGGAGGTGAATTACGAGCGAATAGCCCGAATATTTTTCTGCAAATACTGTCTTTTGTCCCAGTCTCTTTAACAATTAATAACGCGCATGAATTTTCTTCCGTCTATCAGACTGGTCCGCGCGTTACCGTAAAAGGGAGAAAAAAGAAACTGGAAATAAAGTGGAATGCCGGAGTATATACGATATAATGGGGTAACAGGTAGTAACGGGCTACGTGAAACAGGGCTCGAGAGCTTCAGGCCCATAGCATATATCATGTGGTAATGGTCCCGTTGCGGCGGGGGCGACAGCGACCGCGCTAAAGTATCTACAGAGGGTCCCATTGGCCGTACTCACCGCGGCCTGACGTGGAAATAATAGCTTTTCTGAATTAGACTACCGAATAGGGACACCCCCATTTGCGCGTATCCGACGGACGCTCCGAAATCCTACGTTAGCCATCGACGGCGGCCCGCCAAGATTCATGCGGCAGTACGCGAAATTTAGAAGGGACCCCCTCGAAGCGCGCTCGTAAGTAACGAGGGTATACAGGGTGAAATTATTTAGCGGTAATGCCGGCAGCCCGTTTCGTGCTCGCGAAAGGGAGGAGAAGAAGCGTAGGCGATGAGCAAGAACCGTACTTATCGATTTGGCGAATCATTATTTTCCCAGGCGACGACGGCGACGGCGGAAAGGCTTTTACGGTTTTTCGTAGATAAACTTTATGGATGCTTCAGACATTCACAAACTATAACGACAATCAAGGCAATAGAAATTTTCAAATAAATGCGATACCGCGGTATCTTCTAATAATATCGAAGATCGTCAAGTCGATAAAAGCTGCATAATACGTGTACATAAATATTTAAAAATAATTAAAATCATATTTCTAATCTGATGATATTTTCACAAATATCAAATAAGTTTTTTTTCCAAAATATCTTTAATCTAAAAATATTCTGGATTTATTATGAAAAACTTATTTATCCTACTTAATGTCACTTATTACTCCAATTGATTTTCCCACATATTTTATATCGAATTATATATTATATATTATAATTTTATATCGAATAAACATATTTCCAATGCATGTTTAATTATTGTAATTCCCAAGCGGGATACTTGTTGGCTAGATAGAACTCTTTAATTCAATCAGGAGCGCAGACGAAACTATACAGAAACAAGGGGTTAACGCTACGAGTGTTAACGCTTCGTTGGCTCGATAAGAGGGAGTTTCCCGAAACAACCATGTAACAGAATTACCGCGCATGGTGCGCATCTGTTACGTAACAAATGTTTTCCGCGCGATTTTAGTGCATTATAGAGAAAAGCGGCGAGCGCGAGGAAGCGATTGAGTACGATCGCGTCGCGGAACGTAAAGCCCAATGCACTTGATTTCGTCAATGCGGTGCGCGCGATGACGCGAGTCACGAAGGGATAAGTATAAAATCTAAGACCGACTTACGCGAAAGCTGATTTTCGTGCCTCGAAATCGACCCGACGGAGCGGGAAAGCTCATTCTACGCGAAACCATTTCCCCGGAAGCAAGGGCACGTACGTAACACGCTGCTATCGTTGCTTACCTTATCGATGACTTGCGATAAGAGTACGATATATAGTATATACCATGACCGAAAATTCGAAAAATACCAATTTAAACGCGGTTATCGTAGCCTCAATTTAGAAACGACAGCATAATATTACAGAGATTATTTCGTATAATTATAGCCGGACATATAAAGTATAAGTGAGATTAAACGAAAATTAAAAAAATCTGAAAGTCGCCACATTTCTCGTTTCAAGTTGAAGCAGATCTTCTCTTGCTTTTTATATAATACTTAAATATTTAAATGTATAAATATTCAAAAGTAAATATATGGCAAAATTTATTCTCCATTTAATTTAAAGTTTATAGATTAATTCAATTTTATACCGTGACGCTTGGCAAAAAATATATATGGTTGAAAAATCGAAGTCATCAAAATTTGAACAGTGCCTCTGCGTGGTAGAAGGAAAAAATAAAATATAAAGTGCAATATTTCTCATTGTTAGCACAGCAATTCTGCTTGGTAACGGCAAACTGTTCAGTCAAAGGACGCCTTTTTAACGGTACCTTATGTCGGTCAAGCGTTTGAGCAAACGTAGCTGAAAACGAATCGCAAACCGTTCGCCCGATATCGTAGAGGCACCGTTAAAAAAGCACCTCTTTCATTAATACGATCGATACGTTCTACCTTTCCTGCTCATTTGCATTGCAATACGTTCAACATTTTTCTACGATACACGACCTCGACGTTCAACATTCGCCGCGGAAATTCGACACGGGGTGTAAAATATCGGAGTTCATGGCGCTAACGAGAATTCGTCCCAAGTCGATCGGCATTAATAACATCGCGGGAATTATATTCGCAGGATCCCGAGCCTTTTCAGATAAAAATTGTCGAAGAATTTCGTTAATCTATGACGTCGCATCGCACTATTTCTCTTCTCTGCCAAACAACCGATGGGGAAAACAGATTCCAAACACAACGTTCCGATACTATACGCGATTTCGTATGCAAACGCAGAAATGCAAGGCCTACCCTTTCTGCACAATGGCTTATGTCATATTCGCTTTCCACCCTTCTCTTTCTTTGTCTTTTTCTCTCTCATCCCTTTTGTACTCCCATTTCCATTTGTCCTGTTTTCTCTTTCCGTCCTTAGTACAATACTATATAGTGTATCCCAGGAGGAAAGGTCAATACTTGGGTAGGTGATCGGTCACTGCGAACGAGAAAGTTTCTGCAAACACGTGTTGGAATCCGAACTGCAAGGTGCATTAAGGTTGAATACTACGCGATCCTACAAATCTCTAGTATCTCAAGATATTAAAAGTTTCGCGAAGATTTATTATTTTAAAAAGTATGTCGTTTTTGCTTTACTTTTCAAGATTTCGTACAAGAAATGTAAATACTGCATAAGTTTTTCTCTTTTTAATAATTGCCTATGTTCCTATAGGTTTTTATTCAAACCACCGCGACAAATTGCATAGAATTAAACACCTATTTAATCAAAGTTTCCTTTGCAACGACATACTCTCGTCTTTCTTTTATATTTTACTCTCTTCGGTCTTCGTTGCTTTTAGGTTTCGTGTAGTCAGTCGCACCGATGCGTTACTCCGTTCTATTTTTAGACATCTACGTCACTCAAACAACTCTGAGTGGCTTACTCGCGTTAGTACGCTTGTATAACTGAAACTGCTGATTGAATCGAGCATGACGCCGTCGAGTGAAGCACGACACCGGATTATTTAAACCAGTAATGCTTGTGATCAAAGAGTAATCGAAAGTTGAGAAAATAATATGTTCCTGCATTTACATTATCCATCTTTCGTCCATCTCTCAAGTCGCGATGTCAAAATAATGGGCTTCCTGTTTTAGACTATCGCGTATAACGCGGGTAATTTTGTATCGATTACTCGGTAATTGCAAAGCAGTTGCTCCGCGATAATTTTCTACAAGAAGGTCTACCCGTAATAAATGTAATAATATCTCTTTAAAATTCATATATCCAAGATAAATTGGCGTAAAGTACATTTATCCTTCATTCATGTGTCTCGTGCAATTTCAGGTCAAGTATCCGGGTATAATGTTAATAAATTTAAGATGTGATAAAATACAAACATGTGGAAGTGATTCTTTTTCATATTTACACTATATTACATAAACTATATAAAACTAACTATATTAAACTATTTACACTATATTACACTTATTAAAAATTAAATTATCGGATTTTATAATTCGAGCTTTCAAAAAATCCAGAAAATATTGAAGATAAACGATCTCAAAATTTTATTAAAATTATTTGATTTGATTGATTTTATAATTCGAGCTTTCAAAAAATCGAGAAAATATTGAAGATAAATGATCTCAAAATTTTATTAAAATAATTTCGCAAAAGTCTAATCTGTCCGAAAATTCTCCACGTAATTCGAAAAGAATCGGCATCGCCGCCCGTATCTCCTAACGCGCTTTTGTACATTACTTGATCTACTTGTTTATATTCATAAGATGATTACACGAACATCGATATTACTGCTTTCATTTCGCACTCGACAATCTGCATCAGTCAAGTATCATTTAATCAACATAAAATATGCACATAGTTATTACTGCCAATAATCTCTAACTAAAAAATTTTATTTTTCCCGGCTGGTCGCATTATATCGCGAGAAATATGAAAGACTTAGGTAAACTCCGACGACATCGTAAAACTAATAAACGATACTCCCCGATCGCACCGTTCGACGACGTTTATCGGCTCGGTGACCTACCGCTATCATTCGCGCGCAGAGAGTTTCAATCTTTCGATATATATATTTTCAATAACCTCACGGCATATATACGGCATGTATAGGGCTCGCGATTCCTACATTTGCGCACACATCATAAAATGCAGTACGCGGCCGTGGTTAACGAGATACCGCCGGAGAGAAAAAGAAGCGGAAAGAGACGAACGAGGAATTTCATCGAACTCCTCGCATATGTTTGCGGCATCGATTTAACGAGCGTAGCGACGCTGCTGCTGTCACTACCTGGAGGGCGATCGAGGATTTCATATGCTCGCTGGTACTTTCCAAAACGATGCGTTTTCCATCCCTACTCCTCCCCCCCCTACCCCGCGGTCCATGTCTCTCTCATTCTCCCTTTAGCTCGATCGTAAATTATAATCGTGAAAATACGGCTTTTCGGGACATTAAACGGACGGGTTCGCGCTTTAAATAAAGTGACGAACATTGGCGAATGGCGAGGGACCAAACTAGAGGGAGGGGAGGGTTGGTTGGTTAACGCGGCACAAAGGGGCCTGCAGCAGACCAGACCGACCGCGGGCCGAGCTTATAATTCCTGATCAGCATAAATCTCCTCCCTCACGCGCGTAACATACCGCATATATAGCCGCCTCCTTCTGCATGGATCCACAGTCAAAGTTAACCCCCGTTGTCCCACTCACACGCACAATAAATACCCTTCCCCGAGGGAGACCGTCCTCCGATGCAGGGGCGTCGGATACCACTTTGAAGCGGATATCCCGACCAATGGGAGACGACAGGATCAAAAGTGCCTTCGAGATGGTACGAATTGCAAATTTCCTGCTTAACATTACGTCGAGGGAGGGTGGATGAATGGCGGTGCATAATAAGGGTTATAGACCAAGCAATGTTTACGGGTATATGTAGCATGATGGGGAGGACGATGCCTCGGAAGGCATTACGTATCCGACTCTGTCATAACGCCACGGAAAATCTCCGTTGACGCGGAACACCGGTTTCTGGGGCAGAACAACAAAGGTCTATCGATGCGCACGCCATTGCATGAGAGTTAGCTCGAGCCTTCAACTTTCTCTGACAGGATTGCCAAATAAAATTCAAAAATTTTTTTTTCTGATTTAGATGTACGTTCGTTTGCTTGATTTTTACGAAATAGAATACAACATATTTAAAAGGACCCTTAAAAGAGATTACTATTTTTTCATAAGTATAAAATACTTGATGATTAAATAACATAACAAAATATCAATTAATGTTATATAAATAACAGAATTTTTATTCCATTTTCACAACGGAAAATACTGGAAAATTTTCATACTTATATTTTTCGCATATTTTATAATGGTTTCCGTTTTCCCTGACGTTTCTCGATCTTTGCGATATTTTGACCATGTAAAAGTAAGCTGTATATTATATTTTCCGCTTTCTGTACTGTAATATTAGAAAAATATTAGAAAAAAATATATGTGCTTACGAAAACCATACAGCGCAGTTCACGAATGAGGGTGCCGTTATTTAGTCGACGATAATCAAAGGAATCATGTCCTGTTTCTCGTGAAACGGACCACTTTGCGGCCGTCGTCGCGGTCTATACGATGCCATCGATGCACACTTGCGTCAAACGAAACGAGCGCTTTGAATTAAACGATCGCATCGCAAGGAGCTCTAGATAAGGGCCTAAGAGCGTTGAAAACAACTTCCAGTCGCTTCCGATCGTCTCGATTCTCCCCTTGATATCCGATATGTCATTAGTGACTAATTAACCGGTAATTAATGAGAAAGTGTCATCAAATATAAAATCACTACAAATTAGAAGTCTTATTTTCGTGTCAAATTTAATATGAGAAATATGAGAATGTTAAAATAATCCAATTACCAAAATGTAATTGAGAATGTTAAAATTATTAATTAATCACTTAATGAACGACCTTAAAATTATTAAAATATAACACCTGATTATATTTAACGATTGGTTTCTATCACGAGTAATATCGCAAAACTGATAGCCGTGTGATACTTTATGAAGTCGTTGAAAATTCGCGCGAGAAGAAATCAATGAAACCTGCAGTGTTACATGGCTCATATATGGGTCATTTAATCAGCCAAGCCTCTCTCGGTTGCCAAAACCTGATACGCAGCCGAAATGCGTTCAGTGTGCATACACAGGGCGTGAGCGTGTGCCGCATTTGTTTGCGCCGCACAAACAGGTGCCGCAGTTACCTGCGTACTCTGTCGAGCACGAAACAAGCGTCAATCACGAGATCTGCATA
Source organism: Tetramorium alpestre (assembly GCA_021460005.1). Taxonomy (NCBI): domain Eukaryota; kingdom Metazoa; phylum Arthropoda; class Insecta; order Hymenoptera; family Formicidae; genus Tetramorium; species Tetramorium alpestre. Next base: position 579,274 of record JAJVSH010000020.1, on the reverse strand, counting down.
ACGCGACGAGGGTCAGAGCGATCGATGGACCGTCAGCGACAGGGAACCAGACAGGGGATCGAAACGCGTTCTTTCGAGAACGTGGGGAGATAGCCGAGCGCTAATGAAACGGGGTTCAATTCTCCGCTTCGGAGAAATCGGAGTGTGCGTACACTAATTATTCGACGAATTGCGTCATTAACCGAATAGTCTGGATTTGCGTGATGCGACGAGGCGAGGGGAGTCGCGGGAGATAGAACGGGGGGCGAGAGATAGCCAGGGTGTCGCCGGCTTTCCCATCGGATAGTTCGTAGACTCGTTACGTACATTTCGTCGTCGAATGTCAAATCGAATTTCTGCGGTGGCGCCCGAATTGAAATTACTCTCCGGGAACTTTCCCCAACATCGGAATCATGCGAATCGATAATTTTTTTCTGGCTGTCGCCCTAATCCGAAAGAGAGAGAGAGAGAGAGAGAGAGAGAGAGAGAGAGATCCCGCCTACTCTCGGTGAACAAACACGCGATGGCGAATCCATGCTTGCTCTTCGTGAACGCGAGAATGGTACTTGAGCACCTCGTTACAAAAATCACCGCTTCCTTCTTGCCCGCCGCGAGGGCTGCACTTAGGTTGAAAACGTGTGTATTAAAACGTGTGTTATCACCGGTAGCTGTATTAATGAAATCCGATGAAAAGGCGAGATTAATGCGCATAAATATCTCGCGTTGACGATGTAAACGCGAGCGACCGCTTGGTGCGTTCCGAGAAGCGAACTCGTCGGGGTAATTACGTAAGAAATATGTACATAGATAGCGCGGTCATTAGATTTCCACCGGCAGGCAAGAGGTATGCGTATCATTTTCGTCGCTTTCTTTTGGCGGATTGAAAAGAATTCCGCTCCATTAGGTAAACCGAGAAGCGATTTTAAATGAGGCAGATCGAATGTAAATCGCGTACAGAATTATGGATGCACCATGATGATTAAGGAACGCAATTAAATGATTTGTTTACTTGATAAAATAATATGCATAGTTTGTCCTGTACTAATAAATTCATCCAAAAATAACCAAATTACCAGGAAAATATTAACACTTCGATGCTTTAATTTGTAATTATATTGGAAATATTATTTATTAGCGTCTCTAAAAAATGTAGTTTACGAAAACGAATATTCAAAGTATCGAATATTCATTTATTCACAGAGATCAATTTATTACATACTCAAATTGTTGACATGGAATTTGTAATAATCAACGGAGATAAGGTACTGTATAATCAGAAAATAGAATAAGCAGCGCAGTACGAGCTTATTTTACGATATTCGACTTCGGTAATAGAGCTAACGCGTTTCTCGCGTGATCACACGTTTCTCACATATACGTATGCCATCGGTAACTATAGTCATTAGTCCAGAATCTGCGTTTATAAAGCGGATACTAAATCATTGGTAGGTCGTAAGGAAATACCTCTTAGAATAATCTTGGATAAAATTTGTATTGCTCCGCCACGTCATTTGTATTATACGCTTGTATAATAAAAATTCCATATTCACAGAAATCATATTTTGCATAATTGCCGCATATCACTGGCACGTAACTGATTAACTTTGAGATAATTTGTGTATAAGAGATTCCTCTATTCCGTAATAAGACATTTATTAAACTCTTTTTACTGTTTTATTTTTTCAAATGGTACACAATCAAATCACCAATAAACGTAAAGAAATTGATATGAAAAAGATTAAGATAAATCTTGTATATTATATAATAACTATTTCTACTAAATATATGACATTAAATATGTCACAAAATTACGAAATATTTTCTACCTTTTTATTAAGTTTGTGACAATTTCTTTTTTAAAAACTCTGCGTATTATTTTCTTGCACAAGTTGATGCAATATTTAAACTTGGAAAAATATAAAAATATCAAATGCAAATTTCAAATATTAAAAAACATACGAGAAAAGAAAATAGAGCAATGCAGTTAATATTAATAATTTTTCTCCATCACATAAATACAATATTAATTTATTTTTATTTTATATCAGTATATATCTTACTCCAATCTTCATCCATGATTTATGAACATCATCATAAAATTTAAATAAAAATTTAATATTCCAAATATGTCAATATTCTATCCGTTTCATTTTATTTTTCCCTTTTTGTTTTTCATTATTTATTTAAATAACAAAATGAAAAATTCAATTAATAAAAAATCAATTAAAACAGTCGACACTATAAAATTACGAATAACTTTAATATGTAAATCATTATGATATTCTCAATATGCGTTATAAAAATCATATAAAATACTTAGCAAAAAATATAAAAATCATATCGTTACTACATTTAAAAATAATTTTTTTATATAAAATTCGATTGATTATTATTATTCATTTCTTTTACCAAGTTTAATTTTAATTATATCCAATTATACTTTAATTTGTATCTATGACTTTCTTTTATAAATATTAATTATTAATGCATTATACAATTAATATTACATCTTGTAAAAGATATCAAAAGTCAGTAAATAATCCAAGCTCTATTTTACGAATTTTCATGTATGAAACAATTATGTATATTCTAAGATTAAATATTAATATTAATTTCTGATTTATTTTCTGATAATGAATCTGTGAGAAATACTCGTAAAACATTTATCTACCGTTAATTAAAGATTTTCAGTCGGTCTGGATCTTGATAGCTTAAAAATAATATTGCTGTATCAAGTTTCAATACTTTTTTTCCAATTCAAAATCAGTAAATTGATTATTTGTTAGTCTTGAATTACAATTCAAAACATTCTAATAAGTATCATTTTAAAAATTTGCAAAAAATTGCAAAAGATATCACCTCAGCCAGGATTCAAAATTGAACTTTTCTATCCGTGACAAGCATCTTTAATAATTCGACTACTGAGACGTGATATTTATTACAATATTCGATGAATATTAAAGAGAACGTTTCGTTTCGGACGACGTATTTTCACAGATTCATTACCTAGATATATGCAAGCTTGCATTGGAAATTAATCTAGCACTCACTGATACCATCGCGCAACAGCGAAGTGTTAGTACAAACTGCGTTAAACTGCCTTAAACTGTAAAATAAAAATACAATCAAATTATATTAACATATATATAACAATATATGACTCGAAAGAATACATATTAAGAAATAAACTTTATGCATGTAAAATGATTATCAACTATGGTATTTCCACAAGTAAGCAAATATTAAATACTTTACGTACCTCTGAGTTGCTTCGCCGTCGCCCGATGCCTCTCAGGCTTCTTTCTTCCTTCGTCTTTGCGTTCCTGCTCCTTTGTAACACTCACACACTTTCACTGGCGAAAGCGCGGTTAATTACGGTCGCGCGCGCGCACTAATTATCGTTATGCGATGATCGCGCGACACTTTGCACGACATTCCCGATGTTAATCGCACGCGATACGTGTTTTACACTACGTTACGACAGAATAAGTACGCGCTGAAGATACAATCGTATGATTCGTGCGCGCGATCTACACCTAACCTATGTCACTTGAAACGTGAACGAACGCAGCCCGAACGAGCTCGAACACAAGAAATCGATATGAAGATTCCGAATTTACGTCGCAAATATTGATACACGAAATTAATTATGATCGGACTGATCTTGTCGCGATCGCGTTTCGTATCGTAATATACACGACGAGTGGCCCACTGCTTGCGTAATTGCGCCTCGCGGACGACCTGAAGTTATCCGCGGGTACGCATCCCGGAGAGAAATGGTTGATCAAATCGATGTTAAATCGATATCGCGTCGATGTCTTTTCGATCATCATTTCTCACTGGGATGGTGTCGCAAAAAGAAGCGTCGCGTCGCTGAATGTAACACGGATATAAAATAATCATACCGAACATTCTATTCATTGTATCTCAAATTAATTATTAATAAACGATATGTCAATACGTGATCTGGCTTTCCGTTACTTGTACCGCGCCAGAATTACGATCCAGAAACTGGCACATCATTTCGCATCAGTTTAAAAATGATGGCGCAAATTATATTCGCGGAACAAATCTCCAAATATCGCCGAAGATCATAATAAAATCATCGTTTCAAGAAATATCGCGAGACAATAATCTGCATTTCTATTTCCTGTCGATTCAATTTTCTTTTTTCAGATATGAAAATCGCGCGAAGTATACGTTTCAACAATTGTCGCCAAGCATGTGAATCGTTAATTGCAGGAATCGATCGGTCGTGGAATTGATAGTCGCCGATTGTTTGTAAAGAACGATCGTGCTTTGTGAGATAATAGCGCGACGATACGCGGAGCTGTTCGCTACCTGCCTACTCGAGCCTCGTCGCGCGAATGGTAAACCGCGCGTAAATACCATAGCGCGCCGTACAGCAAAAAACATGAACAATACCGAGCACTGTGCGCGAGTCAACACAGCCATCGGAAAAAAATTCAATATGTATTGAATTGAATTTAGGCAAACTAGCAAGAACGATTACGCGACATTCGCGACATTAATTTAACCAAATCATATAAAGAGCTCATTTTTTTTTAATCAAAAAGAGATAAAACGTATCAGTATATCAATGTATATTTTGAAACTCATTCATACTTATGCTCGATAAAACAAGCTCGTTTATAGGTCAGTGAAATTGACATCTCAATATATAAATTTTAATATTTTTACAAAATTGATATGATCGCATGATATTGTGATATTTGATTGTTCACTTGTAGACTTCTCGTTTATTCGTGTTCATTCACACTCGTTGCTTAATCTGGATTCAGACTTGTAAAATAAGTTTTGATCCATGAGTTATTTTCTCTCGCATCGTTTTACGAATTAGTATAAGACTTTGAAAAGTGTATATATTACATAAATTTGTTTGTCGATTTATATACAATATTAAATTGTTATATTAGAATAGCCCGTGCTTTACGTCTCCCATTCTTTTCCTCGGTAGGAACGTTACATTTATATCAATGTCCTTAGAAAAGACAGCCGATGCGTTCTTGATGGAGGTACAACGAACTGGTAATAGCTTGTGATTTGAGTAGGTAAATACGAAACGTATTTACCTGCGGCGGACGCTTTGAAAACGAGCCTGCACTTTGAAAATTACCAGCCTTCTAGCAATAATTAACTTACGATTCGGTGACTCTGGACGGACAGGCCAAACATTGCGCAAATCACGCTACTTGGTATTCGCATCGTTAAACAATTACACAACGGCTCTGACGAGTTCGTCGACTTTGTGTCAACAACCGCCTCGGAGAGATTTCCGTTTACTTTGAGGGATTCGAAGCTTTTCGTTGGAGCACTCTAGAAATTCTTTTGTTACGTCTCTAAATCCCGTAAAAGTAAGGCGCAGGCAAAAACAGTTGACACTTACAAATATATATGTTACTTCGCTGTTGGCATTAAAATTATTTCATTAAGAATGTAACGGAACGAATGGCTCATCCAGCGTAGCAAGGATTACAAAGTTTTCTTTAGCTAGTTGGATTATAACTAGAACATTTTCCACGTTGCTCATAGTTAAAGCTAAGACAGCTGCTTATGAATATTAAGTAAAAAAGGGATTCTTATTATTAGATTAGTTCGTGAAGAAGTTTAATGTACATTAATGGTGTTAAGTTTCATACTTCCGCTTAAATTAGCAGACATCTATAACGTGTAGATTTTCCTTTAATTAAATCTGAGCGAGCCGGTGAAATTTCAATCTTGGTATATTCGCTTCGCGCGAGTGTGTTTAAGTTTTCCTCGATTCTACGGATATGCACGTGATGATAAAGCAGTGGTGTGCATGTCTTTTACACGCGCCCATTCGTTTATAACACTTGTATGTGTGCGCCGTCTCGCGTGACAAGATAATTCGGAAAGTTCCCTCAGTAAACGAGGTGGCGACTGGAGCCGGAGTTTACGAGGGGGACAACGTAAAAGTGGATCATATCGAGGAACGTTAAGAGAAATAGAGAAAGATAGGGCGAGAGAGAGAGAGAGACACGCGGGAAAGTGGGGAAAAGCGGGAAATTTGCATCTACACGATTCAGCCGGTATAATGGAATTAAAACGAGGTGGCAGAGCAATTAACTTCCTGACTAATTTCACGCGTCGCATCTTCGCACGTATGTATGTACATACGTGTGTTTGAGAAAAACAGAGGACGCAACATCAATTTTTTTACTCACCAACATTATTTTTAAGTGGTGAAATTTAAACAAGTATAATTTAAAGAATAATAAACATGAATGAAATATCGATAACGAATTTAACTAATCAAACAAACTCTAATTATTGAAAATTCCTATAACAATTACAATATCTAATCAAAACTTGATTGATTGATATGCTTGATTGCGCCGGAATTCAGATTTTCCTATATGTCAGTTAAAGAGGCTGCTTGAACGATAAAAAAATTTTTTTAATTGTTACATGAGCAAAAAAATATTATATTGTTATTTTTAAGCTCATTGATTGAATAATAATTGATTAATTTATTAAATAATTTAGATTACGCGATATAAATAATATACATATATAATATCTGTTCTTGATATAAACGCATGAGCATTTTTTAATAAACAAACAAATTCTAGAATTCGTTTAAAATAGCTATCTTAATCGAGAAAAAATTGTTTTATCCTGTTGCCACATTTTGTTCCGTCATTCCGGCGTTTATGAAGTTTATGCTCTGGAATGTCATAAACAAACGGACGATACGTCAATGTCTATTGAGCGGAGAAACACCGCTGTAGAACGGAACGCGAATAAACGGAAGGAGAGGAATCGCGCGAGGGTTGAGACAAGAGGTCTGGCTACCGTGTAATTACAATATATACTATCAAGACGTACAAGCGTCGGAAATCTGCGGCAAGTCAACCGTTCGCCAAGCATCATCGTTATCGATCCGAATATGATCGTGGTCTCTCAGTGATTCCTTCCAAAGAGAGCTTAACCCCATAACGACGGGTTAATCTCTTCGAGGTGGCACACCAATATCGTGTACGCCCGGAAGGAATCTCGCAGCTAGAGCCCTAATTCTCGGAGCCCTCGGAGTCCCTAGAAACTCTAATAACGTCCATTGTGTCTCACGAACAGCATAAAGAGGCGACATCGATATCCCAGTTAGAAGTTTCCAATGGCAAGCAATTACTTAAAGTTTTACCGAATTGTATTAGTTCGACGCGAAAACGAATCCACGGAGAGCCAATCCATTCCAAACGAATTGCCGAACCACTTTTCGAGAATTTCGACGCAGGGAGTATTAAGCCGAGCGTAACGATGGAAGAATAACTCTTAGAGAATTAAATTTCTGGAACTGTTCCATATTTCAGAATGTGTACAATACCAATTTTCAAAGTAAGTTTACTTTTGCATAATGAAGAACGATATAATATATAACAAACATATGTAAAACGAGTGAAAAGTCAGCAATAATTTAAATAACATACAAATAATAAATCAATAATTATTTAATTGACATTATATTTCAATAAAATAATAAGTGCACTAGTTGTCTTTAAAAATTAATTTTATTTATTTTTACGCTTTTGTAATTTTGGATATCCAATTATGAAAATTAATCTTGTCGAGAATAAAATCTCGTATAAAAAAACTTCATGCTACATTTTTCATTTATTTTTGTAGAATCATGTCTTTTTCTCGTTTGTACCACTTATTACAGGACTCGCGACACAACTACATTTAAAACTGTCTCTCATTCTCTTTGGTATAGCTAAAAAATTTGATGTTGTCGGTTTATACAAATATCATTGCAGGATTAATCCCGGTTTAATTGACGTCAGCTAATTAAGCCGAAGCTTAACTGCATTCTTTTCGTCTCTTTCTGACTTGAGTTCCGGCAAGAAATATAGAATCGGTTAATTTCAGATTAAAATTAACTGCTTTCGGGGTGAAATCGACCAGAGATGAAATACGTCTCGAATACCATCGTAACAGGGCGGACCTCGAACGTTAAGCGAACGTTGCCACTGCGATAACGATAAAATCGGTTTCCTCTGATAGCACCACCTACGAATCGACTCACTCGGGGAGCGTCAGGAGCCACAGCAGCCGCCCTTGTCGGCGTACAAGCGTCAGAGATATTACTTGGTGCGAGCGTGAACGGGGTAGGGGGTGATCTATTATGAGCCTCGCGTGTAATCAGGCGAGCTTCAGGCGCGAACATAAACACGGACGCGTACACGAGCGTACGGATAGGATAGGAGGTGATCAGCGATTAATCTCGCCCGTAAGGAATATACGGGGGAGGCTACTCACGGGGAGCTATCGAATAAAGGAGATGATCCGGACGGAGGCGGTTTTCGTTGTACGGACTGAAAAACAAATACCATGACATACCAAATACGATGACTTACAGTTTAGCTCGCGCACGCGAGAGAGGCGTCGAGAATAAATCTCGCGCAATAACCGTCAATTTAAAATCCATCCCTTTCCGGTCACTTAATAGATGACACACGTAATCATGAGAGGCGCTATTCGTCAACTCCGATGTGTGTTATTCTATCGCGTTTGAAAACCTCGGCTCATATCTTTATCTCCCTCATTTTTTCTCTCTCTTTCTCTCTCCCTCTCCGCACCTTGATACGTCACGAGAAAACTCCGTTTTGCACACACGGTAAAAGCCCGATGCACACAGTACGCAAAGTCCTCGCGGCGTTTGATCTCGCGTTACTTTTCCGATCCTTCCGAGTTTCTTTTATGCAAAAGGCTCAAAGAGACTGGTGTATGTTCCTACGCATTTAGTATACCGCCACGACGAGTGACTGGAATAATGCACAGTAAGAGGAGAGGAGAGAAGAGAAGAAATCCCGAATGAGGATGAGGCAAGACGATAAAGCGAGGAACGAAGACGGTTGCCGAGATGGAAGGGAGACTGACGGAGCAGCACGGTGAAATAAGGGTGGAGAAAGAAACGAGTCTTCCCCGTGGGACGTTAACTCGTGCGCGCGTTCGCCGCCGGCGCGGCACCGGCTGCTTTGTACTCGGGCGCGAGTATCTTTGAGTACCTGGTGCACACATGCATCAGGCAACAGCGGGAAGCTCGCGTATGGCGCGCGGCCATAGGTGGAAGAGGAGGAGAGACGCAATTCCGTCCATTCGGAGGCATTCGGGCGTAAGGTTTGTTTCGCATGCACTTTGCATTCGCGGGCGGTGCATAATTCGTACTGTCCGAGCACCCGGCGTACCCGCGCGCGGCACACACGACGTCGTCCGCCTCTCCTTCTAGCCTCGCCTTCTCCTACCTAGATCGATGGATCCCATCGATCGCGGCCGCACCCCCTTACGTATCCCCTTTGTATCGGGGTACCGCTGAACGTACAAGCACGCGGCGCACACACAAATTATGCACATGCCGACGTATGTTTGCGGCGAACGCCCACGGACTCCGCATAGTATCACGAATTATCAGAAAGCACTGTAATCTTCTATGAATTTAGCTATTAATAACTCGGAGTTCAAAGGAACTCCGCTATTTCGGTTGAAACGAGAATTGATTAATAAACGTGCTATAGGTACATCTCTCGTAAAAAAATTATTAGAGACGTCGAGAGACGTAAAAGTAGCGAATACGTCGTGTTTCCTACTTTCTGCAGTCCTATGCAAGATAAAAATAGATTTTTCATTCTTAATGACGACGAAAATAATACGAATAATATGAATAAAAACCTACATACATCTTTTGAAAAGAATATCCTGGATGCATCATGTCGCATGTACGAATACTGTATGTAAGCAAAAAGCGTGCATGTAACGAGATACTACATTTCGTTTTTCAAAATGAAAGAAAATCCTGTGCGATATTTCTAGCAGGTGCACCACAGAGACAGGTGAACGACTGACAACCGAGTAAATATTGTCATGTAGACGAGCGCACTCTTCTCGTCGCTGGGAACGTATCTTGTAATAAAAGGCGGTAGAATTCTCAGTTGGGACGATATCGCCGATAAATCCTTTCTTTCACATGCAAGTAATAGACGTTCGAGGGCACATTGTTGTCGGACGGTAATATTTATCGCCGCGAACGGCGACCATAAGTCTCGCGGGAAACGGTTACAAGGATTTTTCGCGTGGCGGTATACTTTTAGCAATACGGATTCCATCAAGAATGTAATAGAAACGGCCGTTATTCCGGAAAGTGGAAATAACCAAGCGCGATGTCCTTTATCGCGAGAGATATACCTATCGAGCGATAATAAAATTGATTCATCGTACACATGCGTACAAAAAAATTTCGGCGCTATCAATGTATTGCTCCGAGTTTAAATATTACTCTATCACGCGGAACGTAATAAATCAGATCTGTTGCGCGCATGTCCATTGTGTGAAAAATTTTTAATCCACCGATATTATTCACAGGTCCGCGTATGTGAAAGCAACATTCAGTCTCGACGAATGGAATCCTGTATGCCGACTATGACATTTTTTTTTTCCCAAACACGATTTGTGCGTGTCAACATTCAAGTGTCGTCGCAATAAACCACTCGTTAGTAAATATCTACATGATATAATTTCAAAATAATGTAAAAACTATTTAGCTTCTTATTATTTTTTCTCTTTTTCCAGAATTATTACACTGCTTTCTACATAAACTAAAACCTTATATGGTGCACCGACATCAGCATGAAAACATCGAATATTAAAGCGCAACTGTAACGACTAAACTTTTTCCATCCACCCGCGGTGTTGGTAGTGCTGAAAAGACCCGTAAACCAAATAGCCCCGTTTTACGCGAACTCGGCGCGTTTGAAATCGTTATCTTAAATCTTTCATCGCTACGAGCAGGAAACGGAGACCACTTTGCTTCTCCTCGCGATAGGCAAATGATAGCCCGTGCCAAAATTATTGCTATCCATCTTAACGTATATTCTGCGGTCCGGATACTCGTGTACTTGCACTTCGATAAAGTATAGGGCGCGAAAGTGGCCGACCTTAATTGTAAAACGGAAGTCTCCTTATCGATCGGCACCAACGGCGTAACTAACGGTCGACGAACCCTCAGGTATTCCCGATCGAATTTCCGCATAGTTTCTAATTCCGGCGCTTATCCGCCTCTCCGATTTTGGATCAACTTCGCGGTTTCTATCTCGATTGTTGTCGAAATAATCGCACCGAAATAGATTATAATAACTTGCTGGGATGAAAAAGCTAAACTTGGAACATTAACGTGAGCGCATTAAATATATACCTAAATAAAGAATTTAAAAAAAAATCTGCAAATTGACATATTTCAAATTTGCTTCTCTGTTAAATATAATACAAGTTCTAAATTTATAATAGCTGTCGACACATCGCTATTCATAGCGATACATTTGTCACACATCGATATTTTCATTTTACAAATGTATAAAAATTATTTATAGAAAAGCAACAATTTCTGATGGATCTCTGTATGGCGTTTATGATATTCTGTACATTGGAGTTTCAATTTAACCCACAAAACATTTTCCTGAACCTATTTCACGAGCTTGTTAAACACCTCTTTGAAACTGCAGCATTGGCAGCGACGTTGGTGGCGCCTACGCTCATAATTTTCACGACGGCGAAGAAATCGCCAGCGTGTGGAGGCAGGCTGCAGGGCTTTCAGAAAGTCGAGCAAAAAGTAACGTTATTAGTAACTCAATCATAACGTCCGGTGGCCAGCGGATTGTAAAACTCAAGCAAAGCTCGCTCGGTCGAAGAATATTGACCATAACGTAAAGGCAACTGTAAATTTATCGCTGCTAAGATAAATAATACAACGATGCTGTTTCTCTCTACCATCGAAAATATTTTCGTCCCGTAAAAATTGAAGTAACGGCCCCGTCGCAAGCACGTGCACGAACAATTGATTCATAACGAGTGCCAAACGAGTCTGAGATTGCCACGCCGATGTCGGAACTGCCGGCCGTCGCAGCGTAACGTAGTTTATTACGGTTGACCGTGTATTAATAAATTCCGTTTACGAGCCAACAGGCGACGTCTATAATTCTTCGTTCGCCCTGTCTTGCCACGAAAATAAATAACATCCGACGCGTTCTTCGATGCGCGAAAACCGAGCAAAGAATTATAGAACGTTCATGTCACGAAGGAGCAGCAGCGTTACCGCTCTCGGTTACGAAGAGGAGAGAAATATTTAATAAAATCATGCATTATTGTTGAAATATCGTCTGGATATGCACAGGGCGGTCGTTACGCTTCTCAATTTATTAGCAGCCCGCAATCGATTCTCATTGGCGGGGCGTGATTAAATTTTTATTGAAATCCGGAGTCCTCTGTCACTCGTGAATTCGCGTGAGTGCGCAAAATTCGTACGTCGCCTACTGTATATACTTGCGTCCGCGAGTGATATCCCGGATATCGAAATACTACGGAAAAAAGAGAGGCAAAGAGTGAGATCTCTCAGGCAAACCCGATTTGCCGACAGCTCTAAAGCCGATTAAATCGCCACTCCTGTAATACGCGCTCTTCAATATTTAATTACGGAGACTCTCGAAGTTGTACCTATGGCGGCGATATTTCTCGCGGATATTGCTGTTGTATCGCTCGATAAATTTCAAATCGACGATTTTGTGGTTCAGAAGATCGTTCAATAATCCGGCTTTGTCGGAGGAGACATAACCCAACTGTGAAACAAAATAGAAAAAAAATTTTAATAGAAAATATAAAAGTAGGAAAAACATGATTTCGACCAACTCCAGTTCTTCTTCTGTAGTCGATCAAAATAAATCAATTCGTATTTAGACATGAGACGATTAGTGATAAATCAAATACATAATTTAGAATACGTAAAATCACACACAATATAAAATTATATTATAGAAGTAAGAAATATCACGATGTCAAAAAAGCATTGCTTCAACTTACATATGACAATTTCAAATTCTATAGATTTGAAGATAAAAATTTGACGATCGAAAAATTCAAGGAAAAGAGATTCAAGGTTTTAGAAGCTATAAAACTTCTAAGCTATAACAGTAGTGTTTAATCATGTGCAAGCATTCAAGATGTTCAAGGAAAGCGTTCAAGGACTTTAAGTCCTGTATTTATAGTCGCATACTAAAACAGTCGTGCTTAGCATATTCATTTTATATTCATTTCGTTTTAAAAATTAATCATTTTTAAATAATGTATTGTATTAATTCCTTTCAAATAAAATGATTAAGTAATCAACTATTTAAATTATCATTAAAAAAGAAAATTTGCATATAAAATAAAAAATGAAATTTGTTATTAGTAATTAGTATTGATATATACATTAACCGAATTAAAACAAAATTTCTCGTTAATTGGCTTTCACAAATAATATTTCTACTTTAAAACGCACTTTTAATTGAACAGAAATCATTCGTTATTTCAGACGATAATAACAAATCCGCAAAATATATAATAATCGTTTCGTCATCGAAGTTAATTTGAAAAAGAATGGAAGATTCGATATGTATATCTCTTGTATTTTATAATAGCAAATATTTCGTAATGACTAAACTCGGTGTTCAATTGATATCAATACGATCATTGTCTACACAAGGTCGCGTTATATCATGCGTTATATCATTCGCCTGAAGACACTCAAATCGGTAGGAAACAGCGCTCCGCGTATCATCGTTATTATTCATGGAAACGCAATTATTTCCTACCAGTTACAATTAGCTTGACTATTATCCCGTGCAATTAATTAACCCCTGCAGTTAACGATTATAAATTTATCGACTGCTTTTTATCGAAGCAAGTATCTCATTTATTTAATTTATTCATTTCATTTAAAAATCGAAATAAGGAATGACAATTAGTTTCGTCGCAATATTTATATAGATGATAATTAATTTCTGTAACGATATTTACGAACAACGAAAATATTTTGCATCGAGCTTTGATTTTCTCGCTAATTTAAACGCAATTTGTTCATCACTTTCGGATTAAAAATGCGCGGAATAATATATGAATCGCTGGACATGCTCGAACATTGTAACGAATCTTCGAAACATAAAATAGTAAAGTGCGCATTATCTGCGCATTTTTCCCGATAAACATCGGGAGTATCATGTAGTACAGATAAAGTACATTATTTTAACGTAATAATTATTACACGCGATCGTAATTAATTATAATTTTTACAAATATAATATGTAAGTACAAGGAATCTAAGAGGAAAGCAAACAGCAAAAGAATTCTGGAAATCTTAATATGTATAATTACAATGCCACTGCACATCGTAATGGTGAATGACACATTATCTTTTTTAAAGTAATGAATCTTTGTAAAATATATATAATATATATGTGTGTGTAAAAGTTAAAAATATAAAAATATAGATGAATGTAACATTTTATATCGAGGTCTATTAACCTGAAACAGACTCTCAAACAAATTAGTAATAATGTTTAATTTTGAAATTGATATAATTGTCAATGCATTGAGCTTTTTATATAAAAAAAAAAAACAATTAAAAATAAGATTTCAATGAAATTTGATTTCGATAAAATATAATTCTATTCTGTTTTATATCAACGTGGATAATAATTTTATAATTTTTAAACTGATTAATTATTCTTAAAATAAATTACACAGCATATACATTCTAATTTATTAAAAATTTAATATAACTTTATATTTATTATTTGAAATATGATTATATTTCATAATACGATTATATTTCAACAATAATATTTCATATAACATTGTTAGCCATGATATTTTATATTTTAATGGTTCAAATTTTTTACAAGAATAATTATTCGTTTCTCGTATCTAAATACACTTTTAGTTGATCTCTAATCAAAATATTGAACCATTTGCATGTCACAAATAATGAAACTTTATTCTGTGTAGGTATTTCTCTTAATCCTCCTTTTGACACGCGATTCATTTAACAAACGAGTTTAAGTCTCAGAAAACAGAAATTCAAGAATTCTCGCATTATTTCGTAGATATAGAATAAAGCCGTAACCGCAAAAAGGAATAAAATTTCTGTAAGAATGTAATAAATGTGCAAAATTCTTCTGAGAATAAAAACTTGTAAGAGTAATGAAATTTCGTAAGCTTCGAAGCGTTTGCACAAAATCGCAAAATATAAGTCGCGATAACGCGTACGTTATTGGTATTCGCACGTGCAGTATCCGTATTCTTCTCAGCTATCGATCCCTCGACATGGTTATCATATCGACATTGTCCGTTATAACCTCTTCTCTACGGACGAAATCGACCGAGGTTGCAAAATCGAAAGATTGCCAAAACAGAATGCGCAAAAAAAATAGAGTGCACCGATTGATGCGGAAATGGAACGAAAGAGGCTATTAATGTCGATCTAAAAGATGCGTAAGCGATGTAACGTCAGAGAATAAAGTTGCCCTTAACAAAAATTTTCGATCTCAATCGAACGATCGTCAAATTTTATTGACAAATAAATGTCATCTATCCATGCCGGTTCGTCGCGAAAAAATTAAAAGAATTACAATTACAAGAATAAGATATTTTTCCTACTATATGCTTTATGTTATAGGAATTGATCTCGCGCACTCTTTTTAAATAGATAGAAATTGAAAAAATAAAATAAAAACGATTTTAAAATATGCAAACAAATAAGATAAAAAAGCACATATAAGCATTACATATAAAAGCTATTCATCTGATTCGTGTATTATTTATGCAACATTGCTTTTATATCAATGATTGTCAGTTAATGTTATATTTAGTCTTATCGTAGAATAATATTAAAATATTACAAATTTCTTGCTTTAACAAATTTGCTATAACTTAAAAAAAACGGCAAAATTTAAAAGATACTTCTTTAAAAGAAATCATCTTTAATGTACTTTAATGTAGGTACTTGATTAGATGTTTATAAAAATATAAACCTTATAAAAATATAAAGTTGAACTTTTTTTAAATTCCACATTTGAACACATGCAACAGAAATTCGATAGAAAAATTAAAATTAAAATTTATACATTATCTTCATATTATTTTATTGCTACAAAAATAAACAAAGGGAGATGATATTACGAGTTAATATTTTATTTCCTACCTTCGGATTTAGTATTTCATTGTAAGATATTTATTCATTTAATGTAATAATCACAAACAATAACAAAATTGCCATAAAGTATAATAGCGATAAAATATATATTATCGAAATAAAATACATTAATAGGGAACAATATATCAATAAATCAGAGTAGTTACAATGATTAATATCTTGCAAAATCCAATTTACTGCAACTGCTTTTGTAATATATGTACAAATGTATTTTCGTAAAAGAATAGTTATTTATTCATTCCTTTGGCATTCTGCGGTAACGTGCCGCATTGCTGCATCGCAGCTCAAAATTTCCATACGCGAAACGAGAGACAAATTCATTTCTCATTGTTCTCGGCGCGGCGGCGGACGCATCGGGCGTCGTAACCCGGAAATGTGCCGCTTACTCGCACCTGTCCCGGTAATACATTCTTCGTATTCGCGCACGCGGACGGTGGTTAAATTTCCAACTCTGCTAGCAGTACTGACGGTATTAAAAAAAAAAAGAATATATATATAAACTGGCACGCATGTGAATCTCATCGTCACGCTGCGTAGCAGAGAAGAGATACAAAAAATAGCGTCCACGGTGTGCCGGTAAAGCGCACCTTCTAGTTGCGCACATCGATAATCCGCGCTTCGAGAGATTTAGCTTTGACGTAGATTTTTTGCTTCTCTTTTTTGTCTCTTTCATTTATGTATCAGCACGCGCGCGCGTGAAATGTGCATCCGACGACCTATGTAGCTCTCTGCTATTCGTTAGTCGCCGTATAACTTTAATTAGACGAGACTTATGGACAACGTATATGTGATACAGTTGATGCAGTCTCCGATGTAATCCTTTTTTGACATACATATATCTTCTGTTCTTTTCCCTCAGTTTGCTTGTCGAAATGTATTCGAATCCGAAATATCTTATCATCGAAATTTCATACGAGTTAAAAATTTCTATTTCTAGATTTCATATCTTTAAAAAAAATAAGTATAGATATTTGTCACCCGTGTTATTTAACTTATATTAAAAGTTTCTTGATCCCATAAAAGATAATTTAATCCATAAAGAATCAAGATAATCATGGCTCACGAGACAAAGCGTAATTCTCTACACTCCTCTTGTGTAAGATCTAAGCTGCTGAGTTTATTTATTCTTCTCGCGAGAGACTCTATCCCTCTTAAATCCGTCGCTTCAAAGCCGTGATAAAGTTGCGCGAAACGCCGGTGATTCCACGCTGCGAGCTGCCAACTACCATCCCGACGCTCGCTGCTTGGCAGATCGAACTTTCGCGAGATAGTATGGGAGAAGGTACACGTAAACACATCTATGGTATATATCGGTATATGGTATATCGAGCTTCAAAGGGTCGCATCCACACGTCAGCCTTTCAATGGCCAACACTCCGGCTGTATCCGGTTTTTTAAAAGCTCACCCTGGCCCACCACTATCCACACCGCAACGACACAACTTGTCACCCCACCGGCTTCCACCCCTCAAAACGTTCCTGCGGTGATGCACCTGTCCCTCCTCCGCCGCTCTCTTTCTGTGCGCGGCTGCAATTTATATTTTTTTTTACTCCACGGAACCGGCCGAAATACATGCACGGTCTATCGCCCGCTTTCACAGGCCTCGACAACATTGCATCAGACCCTCAAATGGCTCGCAAGAATTAAAAGAAGGAGCGAATGAGCGAGCGCGCAAAAGAGAGTGACAGAACGACCGTTATTAAGTAACCGAAATTATAATCATCGCTAAAAATAGTAAAAAACAACATAGAGAAAATGGGCTTTCGATAGCGCAAAAGATACCGGGAAAATGCTCGGCGAGAAAGTCGGCAGTTCGTCTTTCTCGCTATCGAGAGTAGGAAGGAAGGAAGGAAGGAAGGTCTTTGCAAATTACGTAGGGTCTGAAGCGACTTGGAGACTTTCAGAGTTTTAATTACTCCGTGCGAGAGACGTTTTCACTCTCTACCTCTCTCTTTCTCTCGTCTGTCGCCCTCGTTTACGTTTCTGCTATCACGTCGAGGCGCTATTTCAATTTTACGAAAGATTTCCAGCTTTGACGTGAAAGGGCGACGTAGCATTCTATTGACGTGTTCTAAAACTCGATTACGCTTATAGTGATTTGTAAAATCAGCGATTTTTATTCGGGGATCTTAAATAGTTTCAATAATTATTTAGAATTATTCTTATTTTTAAAAATGTATTATTTTTATCCTTCTGATAATTTGTAAGCTAAAAGTCTGTCTTTATATACTGTTTTTTTTTTCTCAATTCATGCTTGTATTAAAAAATTTATATAATTAAGATATCCGATCCACGTATATTGTCGTACCTATGTTTTTCTAATTTTCTAATCTTTGTTCTAATGAATCTGTAAGAAATCGAGATGATAAAATGACAAATAATTAAAAAAAAGACGTAATATCAAACGTGAACTTCGTTTCTCGATTTTTCTTTCGTTGGGTGACCGACTTTACGCTCGCGTTTTGCTTATTAAAGCAGTAACGCGACGTATAAATCTCTTACAGGTCATAACTTTACTTTTGCTTCCATTTCCCTCGCAACATAGTTTTTGCAGGAAAATCGTTAAAAACATTTACGAGCACGCGTAGCCACTTAAGATTTGCGTCGCTTACAATCCACTAGATACCACTGCGTGATGCTGTTCACGTATACGTACGTATGTTTGTATGTTGCGAGCGTGTTGATAAGAGTAAAAAATTAGAAACTAAACATTAGGCGAAGTAAAAAATATGGATAAATGCAAATGAATACATTTGCTTATTTAGATTATTTCAGACAATAACTTATTTAGATTATTTCAGACAATAAAAGTTTATTTCTCTCATTAATTATTATTCAGCACGTAACACGCAAAAAGGATAAAAATTCTATAAACATTTTATGTCTACAAAAACATAATTAACAATTAAGAAAATGAATTCCACTGGTGATGTGCTATCGGCGAATAGATCTTAATGGCGCGCGACAGATTCATAAATCTTACGATCGTTATTTTAGATAAAGTTATTAATTAATCAAATTATCGAAAAAGTTTCCTCTCCGACTAGTAACAGCCATTAACGAGCGCGACTGTAATTCAGTGCTATTTCTACGATCCGCAATTTCTTATCGGAGCACGTAAGTCATGATAGGGACGATCGGGCGACAGTGACAGATGCCACCGATCTACGGTAAAAAGACCTCGCTGGAGATGCATTAATGCAAAAAAGAAGGGGCATCGCTATGCAACGCGACGGCGAGATTCCTGAAGCAAGTGACGTTAACAGTTTCAGACGGAGAACGCTGATTATTTTCCATAAATACGCCGCGAATTTACGGAGCACAAAGTTACGACGGGGTTGCGGCGTGAATACAAATTTATGCGGCACCGGCCGTAGCGCGACGAAAAAAACTTTTTTTTCTTCGTTGTAAACCCGTTGCAAAGTTGATTCCAGACAAGGGGGAGAGAGAAAAAAAAAATATGCCACGCGCGCGCGTGTCACACAGTCAAGAAGGGCGGCTGCACGCACCGTGGTACCTGCGGATAAATATTTATACGTGCACTCACGCGTCGACGTCACATGCACCCGAAGTGTGTTGTGTGTACGCGTGCGTGTCTCTTTCGTCAACGTGGAAAAAAAGGGATTCACTTTTCGCGGGAGAGACATGGTGGGATTTTACGCGTTTGCTTTGACGCCTTCGCTCGAGATGTCATTTTTTAAAAATCCCTGATATAAATGTAATCAAACAAATATAATAGTAAGCGAAATCTCGATTTCACTTTTTTTATTATTAAAAAAATCAAGCTCTCCGTCTAATTGTAAGTTACTTTTAGATGTGAAGAAATAATTTATTGAGAAATAAGAAAGTTTCACAACTTTTATTTCGCTAGAATTCATCATAAATATGTAACAACATCACGTCTGAATGCATGATCCATTACAGATGTATGCATTTGCATACAAATATAGTACACAGTATAAGCTCTGCTGTACAAAAAAATAGATGAAAATAACATAAAATAAAAGTGAGAGAGAGAGAAAAAAGACACGCGCGACAAATGTAGTTTTAATATTTACTATAATATAAACTATTAGACTTGTTCTTACAATTTTACGCGCGTGAAATATAGTAGAAAAATCGGAATAACTTTCTGAGTTATTAATACATTACTTATTCCAACAGAATCCATTATGAATACACACAACGTAACAGTGTCGTCCCAAATGTAAAATTATTCGAAGATACATGCACGCGCTCAGGTATTATCGCGCAAGTTTACGGCTGTATTTATATACGATATCGCTCCTATACCGCTCTTTCGATTACCACCCGGATCGCAAAACGGTGCCTAAAAAATGATAAAAGATATTAGTCTCCCGCGTGCACGGGGATAAAGCTTAAGATAGCGCGGGGAAGAGAAGCAACGTGAACGTAAAGGCGAGAAAGACCGGCGAATTTATCGTTAATATTTTTCGCGCGGAATTTTCTGTGAAAGAAAGAGAGAGAACGTTGTTTCGACATTTTTTCTTTTTCGAAGTAGGTAGCGGTGTGACGATACCATATCGAGAGTCGGAAAATATAGACGAACACGAGGCTAAAATTTACGTCAATGCACGTGACACACGCGAACAAAAGCACCGATGCCGATAAAGTATCGTTTCGCCTTCGAGGTCGACCTTGTGAGCTATTCGATATTATATGCGCCTCGGCGTCTCGTTAGTTATTTCAAGTTCGAAATCCCGACCGCTGAAAAGTTGGCGAAGTATCATCCATTTGTCATGGAATTTCATTCCATTCGATCGAGAGCCGTCGACAATGTACGCGCGTGTTCACGTTTGAATAGATGAGAAACGAGCTGCGAATCTTTTAATTTATCTCGTGCATGCAATGAAAACTTGGACAACGAAATTACGTATATACGGACGAAAGAGTCATAATGCTCGTAACAAAATCATACGGCCGCGCGCAAGTAACGAGTGGTGCTCTCCTTTCTGTCTCTCTCTCTCTCTCTCTCCTCCACCCTCGCTCTATCTCTCTACCTACGTTGAAAACAGCAGGAAGAGGAGTCAGATACAACGTTGCTCTCCCCAGGGCATCGAGCACCGGAGAAACTCGGCAAACAATTATAACTTCCGGTGGGAAACAACGGTGTATATCGCCGCCGAGCTTCACGGCGCACGTCGTTGGCGAAACGCTACATTTATGGTCCCGTTGGTGTTATCGAGCTCTGAATTTCTGGTTTCGAAATTTCCAGTTCTACCGCGCCCGGCTGCGGTCGGCCGCCACCCTCGGCAACGATTACCTTTCTTAACGCTGCGCGCGATTCGATTCATCCCCCCCCCGGCTTGTCCGCTCAGACGCGGATTCCTCCACATCTGGATCTCCTACTGACGAAGGGTGGCTTCATATCTCTACCGACGCGCATAGAAATATCATTTTCGTTAACCTTTCGCACTCCTAGTGGGATTTCTTGTTTCACGTCAGTTGACTCGAAGCTATTTTCAAGTAAACTACTGACGCGTAAGTAATTAATGCTTCTCCGTGCTCCACTTCAGTGACTGAGCTAAAATAACAATGTCGAATGATTGACTGAACAGCTTTTCAGTTCCAACGGAGCAGGAGTTCACTCCCGGATCTTTCACCCGCTGAACTATTCCCAATCGAGATAATAATAATGAAAAAAGTTTTAACAAGCGAGTCTATTTGTGATTATTCGGAAATATTCTTATCCAATTAAAGAATTATTTGGGAAACGTAAATGTTAACGCGTATTTCTTCGTATTATTCATTTGTTATTCATTATCCAAGATACAAATTCCAAATTCTCTGGCGAGCTCTTATTTGTATATCTCCTTCTTGCATTCGACACGTGTACGATGCGTGCACGTGTAGTGGATACAACTCGCGTAATCCCTTTCGTCGACGGACCACAAAGTTTTCCCATTTGGCGAGGTATGTACACTTTTGTTTTCACCGCGCGGTAAAACAAATTTTCAGGTGCATTTCAGGAGTACTGAGCGAACGTTCTCGTGCACGAGCTCCATTTGACGAGGTGCATTTCGCTGCCGCGTTTCCTACTGTCCTTCTCGCAAGATCCACTCGCAAAAAGCCATCTCTTGGTTGAATTCATGACAATGTTATACAGTAGGCTCACTTTTTTTCCAAGAAAAGCTCGTACCGAACATATGAATGTTTGAAGCACCTCGAAAGGAGTTATTAGTATGAACGTCGGAAAAATATCGACTTGGTAAAAACGTTTCTTGAGAAATACAAATGAATAATGAATATATTTATAACGATATCGCGGCAAAAATACATAAATCGCAAAACATTATCGTTTTAACGATAAGTATAAGCACCGGTTTTCAATTATTTTTAAAAACTGAAAATGAAAACAGTAAATTCATAAACATTGATTTTCGAAAGTTCAAAAGTAAAGCGAACAGTAGTTCAATAATTCGCCAAGGAATCAGAAAACTCTTCGTATTATAAAATTATATTTCATATAAGAATAATTATAGAAATCAATATAATAGGTTTTGGTAGGCTTTATATCGAATTTAAACCGTTTTAAAAGTAGGTCATGCTTGTGTACACTGGTAATTAATCACCGGTTTAGGTGAAATAAAAAATTGGTGATGCAATCGCATAGTACCAGTAATATGTCATACGAAACGACAGATTGATAATCAATCGAGATTACGGCAAGTGATATCAATTTAGAATACTTAGTACTCTCCGTCCGAGCGTGCATTTCCGTCTGGCCGAACGCCCCTACACGAGGTCGTGCTACTTTTTCAACGTCATATCGAAATTGGAAAATCTATCGGGAGTAGCCACGGTTACGATTAATCTTCAACGACAGTCAGATCGCGAGCTTCTCGATATTTTACTCGTGCGATATGACGTTTGGCTGCACCGAGAGCAACGTCGGCGGCTGCCGTATAGGGAACAGGCTGGACGGCGCTGCGACAAATCGATCATCGAAATATGTTTCTTATCGTTTCTTATACGTATGTCCCCGCCAGGGTCTCCGCAAACTTGAAGGTGAAAAGTCGACCCGCGTGATCCCTCGCGTGAGATTTCGGCCCGAGGTTTCAACGCAACATTATGTCGCGACATGCTCCGCGGCACGGAGTCGAAGCTGGGTACAAGTGTAATGTAAGACCGCACATCAGCGAGCGATAAGCGATGACTTGCGAGCGATGAATGGGAAGGAGCGTAAGCACGCTAGCAACTAAATAAAATTCATAAACACGCGTTATTCAGTGTAATTGAATAATATATCGCCGAGAAACGGCAGTGTTGCGTGAAACTAGAATTCACAGCAGGATCGATCTTCCACACTATTAAATATGTAATAATTGTTGATAATTGTTAATTGTAGCATTTCTATGATTACCAATAAACATAGAAATAACTATTACAACGAAATCTAAATTTTTAAAAATTTTATTAATATTCGACAATTTTAATTTTTAATTATATTTCAAAATAATCTTCTAAATTATAAGAATATTATTCTTGTCGTCATGTTCATTGAGTTACTCTCATTTAAATAATTTTCCATAAATAAATTTCCACATTCCGCTTCAAAATTCGAAAGCTCATCGTTTACCAATGTGCACAAAGCTTAATGGTGTGCGAGTAGCATAATACGACGGTGGAAAAAGGTGGGAAAGATAAATCTAAATATTAGAATAAACATGGTAGTAACCGCATTTATCATGAAATATTTTTGCTCTGCAGAATAAAACGGTCGCAATCCGCATAGTATTCTCATGATATAAAAATCGATTGTGAAAAATTGTCGTTACCGAGTCGCAAAGCGTAGTACAATTACGAAAATGAATGGAACGTCGTATGCATTCTGTATTTTCTTTTGTAACCCCCACGAGATTTTCGAAGCGGATCAATGTAGGACGGAAATCCAATGTCCTGAAAATCCATGGCTGTCAAAATATCGCGATGCAACGGGAGTAGTAACATCCGTTGAAGGCCGTTGTATGGATTTTAAAACGCCACGATGTCATCTGTGACATCTTGTCACAGAAGTAAATGGCGAAATCAATTTTCAAAATAACAGAAAAGGAATGTTCCACAATCTCGTTAGTTTCTCCAGTGCCGAAGCTTCGTATCCCAATTTGTATGACAATCCACGAACCACGTTTATTCAATATGAGATAATAATGCAGAAACGATCAAAATTTAATAAGTTAATAGACAAGAAGACTAACGATAGATCAAAATTCTAAATCTACAACATTGTTGAAAATGCATTCGCTAATCGTATTGTTTTTCTCGTATGAATCTTTAAACATTATTAAAGATTCACGAAATGCAAGGAGAAATGGACATCAAAGTACGAAATAGTGGTACGCTTTTATCAGAAGCAATTTATCATAGGTTGTCAACTCGGATAACTCAACGCAGTTATTAGCTTCTCAAACTTCGTTTCCGACTTCATTTAAATATCTCGCCCTTCTGATCCGATACTAATGATAAATACAAAAGATGAAAGCAAATTGAACTATAGAACTTACGTTTATATATAAAATGCGCGAACAAATACAGAATAAAAAAAAACTTTCGATAAAAAAGAACACTAATTTCTCGTGAAAAGAATATTTATCCCATTAACAAGAAATCTCAATTATAACACGCTAAAATATTGTCACGTTTTCTCTCTGCAAAAATTGATAATAAATTCTTTGCTATTACAAAGGAAGATAATATCATAGCTAAAGCATTAAGCCTTATATCAGCCATATCTTATCGCTTGTAACTGATAAGAAGTTTGCAACACAAAGGGAAAAGAGTAAAAAAGGGTTACACGTGAGATACCTAATAAGATAAGAAAAAAAATTAGTGCAAGTAAAATAATGTTCACAATTTTTTTAACAAATTGATACATATTTCAGTGATAATTAAAATGGAAATGATAAAAAATATCGACTGGCTCGGATAGTCACGAAAGATAATTGGCACACGTTAAAAAAGCTCAACTAGCGGATCAAAAACGTAAATCTCCCGTCCTCGTCTTCCAGAAAAAAAAAAGTAATCTTTTACTGTATACTCTAAGAAGTATATAATAAGCAAAATAATACGCGCAGAAATATGAGAAACAAAGAAAAAAGAAAGTATCGATATCCGATAAAAACTATGAGAAGTTAATAATGACAGAACTTTTCATTGTATGAATAAATACAGATCTTTGAAAGAAAAGGATAGTATCTGAAAATATACGACAAAATGCCAATAATCGTGATTTCTTAAATATAGATATTAAATTTATCCATATGAAATATCATCGTGTATTAAGAGATTAAAGTGTTCACAGATTAAAGATACTCGTTTAAAAAAAAAAAAAAAAAAAGACTCGAGGATTTTCATAGAGAAAGGCAAAGCGAGAACGGGAACACGAGATGCACCGCAACGGAGCAAAGGACGGACTGCTCTGGTCGAGAGAGGGAAGTTTGCCGAGCTCGGTGGGGATGCGTTTTACTCTGGAGGGAAGAGATGGGCGTAGGAGAAGGGAAGCAGAGAGAGAGAGGATACTCGTGTCGCGCGATAACCGTCGCCGAGGTGCAAACCAGCCGCGAATTCGAAAGGCGGCCAGTCGCTGTTCGCGCGTCGACGACGACGCGTCGTGCGGGATTAACGTAAAAGCCGAGGACCGTTTCTGCCTGACGCACAGTACGCTCGCGTTACATCTCGTTGTAAGTGTTCTCGTCCGGATAATCGGCTTAGCGGAGAAGTGTTTTGGTGTGCCGATGTGAGCGTAGTGCTCGCGCGAGTGAAAGAAAATGATTTCGATGATGAAAAAGGAGCCTAAAAATATATATGATCACCCGATAGCAACATTAATTTTTTCGTTAATCAATGTCATCAATGTAAAATGGGCGAAGGACTATTTTCTTGAACGTTATATAAATCACATGTTTTATGAATGCAAAGAAATTTGTAGCGTTTTTCGCCGATGTGTCCCATACAGAGATTCGTTTAACGTGACACGCGAGCGCGTTCTCTCACGACGCAGTTGTTGCATAACGCGTCACGCGGCAGCTGCATCACGCGTCGGAGCTACACACGGTCTTTCTGCGGAGACTGCATAAAATAACGCGGTCGGTCTGTCGGGTCGTAAAATAAAGCGCGGGTCGAAGCGCGGCATTGAACCATGAAGTCGATCGACCGTCCACGACGGCTAGCAACGTCGTTGTCGCGCGACGAGACGAGAAATTCCGCCTAGCCGTCGCGACGGCTGGAGTTTATTCCATGCGATCGCACGCCCGAGAGTGGCTCGCTCGAATGGATCATCGCGAGAGCGTAATACTTGATTTCCCACGTGGCATGGTGCGGGCGCGCTATCTCCTACAACCGCGCCAGCAGCAGGGTCGATTAATTGCTCGTTTCTCACTAGTAACCCTGCCCTGTCCTCTCCCCTCGAGAAAAGAATCACCGCCGCCACCCAGAAGACTTAATTGTCACGTCACGTGAATAAGGTCGATGTTACACTTGTCGTACAAGCGTATCAGATATGTGCTGAATTTTTTGCCGATATCCGCGATGGTATTTGTGTACAGAATTTACAGAGAGAGTCTATAAATATTTTTCTCTACTTTTTTTTTATCGAAGAAAAAAATTTTCCATTAACTTCCTGTACGTCAAATTCATCGTATGACTCAAATAAAATATTGACTCCGTCGTGAGAGATGCGCGTCATGAAAATTCTCTTGACGACCGCGTCGAATTCTGGACGTTGGATGTTTGCGATGCGGCGGCTCTTCTAAACTGCAACGCAAAATTCCGAAAAGAAGAAATTTATTTTACATTCATGCCTCTCTCCAAGGGCTCGTGATGTAACAACGTTGGAGTACCCTCAGCTGGGCTTTGCCCTTCTCTCGCCTACTGTTATCTCGAAATTGAAAACAATGCCGCGAGACTAAACATTCCGCCCGGCGTTGCTCCCTGCGTTGCATGCATAACGTTACTTGAGTTACGGGGCGCAGGGCCGCAGCGGTGCAAATTATGTACCGCATCTGGATTAAATTGAGAAATGTCGAAAGATGTTGCATTCCCAACGGAAAACATGAGCCGCTAAGAATTATTTGCCGAGAAAATATATTATTGCAAAATTGATTGAGAGCCTACTGCTCTTTGACTTCTAGCGATAATGCGATGTTTAGTTCACTTATTGATTGAAAAAATAAACATTGAAAATACGATATCTCCAAGAATTTTGCGACTAAATCACATTCTCCTTGATGCGATATAAAATAAAGAGGAGAAATTGCTGAATGAACACAATGTAAATTGTGTTCAGTCAGCAATTCTCTTTTTACGTACGGAAATCGATTTCTGAAATATCAATTTTTATAAACGTATCAACGCGAAATCGGTATGACTGCTCGTCAAACAAAAATTTATCTTCCAGGTCGACAAGCGTAAAGTCTTCATTACGCGACGAATTATTCGGGAGCAGGAGAGGGTGGAGAGGCATGAAGAAAAATGTGTCGTTTAGGAAAGGCGGTCGAGTGTGTTCTCTTGTAATGTAGGTTATCGTCAATTCCGTGCCGATATCAGACGTGTGTCGCATTAAAAACGTGATATCGATAACGAACAAAACCAATATTTTTCGTTCGCTTTCGAAAGCACCGCCATTCGTTATCGTAACAAACATGGAAATGAGCAAGTGCACGAGAGACGCGGTAGACGCGCCTCTGTACAAACCTGCGTTCTATTCAAACAGAATCATCGGACCGTTACAACACACCGTATCGCTTGACACACGTGATTTTATTTTTCACGCGCGCAAACCCGACAGTTCGATCCTGGCGTGTTCGGCTCGTCATTGGAAATGTTTGGCTAGTACGAGGCGCGAGATGTACAACTGCATTCGAAAATAGCGACGCAGTGAGGTGTATTAGTAAATAATCTAAAACTAAAGAATACTGTTGGATAATTCGCATTCATTGCTAAGTAAAAATTATCTTCAAATTGATTATTTGAAATTAACGAAACGCAAAATACAGTAAATTGGCGGAATTATTAACACGTAGCAATTTTAACTATGAAAAACTGGCGGATATAGCGCCTGTATCTGCATTTTTTTTCGAAAGAATGCAATTTTATTACATGCGAATAATCAATGGAGAAACGAAGTATGCAATCATTTGGCATTTTCCAACGCATCTATTTCCGATTACGGATAAAAAATCGTGCAAAACGGCCTCGTCACTCTGCCGGAATGAAAGTGCAATGAAGTGGGTCGGCGATCTCGGAGTTTCGATAAAACTTCAAAATGCAGCCGTATTGCATGTACATACGCCCAAAATTGCGACTAAAACGCGGCCACGCCAAACGATCAAAATACACTCGAACGCTTCGGTTGAATTAGCTAAACGCGATTCCGGGGGAAGAGCTTATCAATAATCGATGTATATAACCCGTCGCTATGTATTCCTCCTCTCCTACCGCATTAATTCATCAGCCGCGTCATGCGTACCTCTAATGACGGCCGACTTTATTCAAATCGCATCATTTTAATATGTAAATAATCGAAACGGGTCACAACCAGCTCGATGGAACTCGACCAACTATTTCCTCGTTATAATGAGACAAACATTCTACTACTGGATTGTATACGTAGCTCTTGAACTACTTATATATATTTAACGAATTCGCTATTTAGCGAACGTAGGTATGCCCATAAAATTGTACAATTTATAATGCAAGCATATTCTGAATGAAAAAAAGAGAATTAGGAATCCACACGAAATCTTTTTTTTTTTTTATTAAAAGAGCCAAGTAGTCACGTTTCAACATTTATCTATCGAGAACGCGGGAATGAAACAGAACTTTTGCCGGTCAAATCATCGCCGGATTAACCCTTGTCTCGCGATCAAGCGGTTCGCAGAACCTGAAATCCTAGCTTAATCCTTGAGTACGAAAAAATTATTCTCCCCTTCGGATCTTCGTAAACTACTGTGAGGGTTGAATCTCCGGCGTTCTCCTATTTCTCCCTGGTCCTCGTTTATCGTTATCGCCGTTTGCGAACGCTTTCCCGGGAGGGTGCGGACAATTCTTACAAGTCGTGGCGATAAAACGGATGGGAAGATAAGACGTTGCCGCAGGAATAAAGGCAGGAATATCTCGAAATAGGGATGGACCGTTCGCGGAAGCTCGCCATCGCATTTTCTCTCTCTCTCTCTCTTTCCTCCAAATTGCATGCAGCCGTGAGGAATCGCATACGGTATTCCGGTGGAGTCGCGCCCAGGCGAATGGGGCGCGAGAAGTCGACGACTTGCCACATATATGTATATACATTGCTGGTGAATCGACGTCGTATTACGAACGAGAGGAAGAGTCACGTAATCGGAAACGATTTACTCCTACACGTACCTTACTTATCATGTCGCGTGTCGAAGAGGCAAGAGAGACCAACGGGATAGCGCCTATCTGTTTCATTCAGCCACATGTTTCTGGAACGATAAATGTGCGGGCCTTTCCGATTGTCTGATCTCGAGTCTCGGACTCGAATATATATGAATATCCATTAACGAGACGTAAATCAGACGAGCCGAAACGTTTAATCGTTGTGCCGCGCGGAGATGGGATCCATTCCATCGATAGTTCGGAATAATTTGCGTTTAAGTCTTCGTCTCCGTCCAGAGCGTATCGATTTCGTTATCGAACTCCCGCTCTCTCATTTTTTTGCGATGTATATTCTTTCCCTCTTTTTTTTTCTATCTCTAGCTCCATTTCTTCGCCCTGATTTCGCTTGTTCGTTATAGCTGCCGCAAAAGCGACGCCCGGTGTGACCTGCTACTGGTCAATTAATCGTACACAAACGATCGCCGCGCACCTGCTCCTTTTCTCTCTCTTTCTGTCTTTCTCGATTGTTATGTCGACGAACAATAAATATTCGTTAATTAAAAATGATCTATTGATCGATGCAGCGATGTAAAAGTTTTCTCACGCGATATTATTATCTCTGTTATTAAAAGCGAACGATAACGGGAGGATGAGTAATGAAGCGAGAATAAATTCTATAAATGTAACAATACAATGTAGCAATATTACGAAAACCGATATAAATATTCTTATGAAGAAAGTAAGCATTTACTTTACAAATATGTTAATAAGTGTAAAAGCTATTAATTTTCAATTACAATTTCATTTGAGATACATTATTTATAAATAAACACATATACGCAAAGTAATTGATGTAAATCTTAAGAGAAGCTCAAAAGCTTGTAATTCGTAATTTTTGCCAAGCTTAATATTAAGGTTAATTTTTTGTAACTCTTAATTAATGCAATGAGCAATTAGCTTAGTAAAAGCACCGCGTTAATAGTGAGGTATCTCTTCGTTGCTACTGAAAGTGGAACGAAAAGCCGAGAGGCAAACTGAAAACCGGAGCGAAAGAAATTTCGAGCGGTCGTCGTTCGTAGGACTCGACCGTAAAGGGAAATTCTTCTTGAATCCTTTGAGTGAGACCACCTTTCATTCACAACGCTCTTTTCACGTTTATCGATCCCGTTTGCTTCACTTTGTGTATTTCATATTTTTTTTGTTATTGCTCGAATAGCCTAAACTTTATTTTCACCGAAAAATGAAGATATCAAAGACACATTTCATTGATTATCTATAACAGTTTCCTTACTCACACGTATATACACTTCCTGATAAAATTTTAAGATTATATTTATTTAACTTCGAAATAGAATAATATTACATTTGTTATCATCAAAACTTATAGACATTAATTAAATTAACATTAAATTAACCAACGATTAATTAATTTAATAATTACTTCTGAGTTTGATAATGAATTCTACAAGATACTTTAACTCGCGGTACAAACTCGTAATTAAATTTATTAAGATTTGTTTTTAAATTCTTGAAATTGAGTGCGAATTATATTTTCATATTTTTTTCAAGTTATATATCTCTCTCTTTTTCTCATGTATATAGATATTCTATATTTTATTCCAATATGTTTTAAAAAATTATATCAGCTTTAAATCATTTATTACGCTTTTTCTCTTTAAATATAACTTAAACTCTTTTCTTTTCAATTTGATTAGCATTAAGGAACCGACGAATAAGATTTTTCGCTGCATTGCAAAACAATCATAAATAACCGAGAAGCATGTTCGCAGAATGCTAACGCGAAAAATTTACAATAACGGCAGTTGACATATTTGTACGATAAACAGAACCACGTCATGTCGAGCGAGAGCACTCTGATAACGCAGGAATGTAGGCACGATTAGTCACGCAACGGTATACAGTGGGAGAGTAGCCGAGTGGCAGATCGCGGATTATCATCATCGGATATTGCAACGTTGTCGTTTGATGCAGCGGTATCGTATGGCTTTTCAACAGTTCGTCTGTTCCTATACGATCGAGATGATAATGCAATATGGTATCACGTTGAAAGCCGTAACAAAAACATTACCATTCAATATCATCGTGCGACATATCGTCATATCTTCTCGGAAAAAATCGTGAACTAATTTCCGCAATTAAACATTTATAATAAAAAGAATCCGAAAAGTCGATTATAATGATTCATGATATCGTAAATATAGAATACGCTAAAAAAAAAAAGATTATTAAATATACAGAAAAATATCCTCCGCGAGAATAGTTTTCGATATCAATGTATTCAAAAACAATCTAACGACGAAAAAAATTTAATACTAGAAAAAGAGGATAGAAGAGAACGAAAAATGCAAGGTTTTTAACTTTTTTATCCTTACAGAGACGGACTATTGTTTACAAAAGAATAAGATCGAAGAGAAGAGGAACTCTGGTGATGAGGCGAGACGCAATGTTCAAGAACGTTGCACACTGTCACCGACAAAATTGGATCGTGCCGACGTTCCAACGAGAAAGTGAAGCATCGAGACGAATGTTATAGTAGAAGATTCGTCGTGTTGGTGGTTCGAATGAGCAAGGATTATTTATATTCTGGGCGATCATCATCATCACCATCATCATCGTCATCAAAGAGGCATGAATTCATCCAGAAACGGAACACGCAGATTATGATCAAATCACGTAATGTTGCGTGGCATGTGTCACGTGCCAAGACGAAGGATTCGAGATAGTTTTTCCTGGTGCAAGTGACATTAATCGCGAGCGCGATCCAGTCAGTATTTAATCGCACGTTAAGCCAAAGCGAAAATTGAAAGCGTCGGGCTCGACGGCGCAGATTTAAAGCACAGACATGTCGTGGCGACCTAACGGTCGGCTCGACGTGAAATTGCCTGACGTCGGCTTGGTATAAAACAGCCGGCAATAAAGAAGAAGTGGCGTGAAGAAGAAGAGGGAACTGTTTGAGCGCATGGCAGAGGGAGAGAGAGGAGGGGAAGAAGGAGCGAGCGAGAAGCGCAAAATGGGAGCAACGAGATATGTGTTAGGCAGCGCGATCTTAGGACTCTTTTGGAGCAGCTTACTCAAGGGCGTCCTGACCAACTCCACCAGCAGGTGCGATTATCCGCCCTGCTCCTGCGACCACTACGGCAGATTGACCTGCGACTGCAAGGAAGAGGGAGAGGTAGGTTCGACATTAATCGTATCTCTGATAAGTATTCGCGTAAGAGTCGATTTTCGATTGAATCTTGGCTTGATTTCGCGTGCAACCGACGAAAAAAAAAATACTGTTCTCCTTATCAGGAATGCAGATCTAAGCACGTATCTTTCGACTTCGAGACAAGGAAGTATATTTTCTCTTCTCGTATTCCAGCTCATCGTATTTTAACTCGAAACCCGACTCTGTACCCAACATGAACGAAAAACATGTAACTCAAACTCGTTCATGAATACTCGCACATTTTTAGTATATTATTTATAATTACGATAGAATAATACAATGGATAAAAATCTTGAAAAGAATAATTATTATCTGTTAAATACATGCTTATTATATTTTAATTATAATTATTCGTTTTTACATGTTATTTTCTGCTCTTATATTTTTATATATTTCATTTTATATGAAGAGAAAAACTCTCTCTCACACACACTCTCTGATAATATTAATAATACTTTTTAAAATTCCTTTGTGGTTTTTGTGTGAAAACGCAATTTTATAGGCATCGATTTTCCGATTCGTTCGAACTTTAGGGTCAGGTTCTAGGGTTAACTCGATTCTTTTCATTCTAATGGTTTCAACGCCTGATCGGATGAGAGTCGTCCGATCTCTGTCTCCGATCTTCTCTTACGTTTCCATCTTAAACGATCAGAATGATACGACGACAACGATAAGAGTATTCTCATGCGCGCACTCTCTTTCTCTCTCTCTCTCTCTCTCTTTCCCGCAACAACGAATTCGTGCGAAAACCGCGGCGGAGTCTATCGCTATCGCACGAAAAATCTCAGACAATGCGACACGGGGTTCTGTCTGCCCGTCCTTTGTTCCGCGAGGGACGTTATTCCATTTGCGAATTACCCGACGGGGAGATAAAGGGGCGGGTAGCTCCATGCGATGGTGAAATCGTAAAACCCGATCTCTTCCACGGCCGAAAGGGAATAGAAAAAAAAATACAAGAGAAAATGTTTTCTCGAGATCTCAGTGATGTCTTCGGTGCCGCATATCGCTCGAGGCAACGACAAGGATCGAGAAATAATAATCGCATCCCGAGACTCGCTTTGCTCCTGCTGCCGTTATAAATTAATAGGAGGAGAGATATTGTAGTTCACAAAGATAAAGAAAGACAGAAAATAGAAGAGTGATCAGCCCGAACGAGCCTAATCTCCCGACTACGCGGGGGGTTCTCGTAAATCGCGAGGGTGCCAACCACAACGGAGGGATGAGAAACCCCCATAAATTAGAGCGTGTTTACGCAAATCGGTAGGGTCTCGCACGGGCAAGAAGGGTAGGCAGGTAGGTAGGTAGGTACGTACGTACGCGTACGAGGTAGGATGGATCCTTCTCCACCCTCTCGTAAATGTTTCGCGTTTATCCCCCTGGCGGCCACGCACCCTGTTCGTTCGAGCGAGGAAAAAAATAGCGGACGATCCCTCGGCGATCTATGATCACGCGAGCTATTCGTTCTTCCTACGGCCTCGGGTTTCCGACGCTTCCGGCCATCCGCGATATTAAAGGAGCACCGGCGCGATCAAGAAGGAGCGTCTACCTACGTGCAAGCTACGCGCTAGAGGCACGGATGATTCATAATCGCAACGCGATATCAGGATAAACGAGCACCAGCCAGTCCGACTCGAGAACACAGTGCTTCTCGTGCGCAAGCGAGAAACTTTCTTCGTGACGCGCTGGAACCGGAAGTTGTCCGCGGAAACCGGTATTCGTTAAATCGAATCGAATACGCGGCTGGAGGCGAAGTAAAGCGGAGAAACACGGTAACGCGAGTACTATCGCTTTTTCCACCGCCGGAATTTATTGAATAAATTTGGAGACTCTCTCTCGCGGTGATGAGAGTTTGAAATTCGACTTGGCCAAAGTTTCTTTCCCCGTTCCTCCATCCTTCTCCATTCGCGAGCGTTATATCCTTTCCGACTTCCGTCTTTTTCCTCCTTCCGCGATAGAGAAGCGAACGGTAGTGTGAGGTTGAAGTAATACGATAAGAAAGTAATGAATGCGATTTCGCGGTGGGGAATGGCTGCATAGAATATATATGCGTATATACACCGCGCTTAACGATTACGCGACAAGATAAAACAATCAACCACGTTACTACAATTAAAGTCCTTCGCGTTATTTGATTTAAAACTCCGAGATTTTATCAATTTCACACGCGGGAATAATTCCGGTATCGCGGCACTGGTACGCAAACGAGTCTCGTATTCATCGCGCGAAGAGAGAGAGAGAGAGAGAGAGAGAGAGAGAGAGAGAGAGGGTGGAATACGCTACGGAAATTTAATCGCAGCCACGTTGCTCCAAGCGCGCAAATATTTCGCGATGCAACGACGTTGTTTTACTGCGCACCGTACCCCGAACGGAGATAATGTTAACGCGCGCGTCCTCGCCAACGTCTCTCGCTGTCATTATTGTTCCACGATAAAGCGTTCTTTGTGTGTCTCGCTCGAGTGCACGAGGAGCGTGCATGCCGATTGGACAATACCGTAAAATTCGCGCGCGCGTGACGAAATGATCGCCGGAAGAAGATGAGTTCGAGCGAGCAAGCGAGCGAGCCTTACGTCGCGTGAAACGATCTATCGATGTTATATATATACGTGTATATTCCTGATACGCTGGTAGTTTCTACAGATGACCTTGCACTCGCGCATGAATACGAACAAATAGTGAGTCGTGTGTGGACTTTATCATCGAGCGGAAGATATAATAACGCGGATTACAAGAAAGAAGTGGCTCGCTAACGATAAGGAATATAAATTGCTCGAAACGGGATTGAATTTCTGTTGCGCGGCTAATTGGTCGAAAACGTGCTACCCATTCATCATTGATGACATATCACGCGTATGGAGTAAACTCATAATTACATCGCAACGGGGAACACGAAGGAAATGTGATGGAAGAGAAAATTTTAATGCCAACAAATATTTTGATATTAATTAACGTTTTAATACGATTCGAGCGTTTTTTTCAAGTATCGTTGTTTCGAAGAATACAGCTTACACAAGATGTCAAGTTTGTCAATTTATTTTAGGTCGCCAAGTTTGTTAATGATCGTAATTAATTTATGTGTAATAGAAGCCGCTTTCACGAAGAAGAATTAAAAGTGATAATAAAAGAAGTCGGATTTACGAGTAATAGAAAACATTTTAAAGTCCTTTTAACAACGGAGAACCACCGATGGATCCTCTGGGTACGAAGTCCTTGGTCGCGACTTGAATAATTGACGAAGGACATAAATAATTGAAGCCGCCTTTTAGCGAACGCGACCTTAAACTTACCCGCTCCGCCGTAACAAGAGAGACGGCGGAATAAGACACGAAACGACGAAAAAAGGTGCGTCCCAGTCGGGGGTGTAAAA
Source organism: Tetramorium alpestre (assembly GCA_021460005.1). Taxonomy (NCBI): domain Eukaryota; kingdom Metazoa; phylum Arthropoda; class Insecta; order Hymenoptera; family Formicidae; genus Tetramorium; species Tetramorium alpestre. The sequence continues at coordinate 543,289 of JAJVSH010000020.1, read as the reverse complement.
GTAACGACCGTAAATACTGTCGGAAACGTAAGGATGCCATTTCCAAGGGAAGGACGCGCGCGGTTATGAAAATACTTGGAAAATGGAAAGACGATGGCGGAGCGAACGTGCCATAACATCCATGAGAAAATTGCAGCGAGTAAAAATGCACGGTTAAGTAAGCGGTAACAATCAGTCCCCGCGGCAATATCGCGATTATTTCGCTGTAAAATAAGTTAATAGTAATGAAACGGGATTGTGATAGAAAATTAATGAAGTACTCCGGGTGTAAAAGTACTTGGTTAAGTATCTCTGTTAATGGGAAATCGAATTGTCGCTCTCACGCGCGAAGTGCTAATTAAAATAAAAACGATAATCGCGTATAATCGACAAATTTGTCATAATTTAGTAATTAGATAACATATACGCGGGATAATTGGGCGAAATTAATCGCATCGATCGTTTTCCACTAGAAGCTATTAAACGCCCGTTGGAATGCACGAATACGAAAAGTTTAGACAATACGAGGATTTTTGCGAGCGAATTTGATGTCATCGCGAAAGAATTGTTGCGCATAAATTCTTTATGGATCATAAAAGAGCTTTCGGTTCCGTTTCTACCGCTTTCCGCCCGCCGTTTCGCTTCCGGTTTCAGTCCGAGGGTCCCTTTCTTTTTCACGCGGCAGGATCCGACAATCGCGTGTCTCTCTAATGAGCTTAATCCCACTCATCAAATCAATCTCATTTTCATTTTCATTCGGCAAAGTGTCTGCCTATTCGGCGAGCCTTCGAACGTTATGCCATTCGATTAGAAACGTAAAAGGCATCTCTCGATTACTGCCATAATCGACATTAGAGCGCTCGCAATTTCTCGCGGATTATCCCTCGATGAGATCGCCCACTCCGTCGCGCAGATTTCCTCGCGAATTTGCAGTCGGGAAAATGTCACACGGTGAACATGCAAAAAACTGGAAAACTAGTTCGAGGCGAACTAACGCGCGCGCTCGAGTTTAATTCCCACCGGGAATCATCCCCCTAGTAATCGACAAGCGCACGCTCAGCACGAGAAAAAGGACACAGGGTCAGGAATGTGACGCGTGAAAATGTCTGGAGAATGCGGAAAAAGAAAAGTCTACCATAGAGAGGTTGCTCGAGCGTAACTAAAGCAGAAAATATGAACGGAATAAAGATATGTTTACTTGAAGGTCGAAAGAAAGCACCATCGCCATGTACTTCCTCGTTCCCGCAGAGCTTACCTCGCATTTCTCACGAAACGCGCAAAATTCTCATGGAAGAAAATTCAGACGTCCTTTGGGATCCCGCAGAGTTACGACAATGATTCGATCTGCGACGACCTATCCACCATTTAGGAATTTTATGTTTGTGGGACATATCGAACGCATTGGATAGATAAGCCGTCATGATAGAGGAGCCAATTACATTTTTCAATGCAATGCGTCTCGGGAGGTCAACATCGAATTTTCCGTAGAGGGTCATAACTTTATAGAAATCTAAAGCTAATAATTTCTAGACATCATTTCCTTCACATGATGTACGACTTAGAAATATGAACAAAAACGTTTCTTAGAAATATGAACAAGATTTTTCGTAAAAAGGAAGAGCAGAAACTTGAACTGCAGTCTTTCGTATATATCTTCAGTTTTGTAAATTTTCTCAGACAAGATAAACTTTAGTTCGGAATAGGCAAGTACAATACGTTAGTTGATAATCTCTACTCGACGTTGTGCGTCCAATAGTAGCCGTGGACAATGCGACAGGAACAAAAGGTGAAGTTCGAACAGAGGCACGACGGGACGAATGGAGCAAGACATTACTGCGTAAGAACGACGGGGCCTAAAAAAGAATAGCATAAAAGCCCTTTTCTCTCATCGGCCTGTCACGCTTTTTTTTAAATTTCTATTCTCTATTTTTACCATTCCAACGGACATTCTGTCTCGCGTATTTTTTCCGTGATTTTTTGCAAAATCCTACCTATATAAATCATTTCTCCAATTTTATCTTCGTCTCTTATTTATAGAAAGGCAATTTGCATTTATTAAAAATACACTTTAATGGGATATTATAATAATAATAATATATCAACCGTTATTTCTCTTTTTCTCTCGGAATACAACATTTAAACAGAATCGATTACGCAGAAGAGTGAGATAATTAATGAGAGCAACATACGGTGCCGCAAGCGACGCATGCGAGATATCTCGCACGGCCCCTTTGTAGAAATTATAGCCGCAGAGAATCCGCCAATGTGCGTTTCGCGATCGACCGTTCGATATATACGCTAGGTGTCGGCGGGCGTTATCGGGCGACATTCCGACGTCACGACGAAAGCTGCAACCGGCGCGAATAAATGAGGCAACGAATACATTGCGAGCAACATTCCAATAACGTGGCACGACACGAGGGTATACGATGCGCGCAGCGAGCCTCGGCGAAATTATCCATGTCGCTTTTCCTCCGATTGCATCCGCTTCGCAGATGTACAGAACGGTCTCTGTTCAATATATCGAACGTGCATCGTTTACGTGCGCGACACGTGACGAGTTCGCGCCGAGCGGATAATCCCGCGCAGTCATCTAATTCGTATGCAAGGGCAAACACGTATTAGCACGCGCCAGAGCGGAAAATCCAACAGAACCGATAGCTCGATGTAAATTCGCGCGAACAGTCGATAGGGGGGGAAAAAAGCCGACTAAAAGAAGGAAAACGTGACTTTCGTTTAAATCGATGATCTCCGCGACCTATCTTTCGGCGGAGGTAAGACAGAAACGACTACTGTGTCGCGAAATTGAGCTTCCTCCGTGATTATGATAACGATATTATTCGCAGCAATTAGCGAGACCAGGCGCGCACGTCGCGAATAATTAGGATAGTTAGACCTGCTTGCAATTATAGCTATTCGATCCCTATTAGAAACCTCCCTCCCTGCTATACTACGTTGTACCAAATTATACGCACGAATATTACTGTATTATTTCTTCTTAATATCAAGGATTAATCTCTCAGCGAAAGAAAAAAAATGTTATTATTCTATCTACCTTTGATATCTTGGAACTAAAAATACTTTTTCATTTCCTTAGATAAAAAATAATACGATAATAGTTGATACAATAATAGTTTCGCTTTTAATATTCATGGGACAAATTTAGTTATTACAATTATATTTCTCACCCAACTCTTCTCCATATAATACGTATAAATTAAATATAAGTAAATATAGATAATTAAATGCTGCTCAAAATAAATTTCTAACAAAAGATAATTTTCATTCGCAGGAATTAATCCTAACCACGGAGGGGGACAGACGGCTGAGTCCACACATTAGCAGGATAGCGGTGAGCAACTGCTCGTCCGTGATCCTCGCCAACTCAAGCCTGATCTCAATGACCGAACTACGTTCGGTGGATCTGGCGAACGTGGCGAATCTGACCCTGGTCAGACAAAGCTTCGAACTGTCGCAGTTTAGCTCGCGCACGCGGATCACCGTGCGGAACAGCAGCATCGACGTGATGCCGAGTTTCGTCTTTCGCGGCGACATCGAGGCGATCGCGTTCGAGAATGTGCGGATCGGCCAGCTGAGTGCCTTCTCGTTCGCCAATTTAATTCACACGGAGAACATACGATTGGAGAACTGCCGCGTCGAGACGACGGAGGCGCAAGCCTTTAAGAAATTCGACGTCGGCTACCTGCACGTGATAGACAGCACGTTCGGCGATCAGATGCCGAGTCGCACCATGAATGACATCGAAGTCTATCACAAGTTCATGTTGGACGGCGTGAGAGTGGGCGTCGTGAGGAGCAACGCCTTTATCGTGAAGGGCCCGCGCACGGTGGCGATACAGAACTGCGTGATCGACAACCTGGAGAGCGAGGCTTTCGACGTGACGGCGCACGGCGCCGTTATCATCAAGAACAACACCTTCGGCAGCATCAGCGTGGGCGCGTTCCTAGGCATACGCACGGATCGCGAGACCAGGCCGCCGTCATCGTCGTCGACGACGATGCACGACCTCATCTTCAAGAACAACAGCGTTAGGAACTTTGAGGAAGGCTCGCTGATGTTCGACCGCACGAGTTTCCGACCGGAGCTCGACAATCTTCTCATCTCGCAACCATGCGACTGCCAGATGTTACCCACGTGGAAGAACTATGTGCTCAACTACACGAACGTCTACTCGCGGTTCTACGCGAGAGAGAACTCGCTAGTGCCGCCGCAATCGCAACCGCAGGAGCCCATCAACGAGACTCCGGAGACCTTCCTGTGTCTGGACGGCGGGATGGACGGCGCGCCTATCACCTTTGCCGATTACGAGGCGCGTCACTGCTCGCTCGGCGGCTCCATGCTCGTCTTCATTCTAATCATCGTTGGTGCTATTCTCGCCCTGATAATAGGCGTGTCTCTGATCGTCTGGTGCTGTCGAAGGCGTCGACAAAACAACAGGAAAAAGTGGATCAGCGTGCCGACTAATGCACCTGACGTGGTCTCGAAGAAGAACGGCGTGATCGGCAGGGAAGCCGCGACGTCCGGCACGCCGGTCGACAGTAGGATAACGATGGTGGTACCGGACGGCAGATTGTACCGGGAGACGGAGTTTCATGTGATCGTCGAGAAGGCCGAGCCGCTCACAACCGAGTTGTAACGAGACGCCCCGGGCGGCTCGACGAGGAGGCCCACGACCGTCGCTCCCGTTGAAGAAGAACTCGAGTGGGCGGAAACGTCGAGCCGCTTTAGAGTGTACAAGCTGTGAGAGCTATACGAGAGACGCCGCGCGATCGGTGCCAGTGAACGACAGTAACCGTAAAAACTTAGACCCGATGTGCTCGGAGAACGTGAGAAGAGTCCTTCCAATGGAGAGAGGGACATTTCTCGAATGTTAATCGCGTGCGTAATATAGAGACTGCGTGAATCGTTGTCGCTTGGAGTGTAATAGAATGCGAAATGTACGCAGTCCCCGGAATTGTGTCCCATTTTTAATTTAATCGATTGTCTCTCCTAGTACAACGCAGTTCATAAGCTTCCATTCACATATCACGTGCAGCCGCCGATTATTCAGACCGCGTGTTCTTTTCATTCCCCCGAGACGTCCTTTACCTCGAAAGCGGTAACGGCAATTAAAAAGTTCTTTTTTTTCAGAACGAGTCGCAAATTCGGGTAATCGGTCGCCGCAGCTAGTTAAGTTTATCATTAAACTTTCGAAAGAGAGAGAGGGGCCAGTGTCGTAGAAGATGAAGCGAGATCCTCGTCGAAACGACGCTACTTACGAAGCAGAAGAGAGAATGAGAAGAGCATAACTCGTGTAGAGAAAACTAAATTCGCTGTCTTGCGTAAGATACGCGATTGGGCCGACCTTTCGCATTCCCGTTGCTTTAAGTTCATCGATCGATAGCGATAGCGCGGTTATCGACGAAACATTAGTGAACGTTTCGAGCGAATATCACGGTACGAAAGGACCAAAAAAATGGGATAACTACTCGCTCGGATAGCTGTGCCATTCCTGGAGTGACACAACACATAATTCGTGTCCACTCCATAAAAATTCTGATCTCTCGAACGAAAAAAAAAAAGCAAACAGAAGGACGGAGATGAGACTCTTCGCTTTCATATCAAAATCGTTCCAAACTATCGTTTTTTATAGAGAAGAAGGTTGATAGCAATGTAATAAGTTAAAGAAAATAAACCGGCAAAACCCATTCACTAAGATAAAAAATACCCCACACCTCATACTAGTGGCGAATTTATAAATTAATGGCATCTAGCGTTTAATAAATTATGACAAAGATTTTCAATTTCTCTTTTCAACTTTAAAGTTCATTATTTTGTCATAAATAATACTTACAATTAAAACAAAATTATTCTTTTCAAAACATAATTTTCAAGCTATAAATGCCTTTCCATGAATTTTATTAAATACAGAAACTTTTATATATTTTTCAATCAATTTTTGTTAATAGATTCTCTTGGAAACGTTAGCTTGAAGCCCTTGAAAATGTAAATCCGCCACTATTTCGTACGAAAATAGCGAAATCCGCCAAACCATAAAACCAGTGAGTAATATTTATACAATAAATTTTTAATTATATCATGCTGTATATATATAAATTCATTATTATGTTATTTTATTACTGCATTTATTATTCAAAGCAAAGACTTGCTATGAAACTTTGCGAGATAAGAAAAACTGTTGTTACTGTTATTATAATTTATATTTAATCTTAAGTAAGTCACGGTAATCAAAACGTTACGATTGACCCGCGGAATTTTTGCTGTGTGTTAATGTAACGCTGAAAAATTTTAGCGAAACAGATGATCTTACGAAACCAAACAAAAATAACTTCGAATGTACATCCCGCCATATAGCAATATTCTTCGACGCGTTTGATCTATGCGTGTGTATGAAAGCATTTTAAAAGACTTAATTGTGAGCGAACATATTCCTAGATCATAATCGATGAAAATAAATAAACGTTTTCCTACCCCTTTTTCCCTTTAATTACAAGGAGGCATATATTGCGACATCGATCTAATATTTTGATAATCATAAAAAGGCATTTCGCTGATTACGAAAGAAGAAGTAAAATAAAGCTTGTCGGAAACTGTAATATATCGTACGATTGAAATTGATTTATTAAACAGAAGGCCCAAACATTCGAAGCACTTGAAGACGGAGGTAAGCAACGCTTCGTCTCGGGCGCACGAAAGAAGAGAATTGAGCCTCGGAAAACTTTTTGTGCCTCTTATACTTGATAATTCAAACTCTGCCAAGGTAGGTTTTATTAGCATCTCGCTAATAATATCGAAAGATCAGAGTCCAATACGCCGCGACGTATGCAAACTGTATGCGCAGGTATGTATGCGAGTATACGTGTGTAATTATATCATTGTGGTGAACAAAATCAATTTATAATAGCATATATAGTAATAAATTATCGTGAGACTGTGATATAATGACAGCCGCTGACTGTATAATTTGTTTCGCATTGAACAACCGAAGGTACAATAAAGACGATATCAATAATGCATTTGCTAATCATATTAAGATTGTTCTCCAAGGAGATCACATGCTAATATTCCTTCAATTAATAGTATGTATACCGTTTATTATATTGGCGAGAATTAATTAAATTTTACTTATTCGTATTTTGAAGTTAATTGCAAATAAAAGTGATTATATTGCAATGACTAAATAAAGTCACATAAAATTCGAATTAACCAGAAATTATCCATAAATATTTTATATGTTTACGTTTCCGTTCTATCAAAATGCACTACTCATGTATGCCACCATAATTGGATAATGTCAGATATTCACGGATTTATGACCACGGTCTAGATTAAGACAACTTACAACACGCGGCAAATGATTAAAACATGTCATGTTCTCTCATTTCATTTCATAATCTTTGAAAGATAAAAAAAGAAACTGTGCATCACATATATTGATGTAAAAAAAACATGGAATTTTACATAAAAAATATAATGAATGTAATTATATTGATCAATTTTTTACATGACATAATAAAATTCTATCAAATTTCTATTACAGATATACAGTTTCTTTTTTTATTTAAATAATAAGATTGACATTAGGTACTTACCTGTATGGAAGCACGCCGTCGAGAGCCTGCGAAACTGTAGGTGGCGACGCAAGTGCGAATCCTCGTCCAAGTAATGCCGAATGTACGGAGAAAATCCTTTTTGCCGTTTCCTGCATCGACTCCATGTCTTCTTCAACCTCTTCCGCTAGAAATTGTACCACAGATCAGTTTACCGAGAGAAACCATATATTCTTTATATGATTGAAATAGTATAGAGATTTCTTTCTGAGATATCTTTTCAAAAATAGATTAACTAGAAATGTTGTTACATATGTTGAAACAATTCAAAGAATATAAATATTAGTACATTTATGTTCATACGTATTGATTTATTAACATGGAACACAGAAATTCAATCAGACTTACAGGATACTGGAGGTAACGATAAATTCTTCTTCATGAGACTTGCAGCGCATGCTCCTCCAAGAAAGGACAATTCAATTTCTAAATTTTTTAAACCATGGCTGGACGTTATCCAATCGTAACCGATAACTAAACACTTAAAGCCGTATGTGATAGAGCTCTCATTCTTCATATAATCGGATGCAGTTTCCAAAGAAAATATCACTTCATTTCCTAATCATCAAACAATTTATTGAGCGCATTATGTATTATATGTTTCATATATTTTTAATTAATGTTGCATATAAACATACCTGGTAACACAACAGCATTTTGCGGCCATTGACTTTGAACATTACTCAACTTATGTAATACTGGCCAATATAGAGGAGTATCTTCGCCCGTAATATTTGGAATTGTCCTGTAAGGATAAAAATTGCACACAAACGTAAAATATAAGCATATAATATACTTGTATATTATATAAAAATACGCAAGCATTTTATCTACCCTGCCGAGGAGTTGGGAATTATATTTGGTATATAAAGCTGTAAATAATCTTCTGGTTGTGAAGTTCCACATTCTGGAGTAAACTCAACAGTTAGCCATTTTACTGTTTCCGGAAAAGTGACTTTATAATACGATACTGTCGCTGGTTTATAAGGATGTTCGCTTTCTAGCCAAGTATAATGATGACTGGTAGTAACTGGAGGAGCAAAGTGTGATTGAGTTTCACTATCTTGGGATATTTGAGAAGTTCCCATTGTGGACAGTAAGTTTAAAGCTGCAACGTGTGGCAACATCTCTTGTATTAGGGTAAGGATTTGTACGCTGCTCTGCAAAATGCAAAACAAATTTATATTAAATATTTCTCTTATCACATTTTGTCAGCTAAAATGTTCATATTTTAAAAGTTTTCAAGTTACTTACTCTAGGGTCTGATGTGGCTAAAGGACTAATATGTGCCATTACTAGTGGCAAGAGAGTCGTTACAAAAGTTGCATTACCAAGGACTTCATTAGCTATTACTTCTTCCGCTCTTTCTCTTGCCAGAGAAAAAATTTCGTTCGATCGTTGAATGATCGTTGCCGTCATGGCAAGAGTGCATTTTCTTGCTTGCACTTCTGCCATGGCTTTATTCGTATGTTGCCCATCGGAATCTTGCGGGTTTGAATAGTATAAAATATGTGGTAGTTGACCTCTAGTTTGTGTTGTGCCTGCAATAATATAGCATGTTAACACACTCTACAAATTGCATAATATTGGACGATACTTTTTTCAAATGTAAATGTCTATAGATTTAACATACCATTAAAGCTTAGAGAACAAGCCGTAAAGGTAAATGTTGTACCATCGGCTCCTTTAACAACGCTTAAGCCACCGTCACCATTACTAGTTCGTCCTCCACGGTTCCGTAGTCTAATAGCATACTTAACATTCTCTTTTATGAGCACTGGTTTGTCAAATTTTAATTCTACTATGTCATTAATACAGTCATCTGGTCCAAAGGATCCTCTTGTAAAATCTAAACTACTCCAACGTTGAGTATGTGATGGATCATTACCAGTATTATTTTGCTAATATAATAAAATGATCATAATTAATATTGTAGAATTTAAATTTACAAAAATATGACAAAATATTTTTATATTACTTACATCATCTAGTAATTCCAATTCATAATCATATACTCCCGCACCGCCATAGATACCAACACCAGCTATAAGAATGCCCGGTCTATCGACGGAAAAGCAAATAGCGTCCGGAGAACCATTACCCGTATTCCATGATCTTGACTGATTTGTTCTTGTAAATCTTGATGGCGTCGTATACATAAGTCTACCGCAAGCTGCTTGCAGTTCATCTTCATTTCCGCTCGATTGTGCCGCCAATTCGGCGATCACTCGCGCTAATAAATAACAGCAATGAAGGATCAATTCTGGTAGAGACTGAGTTTTTTCTCTACAAAGGTTTTTCTTGACTGGTATCAATATCAGATCCAACAATCTATCGAGTACTTCACGGAATGACCAATTCAAGATTTCCTTTCCGGAGCTTTCCACTTGGGATTTGTAACTGATTTGTTCAACCAAAATCGGATACTGATGACTCTCCGTCGAATTCATCATAAGTAAACCAGCATTGTCAGATGGGCTAAGCTGTCGCTTCACACTATCGCTGTTGTCCATGATGTTGCTCAAGATTGGAAACGTACATCTAAGTCGTATCGTCGAATTGCACAAGGAAGCCAGCACAGCCGAAAGGAGACGATCTTTTGAGGTGGTGCCTTGTTCTTTATCAATATCCGATAATAACTCACACAAAGAGGTCCATTTAAGATATGCGGTAGGGTAAAACGCATGATAACAAGCTACAAACGTTTTGTGACATTCGTCCAGTATGCTGTTTGTCATCTTATTTCCCAGAGTATTAGAACTTTTGTTAGATCGCGTTTTTCCTTTACTTTTCAGAGTAATCGGTAAAGAATCGGACAAAATTTGACGCAATAATGCCCGTACTTCGCCTATACATTCCGCCAAGCGCACCGATTCAGGAGGGGTCTTCTTAACGGCATGATTAGGATAGATTTCATTGGTATATGTTCTAAGCAGTCTTAAACTGGCTTTGCTTATGTACACCAATCGCTCCATTTCAAGCATCGCGTGAGTCGATGATGCGATATGAACGGCCACGTCTGCCAATGTCGCTTTCAATGTGTTCCAGCTCCATTGAAGAAGAGATATCAAGGATTGGAAGCATTCCTTTGTGACAGTCCTACTGAATTCCCTCTTCAGGACATAGACAGGTTCAATTTGATCTCTCTGCCTGTTTGTTGTTTGATTTTCAGGTGTAATAACGCGGTATAATAACTGCGGAATCTGCCCGGCATTAACATCGGTGCCATTGTTAGATCTTTTAGAAGATTTGAAATAAAACATGACCTGATCTTCCGCTGTGACCATTCCTTGCCCACCAGAACCGCAATCGCTGGAAGGTCCGCCAACTTTAGCCCACGCTACGTACCATCTGTTTGCTTGCAAGGATATAGGTTCGTCAAACAATATCGAATATTTCTGTCTCGGACCACATTCATATGGAATCTCTTCTGTCTCTGCGAGAAGTTCACCATCGTTCTCTTGATCTCCACCGTCAATTCCAATATCAAACAGTTTGATTTTCGCAGTATATTCGCCTCTACCGCCAAACAAACCATAGCCTCCCAGTACAATATCTGTATCAGGCATAAACCTAATCGCTTCAATCGAATGAGCAGAATAACCCCATCCTCCTCCGTGGCTTTCGAACCTGCTGACAGTGGCATAGTCTTCGCGGCTGTAAACCTTGCCATGCATTGATTGATTGCATTCGTTTTCTTCAACTATCAATAAGTTTTCATCTTGAGCTTGCGTCAATGTATCCAGACAAGCTAATAAATGCATCGCTGCTTGAGACCGCGTTACAAAACAAGTCGAAACAACAGGAAGCGCCAAACCTGGATTGAGTATGGAAGCCTCCAAACCAGGTATTGCTCTAGCTTCCGTTGATATTATATTGTACAAGCTTATTTCATTATTCGCCGAATTAAAGGTCCAAATAACGTTGTACAAAGGATCCAAGCATGCTGCGCAGTTACTGAAATCGACCTGATCCATACCGCTATAACTGTTGCACGTTCCATCGCGTTTGCTTATTACCAGACTCTTGAAAGAATTCGCGTGCTCATTCTGATGAGGGATCAAGATGATACAATTTTTATTCGCCATAACAGTACTCCTCGTCAAACTAATTGAATTTATTTCGTCTATCTTAACATAAGTTTGATCACCAGCGGCTCCGATCCACGTCGCTCGTCTACCCCATCGAGGACCAATATTTGGCACTACATTTGGAAAGCTGTGCCACGGTTGGGAGCGGTCGGTACGACGATTTACCTGAGACGTAGCGTTCGTAGATTCATTCTGACCGTTCCACCAATTCATGCCGAGTTGTCCCTTTTGGTATGCACCGAACGTATAAACTTCTCCCTTTGACGTGAGTATAACGGTATGATTGCTCCCAGCAGCCACTTGAGTAGCAATAGTTGGCAATTTAACTTGTATCGGCCCCGCATGTGCTACTAAATCTCCAACGCCTAATTGACCATATATGTTACTACCGAACGTATACACTTCTCCGTTTTGCAACATCAACACTGTGTGATGCAAACCACAGGACACTTGAATCACAGGACTTTCGCTAGGAATAGGAACTCTGGCCGGTGATATACTGGCAATTCTCGCCGCATCCCCTCGCTCCACATCGCTGCCACCGACACCTTCCTCAACCGTGAGATTAACTCCCAATCCCAATGCCATCTTTTCCGGAAATCCCTTTTGCACGATACTGGGGCCGGCTACACGCTGATTATTCGACACCTTGATTTTTACTCCATACTTGACAGTACTCGGTCCTGCTTTGCTCCTTTGCCGTTGCTTTATCTCACCCAATCTTCTCTGCAGATATTCTCGGAAGTTGGAGCCCGATATGCCGTTGCTGCAACTCTTTCTCGCACACGTACGACAGCATCCGCATTCCGCACATCCGCTGTCTCCTTCGCCACATCCACATTCTTGACCGGGATTCCGATCGGGACGTATACTACTCAGACATGATATGCTATAACCGGTACATTCTCTGCATATCGTGCAAACCATACAAACGCGATGTCTCCACTGATGTTGTCCCGGAGGGCACATTCCTCTCGTTTCTTCCCAATCTTCTACAGGATCTACACTCTCTTCTTCGGCTATTATCAATTCATCTTCCCCTGTACCCATTTCCATCGCAACTACCGACATTTCTTTATTCACAGTGTGCACCGTTGTAGAATCACGACCACATTGTCCCTTATTATTTATACCAAACGTATAGAGATGTCCTTTGTTAGTTAACGCGGCGGCATGAGCCTTCCCTAACGAGACACGAGTTATACACACGTCTCTTAAATCGGTAACTAATCCTGTCACTGGATCGCTATGTAGCGTATCTTTGCCGAACATTAATAAAGAGCCATCTTTCGTGACTAAAGCAGTAGATCCATTATTACAAGCAGCATCCACAATAAACTGACCTTCCACTTTTGCCATTTTCTTTGGTTTAACTGGTTTTGGTTGTCTACGAGCTTTATCTTAAAATAAATAGTAATTTTGTTATTATAGATTAAAATATTATCTATATGTACATACTTGTATATAAACTTACTGCTGTCTCCATCTTCTCCACGTCTAGCAGTGCCAGCAAATAGAACAGAACCATCCTCCATGACTATAACGACATGTTGACCATCATGACCTGCTGCAAAGTGCGTAATCCTTGGACTTTTACCAAAAGTAAGTTCCAACCACCTATTAGGCCTTGTATTGCTCTTCATGCCTAGGCAAGTTCCTTTCCCGCTATATAATAACTATAAAAAAAATATTCAATTCAAGATCAAATTAAATATGTAACGTTTACACATGAAATATTGAACCGTAATAGCTATTTGAAATATCTCCTCTCGTAATACTTACTTTTCCAGACACCGTTTTAAGTAAGCCAAATTCCTTGGTTGCTGTAACCATTGAAATTTCATCATCACAGCCCGGATTCAAAGTATGTATGGCTTGTTCTTCATCAAATGTTGCATATCCAAATATATCTACACATTTTCTTGCCAATTTCAGTGGTAACTCCGACGCAACTGTCACGGGATTACTCAACGTATTTATAGTACGTACTACGAAACCTTCCTGTTAAGAAAAAAGATAAAAAAAAATTAATAAATATTTCAAATAATAATACATTTGTAAGGAATCAAACTAATTACATCTTTGCCAGCAGTTATCATTCCTAAATTTTCACCGTCAGAAAACATGACAGAGGATGACCAATCTTTTCCTTCCAGCACAGCAATTCCTGTTACTATAAGCGTTTCTGCATCGATAATTAATAACTCACTCTGTTTTCTAGGTGCACATTTAAAATATAATGAATTCTGTAAACAAAACTTTGTATAAGTGACACAGAAATAAACTATAACATTAGTGAGCATTAATGTGCAACTAACATTAGCATAACCAAGCCATCCTATTTCCGTCGGATAAAAATCTGCTTTATGTACGTATATATGTCCCCATATTGTACCACTGTGGCCACTACCAATTTTCAGTAAACCACGAGATGTGTGAAGATATAAATACTTTCCATCGCTCACAAAACTACGTTCATTCAATATCATATTATTCATCTCATTTGGTAACTTAAGCATAGAGGTATATATCTTGGAACACTTAGGAACGCCATATGTAATCCAATCTGGTCTCATGAGTTTGCCTAACAAAACAGCATGAACACTTCTCTGTAAAGACGTTAACACACATGGCATCTGAAATACAAACAATTAAATTTTATGATATATGTATTATATTGTGCAACAAATCAATATAAAATTACATGTTAAGATACCTGAATATTTTGTATCGCTAACGCTCTAGGAGACATAAGCAGAGCAGCTATCGCTGCCAACAGCCGTCCAGTATCGCCTCTGACTACAACAAGACTCAATAAACAAGCACAAGCAACAGCTGTCAAGTGACTGCCGTCATTGGCAGCGGCTGATTCAGGGCCGTGAGAAGTTGCAAGATCCAGCAACAGATCAAATAGTGGATCTAAAAAAGATCAATTATTGAAAAGTTTTGTTTATCGAAAAGATTAATTATTTAAAGATACAAACCAATGACATCATCTGGTTCTGATTTGAGGCCTTCTGGTAATTGCCCTTGTAAAACATCCAATAAAGCCGACAGTGCTTTTGTACATAAGATTGGATCGATTGTTCTACTCTCCCGCATCAATGTAAAAACACTTCTTAAACCGATACCTACAATCTTTATTTAAAAAAAAGTTGTTACAGCTACATACGTTATATAAATATGTATTATATAAATGTTACAGTACAAAAATATTAAATAAAATTATAAACATCACAGTAGTACATGAAAAGCAAAATTAAAGAAATTAATTTTGATCTGCTTTTACCTTTGGTAAATTTTGTATAGTCGATATCCTATCTTCATCATCGCTTTCTGTATCTATAGTGTCGCTAAGGTCTGGTGGTGGAGAATTACAGTTTGTCGCTCTATAAATCTCACTTGACAATTTTGCATGTTTTTCTAAAATAGCACTTCTCACGCTGGCAAACACAGCAAATGCTGAGGCATTACAAGATGTTTCTATCTCCGGTGGATTCGTGTAATTTAATTCGCCATTTAAATCAATCTATACATATACACAAAATGTGTCAATATATGTTTTATCTAAAAAATTACAGATAAGAAAAGAATTAATTTTTTGATACCTTTTTCTTGTCTCGCTTGCGAATAGCTTTATTTTTTTTACACTTCCTCCATTCTCCCTTATTCCTAGAAGACATTATTATAATTTAATTTCTTATTTAATGTGATTGGTATAAAACATAACAAACGTATTTTACTGAGTAATTTTATTTCAATTATAATAAAGTTGTTTTTTTTATAAATAAACGTAGTAATTAAATTATAATTATACATAGTATCAAGATATTACACAAATATTTCTACTTATTTTATTTAAAAAAACTTTGACAAGTACTCTATATACATGATTAAAAATTTTAATAATGTAGATAAATACGACAAGGAATACCACTACTACACTCATAACGGAATTAATAAGTCATTCGAAAGATTCGGCTAAAGAACAAAAGGGAAGAACCGGGCAAACCGATTCTTAATAAACAAAAAATTTGAGGTTACGTTCTACTCCGCGAAACGCCGATGCGCATAACGTGACAATTAAAAATCCCCTTCGTTCCTACGGGGAAACACGTTACGCGATTCCGCCGTAACGTCGGCCGGCTGAAAAGCGCGGAAGAGACCGATCGGCGACTTTGTCGCCGACGACGGCGTCGGGTAAACAAATCGCGGGAGAGGTTATACGTCACACTCTGGTCGCACCTCTGCGCCTCGGCGACGTTCTTGAAGAGATCGTAAAAACACTTTGCGTAGCTCTCGGGCTCCGGCAGCAGCCGCTCGTTGTCCCCGGACACCATGGTTCGCGCGAAACCCCCCGATGCATATGAGTCACCAAGTCATCTTCGTGACACTATTGATCGTTGACGCTCGCTGGCCGCTTGCCCCATGTGACAACGCCACGCATCGCCCGGGGAATCCTGGAAAGCGGTGAAAGACCAGCGCGTGTCGTGCGGTGACGTCCGGGACTCGCACGCGCGGGCCTCCCCCCAGCGATCTTGTACTCGGCGTGTGCACTGCCACTGCCGTGTGCCCCGCGCGCTCGACCACGGAATTCAAACGCGCGACGTCTTCGCTCCGTTCCGCGCGTAGGTTCGCTCGTGAACGCGGCGGCCGTGCCAGGCGCGACTACGCATCTCGCGCCGCGAGACTTCGATTATCGAACGGCGTTATCGCGCGCTGAGCGAATAACCGGCGCGAATTTCGTAACCGCCGCGCCAAATGTCAGCGTGTTTACGACGCGCGTCAAACACGTCACGCGTATGTTTAGCGATTTTTTGTTTTTTTGTTTTTTTTTTTTTACGAGCGACGCGGCGAATCTCTCGAATCCCCTGTATACGTATTGTTTTTTCACGCCATCCGCGCGCACGTCACGTTTATTTATAAAGACTGTCACAATCGCGGACGCAGAAACGGCACGAGAAGACTCGCGCGATAAGAGTTTATCGGTTGTATGTCGAGGAATCGGCCGCCGGCACCGTAAATCTTGATCGCTCGCACGCACGTACTTACGTCAGCGGCCCGACTTTTCCGTCCGTCTCGCGCGAGGAATCGAGGATGAGAAAGGAGTCGGCCGTTTATGATTAACAGCTCATTTATCGACCGCGGCGGACGGCCGAAAGTCCTCGCGACGGGAAATGAGTAGAGTCCGCGACGCGCGAGATCTCTCGGGCTCTCAGTCTCACTGATCTCCCCGTACACGCGTGCGTTTCGCACCGCACGCACAAAATGTGATACGGCACAGGTATACGCCTCGATAACGTGTCACGTCGAGACCGTACCGTGGGGGGGGCCAATCGTAAAATCTGCCGAGTATGAGCGAAAAGCACTCGCTACCGTGGAACGCGAGAATGGCAGAGTAATATCAAAACGCGATAAGGCGGCATACATGTCTCGCTTTTTGTGCTATATGGTGAGATTGCCCGTTGTGTAGGATAGCAGGAACATAACCTCAAAGACCAAGTTCCGACTCCTGATTTTCGTTTCGATGCTGAAGCGTTTTTTAGTCGTGCGATATCCCGAGAGATTTACTTTCGGCGCAATTATTCCTTCAGTCGAGACATACAGTAAGACGCATATCTGTACCTTTTCAAAAAAATTTACGAAAAAGCATCCAGTCACGTATTTTGGATTAGAGTAAACATATCTCGGTTTTTATCTAATCTTTTCAATTTTTTGTCCCGATAGAGCGGAAAGCGGAGGAAGCATGTATGAGTAAATATGGTTTATCAGCTGAAAGCGGCAAGTTTTAATTAAGAAGACTTGACTTTAAACACTTTACATTTAACTTGCATTTAGTTATAAAAATAAGTTAAAGTTATGCGGATAAGCAGATAAAAGACGCTTACAACACTATCATTACGTATATGGTAAAAGGATATGACTTATCATGATATCATCTTTTTGGTAAGTGGCGGTAATTCTTGGGTGCACGCTTCGCAAAGCGGCGTTTGTTATTCGAGTTCTGTTTTCAGCCTAGTCAAATGCGAGATTTGATAGTACGATTGTATCACTGTTCAGTAAATGTAACCTAAGTAATAAGCAATAACTCGCGAAAGGAACTCTAATAAGTTAGTGGGAATGGGCAATTGTTTGTGTAAAGATACTCCAGGGATATACGACATTGAGACATATGGCAGTAGCAATCATGCAGAAACTCAGAATACCATAATACCAGAACCGAGTATAAGTATAGTTTCGTGTAGCGATTCAGCATCCCCTTCCTTTAAATTTCCTACATCGTCGCACATTGACAAACTCGTGCTGGAGACCCTTGGAAGTCTCGATACTCTGGTAGACAAGTAAGTAATAGACGATAATAACGTGCATATAACACGCATGGAATGTATTAATTTGATTCTCGTATCTACATGCTTTGTTGCATGTATTTAGTGATCATGAGCCACCGCCAGCAATGTTAAAATTGAACGCCATTGCGGACAAGGAAGATGGCTGGATACAAGTTGTTAGTTCTATGGTCAATGTTATTCCAATGACAAATCCGTTGGGTCCTTCGGTTATAATATTATTGTTAGATGATTGCCCTTTACCTTCAAAGGTTGGAATTTATTTGTTATATTGCAAAAATTAAAGCAAGAGCAGCAATATCGCGAATCCTCTTTCTTTGTGTTGTAGGATTCTGTGCTACGATTATCACACATGTTTCAATTGTCTCAAAAACTTGGACAAATACAAATTACAACTACGCAGCAACGCAATATATGCGTAGTACTTGGTTGTATTGCAGAGAAACTCGCTGGCCCTAGTAGTATTGCGATATTATCTGACGCTACTTTAGATTATCTAGTTTCAAATTTAGTATGTTATTTATCTAATATTAAAATGCAACAGTATCAATGTTCAGTAATTTTCAACGTAATTTTATTTTTTTTAGCGAAAAGATGTTGAACCTTATGTAATGTTATATTCTTTGATAGCACTAGAGAAGTTCGCACAGACAAGTAAGAAAGATATGTTGGTAAATTATTAAATATTTTTTATCATGACTAATGATTATTTATGTGTCAACAGGTGAAAATAAGGTAACTATTAAGAAACGTCTTATGGCGGAAAAACAAAATCCATTACTGGAATTGGAGAAATGGGCTATGGAAACACACTATATACGTCGGCAAGTTGGTTTCTGTGCACAATGGTGTTTAGATAACTTATGTAAGTATAATCTCATCAAATTTATCTCCACTATCTGCTTTATTTATTAAGCAACAATATTAGATTTAATCAATCTTTTTTTCTTTTTAGTCTTAATGGAAGGTAGAAAATATTCCCACGACTCCGTTGATGTGACGGGTATTAATGTAATGTTAAATACGAAAGATGTAAGCGAGTACCTGAAAATATCACCTAACGGTTTGGAGGTAGGTGTCTTGTTATACTACATGTTTTTTTACTAAAGATTATATTATCATTTTACTGTAATGATAATTTTTTACTATTTTAGGCACGGTGTGATGCATATTCCTTTGAAAGTGTACGATGTACATTTCAAGTAGATTCAGGAATATGGTACTATGAAACTTTGATAATAACTACAGGAGTTATGCAGATTGGGTGGGCCACAAAGGACAGCACGTTTCTAAATCATGTAAATATCCACATTTGAGAATATTTTATATTTTTCATTTGCAGAATTATTGTATGTGTTTGTATATTGTTTATTGTATATTATGTACTATTATCATAAAAATTATTTTTTTATAGGAAGGATATGGTATAGGAGATGATGAATTTTCTTTGGCCTATGATGGCTGTCGCAGACTGATTTGGTATAATGCACGAAGTGAAAAATTTCACGACAGACCATGTTGGAAATCTGGTGATATCTTGGGTTGCTTATTGGATTTAAACAAATTAGAAATAATATTCTCCATTAATGGAGTACCACTTAAACCATGCATTCAAGTATTCAAAACAGTAAGGTACATATATTTGTCTTTTTTTTTCATATATGTTATGAATGTTCTAGCAAAATTATAACATCTACTGTTATTTTTAGGTCTGGATTCTTTGCAGCAGCTAGTTTCATGTCATTCCAACAATGTCTATTTAATTTTGGACATAAACCTTTCAAATATCCACCTACTGATCGAGAATTTCAAAAATTTAATGACTATGCTACTTTGAAACCAGAAGACAAAATCATACTTCCTAGGCACATATATCTAGATCAGTTACGAAGACTTAGTGTTAGGGAAGATTCCTGTACATTATGTTTCGATCAGAAGGCATCAGTGAGGTTACTGCCATGCAATCATAGGTAATATCATTATGGGTTAAATTCGAATTTAACATTAAAACAATTTTATATAAGAATTTACATAAAACAATAATTGATTTATTTTTACAGAGGATTTTGCCAAAGGTGTTCAAAACAGTTGATTGAATGCCCCATGTGTAGGGCTACCATTGAAGAAGTAGCCTCAGATAACATATGACATCGATCATCTCATATCAATATTTACAAATTATTTCATTTCTTTGATGTCATGCAATTTTTATGGAAATATCACGAGATAATCATAACTATAGATAGTCTGCGCCGTATATTGTATACAGTTATCACGTGTCACATAGTATTTTTCTCTATGCAATACAATGCATTAATAAATAAAAAGAACTACAAATTAATTATAGAAGAGAGAATTCCGTGATAGTACATTGCAAAGATTTGAATAAGTTTCTACTTTAAAAATCAAAGATCTTAAAGATCGATGCATAAGCAAATGTTTTGCAAAGACAAAACATTCTCCTTTTCCATACTTCTCTATACTTTTTCTACTACATAGATTTATAGTCAGATATTTTGTGATTTAAATATATTGTTATGAACATTAACTTCAAGAGATTAAAAGTATAAATGGCTATATACTAAATTAATATAATTAATGAGTAGAGAAACAAATAGATGCGAGAAAATTGCAAATCAGAAAGCGAGCATAAATCAGTCGAGAGAACTTAAAGTCCATGTGAAAACATTACATATAGGCACTTTCAGTGACATATGTATTTATTATAAAAAATGTAAAAAAAACTTATTACGTTGATTGGCATGATATCGAATACAATGATTATTCTATAGATTGTGTTTAAAAATTCTCGCTTTAAAACTTATGACTGAATCATAAAATTCGAAAGGTTATTTATTCACTAACTCGAAAATATATTTCCTCTATTAGACTTACAAAAGTTCAGATTATATCTTCAAAATATTTAAATTCTTAATAAGTTGTGTAAGTGAACATTTACAACTAGTGATCTAAATAATGTAAGTTTATCTTTAAGGAATTGTGAAATAGTATATATTATATATCAAAAGTACCACCACATACCACCACATACATACACATATATTCTTGGGAAGATATAAAGAGAAATTTAATGTTTTATCATATATACATGTATTTTGCAAACTTTTTTTATAAAATCTTATCTTTTCGTTATCAATTACCTCTCCCATTATTCTATTTAATGCAAATAACACCTGATATTTCATTCAATAGAGAGTTTGATGTTTAAAAAAATTATTTTTTAATCATTTTTTAACGATAATGTATGGTTTCACTCAGTATCAAGATTAAAAATAATAATATATTCTGAACTTTCTAAAAAATTTCATATTTTTTTCTCTTATATTTTATTTAATAATATAATTGTGAAGAGTATTATATATTTTATTATATGCATATTTATAAATTACTGTTTAATCATATGATTGTATTAAAACAAAGTCATTAAAATCTAATTTTAGATAAAAATATTGCTATTGCTGTCTTATTCGAATTCTATATTGTTAAAAAAATATTAATATAAGAAACTATAAATAATTTACCTGCATTGACATATTATAATTTTTACAGTCACGCTTCACATTAGAACAATCCATGTCTGTATTATCAGCCTCCGAGTTTCTATTTGAAAAAATGATCTCAATTTAGAATTAGATGTAATACTGTCATCTAAAATTTTTTTTCTAAAATAAAAAATGATCACGATCACTACTAATTGATACTAATATTTCAATTCACTTGTGCGCATAGTGAATTTGCAAAACATTCATCGTACAAATAATACTATAATCGCATGGATTTTATTTGACAAAACTGTCGCACAAAATTATCATTTACAATGACAACAGAATTATTACATGTATGTACCTATGATACAGTTGCCTTAATCCACATTCTTATAGAAAATTGGATATATTTTATCTAATGGAATTAAACATAGGAGTAATTAAAACTATTTAAATTCTCATGCTATATTAAAAAAAAAAAAAGAATCGTTTTTCGAGACTCTCTCGAAAGAATGTTTTCGCATGTTTCTAACGGAAATCTGCATTTATCGAAATACGTTGATTTCAAAATATGCTACAATAATTGATTTCGATTGACAAAATGGTTTCGACAAAGAGAAGCTTGAAAATAGATGTACGTACCAGAGAGAAACCTGAGAGCAGTTATCCCGGTCTTTTTCGGCCAAATGGAACCGTGGTGGAACCGATATTTGACCTAGCGTCCGCGTCAAACGTGGATGTAGAATTACGTGCGCTTCTGTGCAAGGTGTGTCACCGTGCTACAGCCACTTTTTCACCATGTAGTACATGTGCAAGTTTTATAAGTTTTAAAAGATTACGATTTATCAATATACCAACGTTCTTTTTGTTTCTGACTGATAATGGTCTTGTAATTTGATAAAAATGATCGGAAATCCAATATATTATCCAATTTGATATGCAAAGGAGATAGATTTGACTTGCGACGGGTAAACATACTCGTGTTCAGATTGAAATTTACATTGATAAAATCCGAGGGCGGAATATAACATTTTAGTTGTGATAAATATCAACGATATTGCGAATTATGGTCAATACTAAAATATTTAATCAAATTGGGTATTAGAGTTGGAGCTGTAGCTTAGTCAGGATATATTTTAAACCACATCTTGTTATTTCTGTGATAGCACAAAATCTCGTTTTAAAATCTTTTTCGTTATAAATCTCGTTATAAAAATAAGAATATTCAACTTTTACTCTGATACTGCGATACTACGTGCGAATTTTCGCTGTTAAAGGAGAATTACTGGATTATACATCTAAAAAAACATTTGAGGCAGAGAATATCAGAATGTTTATACACAATATTGTTTTGTAGGCCTACAAAACACAATATATACCGGTATATAGAAATGGAGGGTACCTGATGCGAGGAATATACCATAGTAATTGTAATATTTACAAAATTAGCGTAATAATTTATTATAAACATCAGGACCGATGAAATCTGCAATTAAATTTATTCTAACGTAAAAGTAACGTAATGACTAAGCTTCTCGCCAATATTCTATCCCTTGTGTATGTTACATTTAAATTTATTTCAATTTATGACAATAGTCTTTTAATATTTATGTAATATAAGCAAATATATTTGGGAACTGTTGTAATAATACAATTCTTTATATGTGTATATCGATATAAAAACGCATTCTATCCAATATTTCCGACACGCATGGTAGCAGTTTTAATTAAAATCCGTTCATATAAAATTTACTTATTATTTTACTATTATTTTACTAATTAAACATTATTTTAAAATATTTTAAAAATGTGAAAACCAATCGTAGTTGAAGTTGTCACCACTTTCGAATTTCTGTCGTCATTCCGTGGAACGCAACCGACGCAAGAGGGACAATCTCGAGCTGAACGGTATCGCGACGTCGTTAATCACTAAATATAATCATCGTTCATTTATATTTATATCTTGGAATATTCGAGATCCGCGCAATGCGGATTTGCTCGTAAAACAACGAAATTTTGTCGAAGCTTCGCATAGCGATCAAAATCTATGGCGCGAGCGTACTACAGGGAGATGATGGTCGCGCGCTCCGCAAACTGTACACCTTTAATTTTAAATCGTATTCAATCGTTCGTAATTAATGTATGTATGACGAAAGAATAATTACTATCGACTATTTAATCTATTCACTTTATTATACAGAGAATTCAGGTAATTTGTTGGACAAAGCGCAAAAAATGCGCGAGCGCGTAGTATTCGAAAAAAAAATTCACGCAGCTTGCGGAATACTAATAATAATGTATAGTTTTATACAATTTTACATAAGATTTACGTAAGAGTTTGAGGACTATGCATATTATTTTAATTAATTAATTTTCGCGGAAAGTTGCCGACGTGATTCTTTTACATTCGCAGGAAAAATCTATCGCGATAATTTAAATGTCATTTGTACATACATTATCGTTATCATTATTAGATTGACAATTTGAAGTACAAATAATTGATTCGAGCGATGGAAAGCTGTAACATAAAAATTCGTGATATATTGAAAATATTAATATTCAGCGTAGCACGAGCCGCTCGACGGCGCGTCGCACGGCGCTCCCCCCCTCAATCTTCGGCGGCGCTCGGCAGCGGCGGCGCCAAATTGGCGGGAACGCGCCGCTGACTCGGCAGTTCCCGCGTATTCTTCCCGCGCTTTTCCCGCGTAGCAGACGTACCGAGCGTTAACCCACTTGATCGGCCGTCGAGCTCACAGGGATCAAAGCTTCGTTTACCATTAAGTGATTTATCGACAATGGACAAAAAGTGAATGTAGCACAGATATACACCATGCACGAAAGCGATTTATCGACAATGAACGTGGCCACGTAGTTCTACATCCACGTTTGGCCCGAATGCTAGTCCAACGATCGGTCGAAAAAGGCCGGGATGGCTGCTCTCAGCAGGTTTTCTCTCTGTGCGTACATTTTAGAATGAATATGGAACCCGTCCACTGGCGCCTCTATGTGCACGAAACGTGCATATTGAACTACGTAGTTACGGATATTTCCGATAGATAACATTCTATGTGTACAATACGATTCCATGTTATATACACGATTGTTTGATTTTATGCTATGTCCACAATTGCACAACAATGCATTATAAAAATAATAATTAAAAATAGGAATCATTTAAGTCTAAAAAAGACGTAAAACATATTTTTTAAAAGTTTCAAATGCACTCTTTATTTAAATTTCTATTCTACAAAATAAAAAAAAATCGCAATGAAGATCAAATATAATGCCATTAAAACTGTTCATGTTGCTTGTACTTTTTGCATTAAAAATCTTCTTTCTTTTTAATATCCAATGTTAGATTTATCTCATTTTAATTGCAGAAATTTTCGGGAATTTCAAGCAAATACGAACAAATTTATTCTTAAAACATTTATAATAGAAAAATACAAGTACTAACTTTTTTAAATTATTCCGTTTTGACTGAATATAATTAGGATAGAAATTTTGATTTCTTACAGCATTCTTTGCCTATATAAGACGAGGTAGATACATTTGGTTTTGAAAATAGAAAAGTAAACAATCCGAATGCAAACTATATATAAAATGAACAAATGACTATTATAATATGTGTCAATTTGAAATATGAACGTGATTGTTTACGAGTCATTAAATGATTTTTATCGGTAATATTATTTGTATAATGAACTTTAAACAGATTAATTACATGGACAAGCCTATTAAAATAAAAGCCAATTTTGAAGTATGAATATGAATATTCATTTTGAATCTTCATATATTTTTACTTATATACATATTTATCTTATCAATATGAATGTCCAATTAAGTGATTTTCAAAAAATCGTATTACGATATATTTTAAACGTGTTGATTATGTGAACGAGTTCACATTGTGATTGTGCCGATTTGAAATATGATTATGAATGTTTATTTTGAATCTTTCATATAAATATTTTTTATATGTTTTATACAAATACGCGATAATTTCGTCAAATGATCATAATATTATTTGATTTAAAATGGTTTAATTATGTGAATGAGTCTATTGAAATGTGCCAATTCTGAAATATAAATGTAAACATTCATTTTGAATCTTTTATACGCATATTTTTATTTTTACATGTATTTTATCAATAAGAATGAACGAGAATTTTATCAAATGATCTTTGACCGCAATATTATATATACGATAAATTTTAAACAGATTGATTATGTGGACAAGTCCATATACAACACAATAATCACAATGCTATTTAACATTTGTTTGAAAACTATATTTTCCGTTTTGTATACCTAAATTTTTACAAGTCTATTTAAATCTTTATACAGAAAATCGAACAGCGATAAACAAGCTTGCTAAAATATGTGAAAGCGTTCTAACTCTTGTCGCGAATTCAAATGCTTATGTCTCAATCCAGGTAATAAGCTGACTACAAATCAGATAACCAGTAAAATAATGTTTTTGACGACATTTCAACGTCAAAATGACGTCAACTTGCTACCTGGGAAATTTTTTCTCGATATTGAAATATTCTGCCGCGCGCGATCGTTTGGCTTTCCAGTGGCTCTTCGGTTCGGAACGTGGGGCGTGATCGCTTCGCGAAGAAATCGCGAATTTTGTCATTAAAAGAGCCCAACGAGCGCGAGTTTTTGTCGGGAGTGCCGATCAAAATGACGGGCAATCTCTGGAATGTATCTATTCCTGCGGACCTTTGCGAACGACGCCGTTTCGCCGATCGCGAATCGATGCTGCAACGTATTTTGAAATCAGCGTTAATTTCCGGTAGTGTAGATTCCCATGTCAATGGCATGCGAAAATGATCTTTACCCTTTTTCGAGACTCGAAATGTGTGTGGCGTACTTTTCGTTAGAAGTAACCTCAAAGATATAAACCGTCATAATTATATCATGCGTTTGTACATACAACGCCAAAGGAAAATCCGCCACAGTCTGTTGCGTATAATTTTCCGTGCAACGAAAATCCGCCGCTTGGTCGCTATGATAGTTTTCCGCTGTATTTTGGTTCGGAAGGCGGAGTGCGATCGTTCCGCGACGCGATCGTGAGTTTTTACTCGTTGAAAGTTCCGAACGGGCGCGAATGTTATCGGGAGTGCCGATTAGAGTGACGGTCGATCTCCGAAATGTGTTCATTAGTTTAGCTCTTGCGGGTTTTTGCCATCAACGCAGTTTCGGTCGCAAGCGACGCGGTATCGAGATCGGCGTAGTTTCGGTGAGTATAAAATTCGATACGACAGCCTTATGCTTACTTAAACAATTCATATATTTTGCTGTGTATTTTTGTGTACGGAGATTACTTGGCCCGTAATTACAAGAGTGTCAATTGAAATAATCACGATAAAAATTGGCAGTTATTCCAATTTTTTTTCCGCCGACATTCGCGGCGTCATCTTTCGTATCGAGACGAGGGCGGGAGCGATCGCGCGGCGACGAATTCGAATTTCGCGATATCGATAACGAGCTCGAGTGGCGTATCGAACGGCGCTCGATTATCGCGATGGGTTAGTTGGGCGCGTGGCCGCGGGAGCGCGCCGCAGTTTGTTACAAGATGGCGGGTGAGTGAGTGCCTGTGGACGGGACGAGGCTGCTCTGAAAACACGAGGGATTTTTCCGCTAACCCGTGGTGTTTGTGGGTTTCAGATATATCCTACATCCAGACAGAGGATCTAGAGGACCCGGATGAGGGTGAGTACCCCGTATTTCATGAGATCGTCCGGCGCCGTCGCACGCGCGTGACGGCGGTGCGAGCTCGGCTCATTGGACTCGGCACGGCGCGGTTCCGGGCATGGCGACTCTTCTGTCGGCCAGCACGTTGCCCAGCGTCGTGCCGCGAAGCGCGGGCGTGCGTGCCGTGCGGTGCGCGACACGCCGGATCCCTGCGGCGTGGCGTAGTTCCGGCGCGGCGCCTCGCCGTGAATTTCGAGGTTAGAATCGCGGTGCGCCGTCGCTGTCGCCGCGGCGCGAGGCCGGGCGTGCCGCGGGAGACGTCGCGATTACTCCGGCCGTCGTGGGACGGAGAGGGCTTCACGCGGGGTGATTGCGCTCGCACGCACAGTCGCGTTGTGTGCCGCGGGGAGCGGCGCGTTTCGCGAAATCACGGGGCGGTTCTGCTTGTCGAGAGGGGGCGCCACGCCACGCAACGCCACGCCACGCCGCGCGCCGTGTTTATCTCGGCTGCGAGGGAAAAAAGAGAATGAGGAGCGACGACTGTGCGACGAGAGAAAGAGAAAGGCAGGGAGCGAGAAAGAGAGGATACGTGTTCGCGTCGTATTAGTATCCCTCGTCGCCGCCGTTGTGTTGTACTCCGGCGAGGACGACGAAAAAACGTTCGAAACTGGATCGCTTTTCCGACAACGGCGAGATTATTCTCGAGGCAACCACCTGCGGTAGAGGGCATAGATACGCACTGGCGCCAGATCGATAACGATCTTGAACGATTTCGATAAGGCGCCAATATTCGGCACGTGTTAGTTGTCGATCGCAGATGGAACGTTCCGGGTCGAGCGTGCTTTCGAGAAAATTAACGTTGCACGACGATCGTGATACATGAGAAGTGTCATGTCTCTAAAAATTAATCTCGAGACCGTTAAGTCTAGAGTTAAATATCCAATGCCATGTGTACCCAATAGGTGTATCTTGCATGGATTCCTGTTAAACTCCACGTTAGACGTAGAAATCTTCCTTATTTATAACGTAGAAATGCAAATTGATCAAAATTATAGCAATTTTAATCCCTATTAAAGATATATGTTGGAGCAACCTCAATTTTGTAAATGAGAAACAAGAGTCGAATATATGATTGATATATACAAGGCACATATGTGGATACCATTATAACTGAAAACGCGTAATGACCGTCCGCCGACATCTAAAACACAGTGTGTTGGAGGCGCAGAGGAGTTCGGACGAAGGTCAGAGTCACGAAGAGTGGCGGCATCTCGGCAGATTAAAGAAAACGGCGCAGTTAGCGCGCGCGATTCCTTCCCCTATCGGGGTTACTGATCTCGGGTTCCTCTTCTATCGTCTATTTGCGAGTGCCATCTGTCGTAAGTAGGGCTGTATCAAGGGTCGCCGGTTCTCCGGGTGATCGCCAAAAAGCCGCCTGAATTTCCTCACGTTTGTAAGAAAAAGAGCTGAAAGCGTTTCACGCGAATTTCGAAGGCACTTTTGTAGTATTCAAAACGCGAATAATTTGCCTCATGATTGTGCGTCACATAATGAACTCCAGTTCGTTCCGCTCGGGAACACGTATACGCATTTATCTTTCGGTCTGCCTTCTTCGTTTCTCTCTCATCCTCGCGGGTATCTTCTTCGTCGACGCCGACCAAGCTGGTCCTAGCCGCCTTTATCTTACATTCCAGAGACCGTTTTATCAGTTCCGCACCGCTTATATTTCTAAACGTGTCTAGATAGAGAGAAGTATTCGGAACAGTAACCTTCTCCGATGCCGAAGCAAGCTCGGATCTAGATCGAAGTGATCGAGAGGACGTTCCGCATGAACGATATTTGTTGCGTAGAGTAAACGTCGCAATCGATCGTGAGTCATTGATATCAAATTCATTCTCATTTCTGTGATTGTATGAGAAATATGATTTTTATTATTACCTAAATGAGCATAGTCTTTAGAATATGATATACATAAAATCAGTATTTAAAATAAAAATCATTGGTTGATATTATATTGGTCGTATAATTCTATTGACTGTATTGTTTGAATTACGTACATCTAAATCAAAAGTTCAGATCAATATATTGATGGAATCCCACAGACTGATCCGTGCAGTCATTTAGATTTAGCGAATTTACACGGATCAGAACTTGATGATGCATTGCAGACATTCATGTACATTTATCCATCATATATGTATATATGGTATATATCTATGTAAATACATTTTTTGTAAACGGTAATACAATAAACATTTGTGGAAGAGCGGAAGCAAGATACAAGATTTAATTTAAATGTATAAAAATATGAAGTAAAATAAAATAAAATTTATATGTTTGAATGGAGCAGGCTAGCGAATATTAAAGATAATCTTTTTATTGATATTCTTTAATTAAAAAATTTATATTGATGGAAATTTGTGAAATTTTTCAAGAATGTGCTACACAATACTGTGCAGCAATGACCGTGGCAACCATGGTAACTGCCGGTAATCGATCGCGATTATGCAAATTATTTGGTGACTGGCCGTGACAGTTACTGCATTAGACGTTTCTCGATGACTCCTACTTCTCATCCGTCTGATGAAATCGTTCCGACTCTTTGTGGCTAACTTTTAGAGTTCGCTTTTGTCTCGATTATCTCGTTTGTTCTAATAAACACTTGAACGAACTTGTAAGAAAAAAGTAAATTCAAGTATTTCTATAGAAATAGACAGCTTTATTGATCAGTGATCACTCACAGAACGTCACGTTTCGTAAGAGGAGTTCAAATTTTCTTTATAACGTACAGGAAATAATTGTAAATAAAATCTATCTATAAAATAGATGAGAGATTATGAATTGTGCGCGATATAAATCAGTTGTCATCTTCAATGACAACAATACAAGATTTTCCGTCATTTTGTCTACTTTTACATAATTCTAATTTGTCTGCCATTTCTTGATATGATTCATGAACTTTTTATAAGCTCTTCTTTCAGACGTCTCGTCGGGATATCTTTTTCTTTCCGCCGCGTAACGTCGACTTTATCCGACCGGACATGAGGATGGATAAGGGGCGGTAGAGACAAGGTAGGGGAAGGTATACGGGGTATGGAACGAGTATAGGCGGATGTATAAAGAAACTTTAATTTCTTGGCATTGCGTGAAGTTCCTTGCCCTTTCAGCCTTTTCGGTTCGGTGGTCTGTTTTTGATAGGAAGACTACGCCGTCGTCTAGACGCGGCCAGGGGGTTACCTCGGCTTTTATAATCGCAACACGAAACGCACCCCTTGACGTGCTCGAACGCAAAAATACCAGTTTTCCTCCCTCCTGCTTTCTCTTTCGCTTCCTCTTCTTTTCCCGTGCGCGTCAGTCTTTTCTATTCTTTCGTCGGCCGTCGCCCTTCCTATGCCTACGTATGGGCGCGTTACATTAAAATGATTTATTCACCTTATTAAATTCGCATTCGAGACTAGCTAAGTACGCGGAGTAGACATCCCGCCGAATCGCAAAACCGGACTCCGTCACCCTTTCGAGACGACCAACTTCGCGATGCGTTTGCATACTTCTTTTTTACCTCCACCTCTCTCTCCTTTTTATTTATTTCTCTTGGCGTCTCGCGGTGGATCGTTGTCCTAGACGACACCTGTTTTAATCTCTTTAGAAACCATTTTTCAATGTAAATGAAAAAGGACGAGTTTGCCGATTTGTTTGAAATCCGTTTATACACATCTAGCTTAATGGAACTTAAGTTAAGACTGAATTGAAATTTTTCTCTTTTCACACACAAGAAAAGAACAGTGAAAAACCAATCAAACAAATTTTAATCAATTCTCTTAAGGACAACTTCATTAAATTATCAAAAAATCGTATTCATAAAAAATTATGTCACATGCAAAAATTGACGTGGAAACGTTTCTAAATTATTTTATAATATGCGATATATCTCTTTCTTTTTCAAATAAAACAACCGTGTATGTCGCTTCACCTTTGAACTAAACAAACAAATGATTTCGAACTAGATAAAAACTAGGATATGTCAACATTTCTCCGTTTCTCCGTCATCATGGCTTAGTTGAGCCGAAACGAGCCGAGGCGAGCTGAGAGGTGGCGCCGTCTCTCGTCGAAACGAACGATCGAATGGCGGCCGATTATTACATGACATTCCTCGAATACCATTCCAATCTCTCCCTCATCTCTCCTCGCGGCCCGACCGGAATCTTCCACCCTCTCCTCTTTTCCGTTTCTCTTTTCTAACTTTCTCTCTTTCTCTCTCTTTCTCTCTCTTTCGGGTTCACTCTTTCTACGGTCTTCTCGTTATAGGGCACGCCTGAGCCCTCTCTCCCAGCATGCACGAGGCTCCAATGTCGAAATAGGGGATATGAACGATAAGCATTTCGTCCTTCCTTTCTTGAATCCTACGTTAATCCTCAATAGCCACATCAGGTCAATTTAACAATTTTTCCTTTTTATATATTTTGTTATAATTACAATTTTAAAAGGGAAAATAATCCTTATTAAACTATTATTCTGGAAAATTGGATTTTGTTGTATCCATTTTACATAATTTGCCTTCTTCTACCCGAAAGTGTAGAAGTGATCACTTTTAATTCAGATGAGCACAGGTGATTGGCTCACAACATCTTTTTTTATTTTTTGAATTATGTGAATGTGAAAATTTTTTACATAAATTTCAAAATTTTTTTTATCATGAAGTGTTTTAAGAGTTATTTAAACGTTTTAGCTTAAAAAAAATTTTATCTTCATCTAGAGGTCTCACATCTCTTAGATACTAGTAGATTCAATGATTATACCATGCGCAAAGGTTTATGCGCAAACTTAGGATTAATATTTTGCCCTTCGATTATGCGTCCGCGTTTCCTTCCACGACAAAATGCAGTTCAGGATCGACCGCGCCCTTATGAGAGAAGCGAGCGATAAAGCGTGTGATAAAAGATATTCTCGGAGAGATCGATTTAAGAAAAATTTGTATGCGTTTCGTGACATTAATCTATTTTCGGAGAAATAAGACGACTCTTTCATTTTCATATATTGTCACATATAGTGCTAAACTCTGATATTGAATCAAAATTTTTTGGTATAAAATTTTTTCTGATATTCACATTCCTAATACGAGATGAGGATCGGACAGGTTTTGCGCTAAGCGATCATAAATTGTTTCGTTATACGGGGCTATTGTAGAAACAATAATCGATTAAAAGTCATTCGTTTATTATCAAATTGATTGTTTTACGACAATATATTGGTTCTATGTTCCGTATGATTTTCGTTTCGCCTCGCCCGGTTTTTCGCGAGATGCCAATGGCGGCATCCCGAATTTGTTCTCGCCGGGGTCTCGGCGACGAGCACTGTGAGAAATCGATTCGCGGCCGTCTTCCATTCTGACTGTAATAGCGCGACACGAACCCCCGAAGAAGGACAGTGCCCGACACCCTGTTGCGGAGAGAGGGACGGCGAGAAAGGATAGAAGCCGTCGGTAGTGAAGATAGTACGATTTCTCGTAAAGCCACGAGAGCGAACCCATTCATAAAGACGAAGCCGTGACTAACGAGCAAGGAAGAACAGGCGTGAGCTTTGGTGCCCATCCATCCCTTTCTGCCCTCCAGCCCTCCTTCCGTCCGACTCCGCTCTTCTTTTTCTGTATTTTCTCTTCTTTCTCAGTTCAGTTATTTTACCAGTCAATCGAACGATACTTGCGTCTGTTCGTTAATCGTATCGTTTACTCTTCGATACTTCCCTTTAATCGAAGATGTAACTAGTAATAAAAAATCGTGGATTGCTGTTCAATCAATAGAGTTTATATCGACAATTAATCTAAAATAAACTTTACTAAGGTTTTAATTTTAATGAAATTATGAAAAAAATGTTTTATACGTACTTCAATGAAATACAATTTCAGTACACTCACATTTTAATGTTTTATGTAGGCGAAAGTAATTTCTACGTTTATTCGTAGAGTAGAAATATTTAGCATAAAGTATGATTGTTCGTATTTACAGCGTCGAAAATGAATCGTGTCGAAATTGTACTAGTTTCAACTCCAGAATCGAAATGGTTGCAAAAATTATAAACAGTTGTAAACAAGATTTATTTAAATTTTAATTGTTAAAATATTCAGTGAATTCATTGAAGAATCTTTAGACTCTTTAGAGAGAAAATAGTGGGATAAGATATTCTGTGCATTCGCAACGAAATTCATTCTCGATTTTGTTCCTGAATGTTCGCGCACAGTTCTAGGCATCGAAGTACATTTGGTACAGGTAGCATTTTGCTTCTTCTCGAACGAGGCATCCTGTTCTGTTCCCTTTGAGTGCTTCTTCGTAAAAGAGAATACGAACAAGAAATGATACAATCCGCGATCGGACGTACGAGAACGATGACAAGTGGCGGGCAACAAATGGCGTTCTTTCTGGTAGAACGCTTCCGCGTTCTGTCGCGCGAACCTATCTGCGGGAAGAATGCGACATCGCCGATGACAACGCGTCTCTCCTTCCGTTTGTTTCCAGAAGCGCCCGTTTAGGAATCGTGCCGATGTCATTGTCTCGACTCGTCGCGATACCGTGGAAATCGTACGACGCGCCTTCCTGTAAGGGACAGCTTCGAAAGTCGGCCCAAGATACAAATAGCTTGCACATTATGCCTTCCTATATATTTAAATAATGTCTTAACAAATATTGATTGTATTCGTAAGCTTATGCATTGCTTATTTACTTAAATAACTCGATGCGAGAGATCGTATAAACTAAACATGTTAAATTTAGCATCAAATTGATATCGAAAAGTATTCGTAAGGTATTCAAAATAAATATAAGAGACACAAGGTAAAACATATTAAAAGAGTAAATATATTCGAGACCGGCTTAATTTGAAAGTAAATTAAAAATAAATAAACTATGCGCCGCAAGTTTGCTCAAGCGCGGATTTGCTCCGGAAACAACGTAGAGTTTTTATCAGAAATTTCATGTTATCAACTTCTACTAAATAACATTTCCATCGGTCATTATAAATTCATAGAATTCGAGATTTCGCGTAGATCTTTACGGAATATAACGAAACGACGTAATACGTATACGATGTACTTCACCTGATCGGCGGGAACAGGGTAGGTAAGCTTCGAAGGGGAAAGTTTTGATTGGGTTACGAGGACCGCTGACAGAGGGATCGATGGATATCCCGGAAACGGAAAAAGCTTGATGTAAACGCGCCCTCCGCGCTCTCCGACCCTACCACTCCGCTATGTCCCTATCTCTTTTTTCCTCTCGCTCTTTTTCTCCCTCTTTTTCGTATGGCCTTGGCGCAACGTTCGATGGAAAACCACGGTGGTCCTTTCCTCCCTTTTTCGGCCAGAGGTAGGGAAGAGAGAGAAAAAAAAACAATCTCGCTAATTTTCCATCGCGCACAAGGGCACTGGGACAACCACCCTGTGAAACCGATGTGCTTCCCCACTTTCGAGTATTCAGTCGCTCGTTCGCGCTTCAAAGCGGACGCCGCATCAAAGGTGCGCCTCGACATTTATCGGAC
This sequence comes from Tetramorium alpestre, assembly GCA_021460005.1. NCBI lineage: Eukaryota > Metazoa > Arthropoda > Insecta > Hymenoptera > Formicidae > Tetramorium > Tetramorium alpestre. Next base: position 508,508 of record JAJVSH010000020.1, on the reverse strand, counting down.
TAAAACCGTCGAGCCGCGTAAACCCCATAGAGTACCAATGGCATTCCCTCGTGGATAATTTACGATCTGCGACATTCCTTCCTGGTCGACACAGATTCTATTCAATCCTATCCTGTAAACTTGGTATACGATGGTTCATAGAATTACAAAACTCGCGTATTAAACAATATGCCGATCACACGATATATTCATGATCACAAATATTTTTTTTTATTAATGTACTTTTGATACTAAAAAATGATTGATTATTTCAATAAGAACACATTTTTCTATATATGTGAAATATGCAGAAGACTGTATTGAAAACTTTGACATAGATTTATCTTGTCGCCCTTTAATATTATAAGTTTTATAAAACGCCCTTACAAATTTCTTTCTTACAAATTTTTATCGCGTTTAATAATTGCACAAATGCGATATTCTCAAGGAAGAGCAATACGCGGGGATAGATTTGAAGCGGTAGGTTTATTCGAGAAACGGCCGCTAGTCCCATTAATCAAATCTCGAAGAAATGGAAATGTGGGACAAACAGTACAGTTCTTCTGATCTGAATAAAATGCGTCGTACAGACGGGCGCGTGTATGACCGGTGTGTTATCAGGTGCTCCCAGGAGGGAATGAGATAACGATGGAATATGTCGTAACATATCTTTACTTCCCCCATATACCCTCTTTTTTCCTTTCTCACGTGTGCCAGTATACTGACACATACGAGTGATATGAGGTGCTCTATTATGTTTTCAACTTTAATATATTTCAAAGTCCGTGTAATCTGTTGAACGTCTAGAAATTGGAAATTTTACATATATTTCAGTGATATAAATGCAAATTATATCATTTATCATATACATTAAAAATTTTGTATATTTTTTGAATAATTTTTTTAAGATTGATATCACGTTGTATGAAAGAGTTACACTTTTGGGATATTAAAAAATTCAATCTTATCTAAATTTTTTCTTTTGCGAAAATAATTTGTCTAAGCGAATTTTCTTTATATCTGTCTGTTTTTCTGCTTTCGTTCGATTGAACACACGTAGTTAAATGCGGTGATCTCTCTTGGAATGCACACGTGGATCCCTGTATGCTGCGATCGTTCCACGTGTATGAATGCTTAGTGTAAATAAAATTCCAGACTGCACTCTGCTCTCCCGCGTGTCGCCGCAGAACAACGACGGCGCTCTCCAGGTGCACAAACTTCCGTTATCGTATTCCTTTCCACTATCATATATTTCCTAAGTAATACGTAGTGTCGGAGAACCGGTGCTTATCGACGAACATTTCGATGTTTTCTTTCAACCCTCGTATCTTCAGTTGACGTTTTACTCATTTATGACTTTTAAGCTGTACGGTGCATAAAGTGACAATTTATTTATGCGTTAATAACATAAAATTTTTTCCAAAGTATTAAATATAAATTATCAAATCTTGAGAAGAATTTAATTATGCTGGGAAACTTGTAAGTTTCTTCAGAATCAATTTAATATTTGAATACGCATTTAACATTTAATACTTTACAATCCCATTTTACAATCGCGTATACGTGTGTAAAATTGATAAAGTATCAATATCTTCCCATAAATATTTTTTAAAGGATTTACAAATAATGCAATATTTTTTGTGTCTTAAAAATTTAATTAAATATTATAATCAAAATGAAATGTTTTTAATATAAATTTATTTTTTAAAATTAACATGACAATTTACAAGTTTACCGATTAACAACATCAAGAATCATAAGCATAACGTAGAAGACACGATTTAACGTTCAATTGTAATTTAAATTTGTACAGTAAGTAATATTTGATAGTATTATATGTAATCATTTGTTTTTGCTTGGTACATGTATGATTGACGTTCGAGAGATGAGAACGAGGTCGAAGCTCAAAGCGGCACGAGGAACGGCCGCCCCGGAATCCGTCGGTTCCCGCGCAATTGTTACGACAATTTAGCGCCGTTGTCTCCATCTCCTCCTTCGTTATCTCGCCAACAAGTTAATCTTTATAAATAGCCCGAGCCACGGTTATATTTAATCCTGACCCTCGCGGTCGCAGCTTCCATGTTGATACTTCTCGACTCCGCATCGTCAACGTCGATTTAGCGCAAGATTTGATACTTGAAGCATATATGAGATAAGCAATATTCATTCGTCTTTTTACTATTCCGAAAAGAGATACTTCGAAAGAATTAGGACTAAAAATTCCGAACTTTTTATTTCTACGTCTATCTCTAGATAGGAAACGTACATTTTAGTCTTGGAGTCTCGATATTCTTTTAAACGAACTGCCATGTATCTTTTTAATCTTCAATATAATGCTTTAGGTAATTGAATATCAAATTAAAATTTGATTAAAATAAAATTCATTGTAATTAAGTTAAGTAATTAAGTTAGAATTGTATTATATAATTGTATTTGCATCACTGAGGATTGATGTGCGAGTAAATGCTATTTTATAATTGAATATAGATCAAAGATTACTCAATAATTTGTTGATTCTGTTAAGAAAAAAATCAATTTCAAATTCGACGGATATCAATAGATGCAATTTATCATTACTTTATTTTATTATTTAGATTCTCGATATTACAAAATTACGTTTTCCGACTTAAAGACGTCCTTTTGATACTTGCATGAAATGAGTATTTACGCTAATAATATCTGCTGGATTAGTCTATATTATAGGAACTATGTCAATTAAAAGACTAATGGGATTGTGACATTGATACGATATCTCGGAAGTATTAATCTTTCTCGCGATGAAGCGAGAATACGCTTGTTTGAAATATCTGTCGGCCGCGCGTTGTTAAACTCTCCCTATCGCTTCTATTGCTTCTTGTCTCACGTTTCGAGAGTCACCGCTCTGATATCTCTAGTGGTTCTTCGGTCAACCTAATTTCAGACACGACTGGTAATCGATCGTTTCTTAGGCTCTACCCCCATTTTCTCGCGAATATATACGTCCATTTTACGCCGCCGAATAACGGCGCCCACCGAATAGCCGCGCCGATCGATCGTTCAGTTCTAATTTTTCGCCTTTCACACGAGAGAGACAGGACCGCGGCATCGATTTTGCGTCGTTTCCCGGCTCATCAATGAGAGCACATTGTTTCTGGCGAGTAGCGCGAACGATTCTTCAGGCAAGACCCGAGCAAAATGGTTCGTGCGAGTTAATCTTAGGGCTCGACCGGCAATAAAACCGGACTGCCCTTACATTCCTGGGTAATGCGTCGTCCGCTATTTTAAGCTCGGGGTTTAATAAACTTACGTCGCTTAATTAGAGCAACATTTCTCCTAACTCGCGTCTTCGCCTGCGTTTTCATTCGCCTTTAACCGACCAACCAGACGTTCGTCCTCTATCGTGTGTTTCTTCGCATATCATATGTATATCATCGCATATGTAATTCCGAGATTATGATTGAGGATACTTGTAATGAAAATATCAATGCCTTTTAATCTATCTTTTTTTCCTTATACTTTATAAATATCTATTCTGAATAATCGCATCCAATAACTAATATTTCGGATTCATTTTGTAAAAAAGAAATATAATTTACGTAACTGAATAATAAATGAAGTAAAATGTAATGATATTGTAATTGTACCAATATAATTAATTCAAAATGTTAATTATTGGTTATTTATAGCGTCTCGCATATTATTATAGAATAATTGTTTCGCAAAATTTGAATCGGACCCCTTGATCAATCGACAGGTTTATAATTCACCGACGATAAACACTATATGGCAATTCAAAAATAGGGGCTAGAATGTATACGCTTGGCACATCATCGTCTAATTTTAGATCGCCAGATGGAAAAGAATTAACACGATTTTTCACGGTAGAAATACTTTTGTTTCGCGAACATTACATCTTTGCGAACGCGTGTTTACACATCGCGGGTAATACATAGGAAGTTGCATGGGTTGCGATTTTTCTGGTTTTTCCGCTTGTTCTTTGTGTATTTGCGTGTACTAATACGCGCATCGAAGTCGCACGACCCGTATCCTCTGCCTCTGCCTTTCAGTTTCCGCTTCTCTTCCGCCCAGCTTGTACAACACGAAGTTTTATATATATATATATATATATATTCGTCCAAATATCGTATTGCTCGATTCGTCCAAATATCGTATCTTCAGATGAATCGGCGAGCGATTGTGAAATACGAAATCGCGTTCTTAGGCCCTATATCTTGATAGTTATTTTATCTAACGATTTTATCTAACACGTACAATTAAATGGCGTGGTTTCTGTAGCACTTGTAATTCTAAGAATGTGAGTGCGATGATTTTCTTTATTTTTGTATATTCTGCGTATTTGATCTCTCTTTTGACGAATACTTAAACCCAGATTTTAATTGGAAAGTCTATTCGGTCTTGATAAATGCAATGTTTTGACAGGTACCGCATTGAATTAGTATTCTTCATAAGATCAAAGCGCTGCTAACAGTGTTTCATTACGCTGTTTCTGTACGCATTTTATGCGCCGCGAGGCTAGTTACACGGCGGCTAGTTTTAGAATGCTATTTACATCCGTCATGCACATGTCTTTTTAGCTTGTCTTTCGAATTTCTTCCCCCCCCCCCCCTCCTCTCTCCTCTAGTTAATTCTTTTCCATTTTATATTAATAAAACATGGCATTCCCTATGATATTCATTTTCGCCGTACGCACAGAATACTTTCTCTTTTTTCTTCGATCGTTTTTTTATACTTCCCTCCCGCATGTTGTAGTCGTCACGTCTCTTTCTGCGCGTGACTATCACGCGAGTTTACGTGCGTACCGTGCCGTGAGCTGCGCAACGTGTATACGCTCAGGCCATACTATGATACTATCAATGAATGACTGACTGTCTGGCGTGTGACGTGGCCACGCACATTGACCATAATGACTTATCTCTAATGCTTTCTCTCTCTTCCCTTTCTCACTCTTTTTTTTTAATACTTTCCTGGATGTTTGTCACCGTTACGCAAACATGCGACAAGCATGTTTGTCTGACTTGTTCTCGCACAAGCGAGTTCTTAGTGCCATAAGAAGGTTGCTATTTAAAAAATTGTTTTCCACGTTTACCTTCTATTCCTCCCCGCAATGCACATTACACCGCATGATATGGTATCTGTTATCAAAAATGTATTGATGTTTAACATTTCTGTAAAAGATAGGTATTAAATGTCATTTTCACATTTCTATTCGTATTTCATATTTCTATTCGTGAGAATTTTTGCAACTGATATAACTAAATACATAATTACTTTCGGGATTTAGTGATTAAATCATAAAGGTGGCTTAAATGTTATATCACAATATAAATGTATTTATTGCAATTTATTAATCATAAAAAATAATTATGTGTGGATGATGCATATTTATAAAGACTTAAGAATCAGCCAATCGTTAAGAAAAAATTGAAACACTTCTCAGCGTGATTACAATTGGTGCCATCTCACGTTGTTATTATTACAGGATATAATTCCACGGTAATAATCATTACCACGCGTGATAATACATTCAGGATTGATCATCGTCACGAAAGCGAAATACGGTCGTTCGTTAAACTCCCATTTGACAGAGCAACGTGAAGAATAAACGCGACAAAAATAAAAAAGGAGAGTCGCGAGTGAAAAATAAAAGAAACGGAAGAATGAGGAAAACGTATTGTAATCGCGTACTCTCCTCATATTTTTTCGCTCTCCACTTCCGAGCGTCTCGCTCTTATCCGGCTCATTCTCCTTTCGTCTCGTCTCGTTCGTAGTGCGTTCTCCACTCCGTTCGTTCACTGTACCGTTTCGGTCTCTTTCGTACGCTCCGTACGCTCTGCTATCCGGCGAGCATTAACGGCGCAGAGCGTACGCGATACAACAACGTACGATGCAATCAATGAATGACGGCATAGTACGGGACGTACAGTGGCCGTGATGACTTTTCTTATCTAACGCGCCTCTTCCTCTCCTTCTCCCTTCGTTCCGCGCGACCGTGTCCGGCACTGGCCTCTCCGTACTACGCTTTCCTTCTGCTCGCTACACGTGCACGCACGCACGCACGCACGCACGCATTCGCATTTTCGTGCTCCCTTGACTCCTACCCCCGCGGCCTTCTCTGTCTTTTCCTCCTTCGTCTCCTTCTGTATACTCTCCCCTACTTCCTTCATCCGGTTTGCTTGCGATGCGTATGCCGCCGAGTACAGAGAAGGAAGTCCCCGGTAGAGACACGTAACGCATTTTTCGACTTATTTCACAAGGTCGGGTTTAGAAATTTCTGTGTGATTTCTTATATACAAAAATATACAATACGATTTTCAATTTTTTTTTTATCAGGAGAATTATAATTGTTGCAGCGCGAATAAAATAGGTTGCTTAAAAATCGGAGAGAAATATTTACTATTCTTTAAGTTTAAATAAGATGTCATATATAGCCTTTTAATTTAAAAAATATAAAAAATAGACTTCGTTTCATATAAAGTTTTATTTAGAAGAACCGTTTGCGAGATACGAATATTCAAGTATAGAACTATACGATGCTGTAATATTAAACATATCTTCTATTTTAATAAATGAAATTTGTACGAGAGGATTCAACAACATCGTTGAAAATCTGGGAAAGTTATATTTCACGATATTAATTTGCACAAAATACATGCATATTAATTTTCTGTACTATTGAATTCATAGGTATTATTTTAATCACTCTAGAGAAGTCTACACTAATTCTGAGAATGTAATCTCTGTAGTCTTTTTTTTTTACGCGAGAGAAACACAAGTCCTAAGCAAGTCTAAAAATCGACCAGAGAGATCAGAGAGAATGTTTGAAATCGATTTTTTTCGCGTGGCCTTTAATTTCACATAAAACTCTTTCCAAATGCCGGTGCTTTCTAAATCCAGGCTCATGGCAGATTCCTCCGTTTGCCATCTTGAAATTCCGCATTCTCAAATTCACGGGGAACAGATTGGGAGTTTTACGTCGTCCTCTTCTTCGACATCATCATCGTCGTCGCCGCCGTCGTCGTCGACGTCGCCGTCACCGGTCGCAGCAGCTATCGATCGGTCGCGGGCGTCGGCGTCGATGCCGCTCGGTGGCGCCCCCGTCAGTTCGGGACGGCGGCGACGGCGCTCTGCGTCGCTGCCATCCGCCCCTGGGGGGCGGCGGGGGACAAAGCAGTGTAGGAAGAGGGGGGGTGGGGGGCATCGACACGCAGAGAGCGATCGTGCCTTTGGTGGAGCCGGCAAGAACCCGGCGTGTACGTCGGGCAGCCAGCGGATTAAAAGCGGATTTATTAGCCGGTAGGGCCGCGTTCTTCTGTATCGCAAAATGTCCAGTTTGTCGTCTTTGTCGTCATCGCCGTCGTTCCCGTCGACGCCGTCGTTGTCCGTTCTCGGGGACGACGAGTCGCCGGTAGAGAGAGCAGGACTGACTCGTGAAAATCGGCCAAGTGCGCGCGACAAGTGCGACCGTCATGGATTTCTCTCTATTTTTTTCTTTCTTTACGCACCGGACAACGAGCCAGTCGCGAATCTCGTCTTCGTCGTCGGCGAGTACACTCGGTCCTACCGGCGTATCGCGACTGGTGTTCGCAAAGTGTTGGTGGAAATTCGACCGAGGCTCGTCGTCATCGTCGTGGGAAGAAGAACGCTCAAGGATAAGTGGAATAGTGAGACGTCGGGTGGGACACGATAGAAATTCCGATAACGAATGATAGTGACGAGAATACGTGTGATCTCTTGGGTTAAATCATGCGTGTTGGAAAGGCCGGCCTTCGCTGTCGCGTTGCGCATCGGGCAGGAACGCGGCGTAAACGTTCACGAACAGCAGTACATTCGTCGGTCTACGGCAATCCGAGGGGATGTGGTTCTCGAGAAGGACGTTTTACCAGTGGATGTTTTACCGCGATGTCGGAACGAGTCTCAAGACGGGCGGCACTCGTGGAGGGAAATTTCAGTTCAGCATGGCTGACGCCGCGACATCGACGTAGGGTGGTTCTTCTAAAGCATCAGTGTGAACAATATCGCGGGATGAGTCCCTTGAAGAAAAAGGCATTTTTCGTTTTACGTTCCTGTGAAAAATCGTGAGATGACGGTGAAAAGCGACGAGATGTATTTGGCCGGCCCACGCATGGCCGTTTCGGCCAAATGATGTCGGAAAATGCCGGCCTCTCGAGAGCCCGTTTCAGCATCCGGTTTCTCCGCGACAACTTTCCACCGCGTGAAAAGCACTGATTTCGTTATCGCCCAGCGGGAAAAGCGGCAGAACGAGCTGGCGGATTGCATTTGTCATCGTCCACCATCAACAAGTTTGCCTCATTAGGGAACTGGGCCACCTCTGGAAGTAGATTTTAAATGTCATTGATCGCGCGACCTTCGATGGAATTTCGCGTACAGTTATCACGTCGTCGCTCCTCGCCGGTTAAAGTGATGCCGGCTGGCCTTCGGCTTAAATGAGTGTTTTTCGTCGTGCGACGCGTGCGAATCGATTCGCGGAAAATGTGATGTGTGCGTGATTCGAGTGCGCGCCCTTGTCGAAATACGGCGTAGATATGTTTTATGGTGCTCAGCGCTCGTTATGTTGGATATACCTGTAGGAGCTCTTTCCGCTGCCCTCGACATAAGACAGAGGAGATCGCGCATTCTCATAGTAAGACCTCTTTCGCTTTTACTTGGGTATAGTTACGATAATTGCGACTGACGATTCGACGAACAAAATGCAATCCGATCTAAAAGTCACGATTGATTATCTATTTCGCGGAAGAACGGTATCGATATTCGCGATAATAGCCAAATAACTTTTACTCTTTTATAGCGCGACGTTAATCGATAATTTGTCGAGCTTATTTTCCTGTCATCATCGCAACTACAGGAGTTTGACGAACGAAATGTCGTAAAAGCAATCTTGAAAAGAATCAATGACATCTAGTGACATCTTTTATGTTTCTCTATAATGGAACATTTATAATATATATATATATATATATAAGTATGATGAAGAATAAATCGAATAAATAAATTAAATAAATGCATTGAGAAAGATAGAGAAAAAGATAGTAGAGCTGTATATATTGCTTTTTGACGCAAGTTGGACACATCAACGATTAAATTAAAAATGAAAGCTGCAAGAGCGGCTATTCGTTCTTTCGTAATAAATTCAACTCCCTGATTTCTTATTAATCAATCTAACCTAATTAACTAGTTTCTCTTTTTATCCTTCCACGAGTGTATCTCATTGGCAAAAATACGTTGTGTAATTAGCGTGGTGAGATATTTCGCGGCTAAAGTCGGGTATTACGAAAGAGAAACACTCGTCGAATCGTCGTCGACGTTCGCTTCGCAGTCCCGGAGGGTCCATAATGGTTTGTTATTGATCTATCTCCGCGCGCCTTCCTTACACTTTTCTTCTTCCTTTCGTCCTTCGTCCTGCTACCTTCGTCCATGCCGAGGACGTTGGGTGGTACACGAGGGATCGTGGCGCAGGGAGAGCGGTGGGAGAGCACGGCAGTCCCACACAGGAATTCCGCGTACCCCGCGTACCGCACGGATTCCCGAAGCTCCGGGAGAAAAAACACCCTCTTACCCCTGTTCTTCTTCTTCTTCTTTTTTTTTTTATCAGGAATCTCGCGAAAAGTTTCTGCAAGAGAGAGAGAAAGCGAGAAGAGCCACTGTGAAATATTTCGTGGTCACAGAGCTCGATACNGAGAGAAAAGCACTTTTTTTTTATTTATGATTGAAGCTTAATCTCTTTTGTTGAAAAATATTTATTTATTATATCCCAATATTTTCAATTATACTGCGATAAAAGTGAATGAGTGCTTTACTCAAGATAATTTGCGTTTAATAAAATATATATTTTCATCTATGGTGAACAATTGCAGAAGATCGATAAATTTGTGAACAAGAAAAAGATTAATATGAGATCTTTTAATTATTTAAGATTAAGATATTAAATAATATATATATTTTTAACAAAGATTTAATTTCTGTACATACATGTTGAGTAGAATAATTTTTATTTCATCCTTAAAATATTAATATATATGATAAAAATATTTGACGATTTTATTGGTAATAGTGTGCTGCTAAATGTTTTTATGCGATATTGTTTCTTTCCCCTTATTTTTATCATAAAATCGGTACTTAATTCCGAATTTTTCAAAATCGACTTCTTTCGCGGTACGATATATTTCCCGAATGGAAGATCGAACGTGTCTCTGGGAATGATATTAATACCGCATATAGACGTTACCCTGAAATTCGATCAACCGGAGCGGCGATGATTGACGTCACGACTCTATCGCCGGAATGCAATTAATATTGCATAAATGAGACCCCGCGAACTTGTATCAATTAGCACAGTTCTCGTCATACGGCGGATCCATCTGTAATTCGCGTATAATGATGCAGGGACTTTTACTCACTACGTTAGAACACTATTATATATTTGAACGTGCTGTCCAATACACCTTGTCTATCGACGTGTCTTTACGCGCTTCGTAAAATATACGTTTACCTCCTATACACAGTTAATGTAAAGACATTAAGCGTCTGCTAGTCTAACCAACGAGGTACACGAGATCAATGTGTGAATAAGTAATGGCAGCGCCACGATCTAAAAACCTTCTTTTCTAAATTGACGTAAGTCGACACGAGCTCGTTGTCGATGAGGACTTACAATCGTCCGATATTCGCGAGTGCAGCAGCAGAAGCGACTTCATTTTATCATTTGCGAATAGAGAAAGAGAGGGAGAGAGAATGCTACGTCGTCTGAATAATAAATATTCTACCATCGACACGAGCCGTCGCATCGATACCTCCTCCATACATATGAGTTCACCTCGCTTTTCAACGAAACGCGACCCAAAGTCAAACTCGCGTGGAGTGCTACTCTACTCTTCGCGAGAAGAGACTTTCGCTCGCCAACTGTCCATTCTTCGTTTAGCCTATGATTATCCTGGACTTGGTATCCACCTGTCATTACGATACATTGCGGTGACATCCATCGAGTTTCGTGCACCGCTGCGGAAAGGAAATATTTGCCACGTACTTCCTGATTATACGCTTCCTCGGGTAATCACGAATCATGCGAGGAAGAAGTGCCTACGTATTGTAATGTAATGCTAAGCTACTGCCTTAAACTCTTTTCACAATTTCTCCCTAAATACCCTCAAATACTCGATCACATACGAATGTCATAATAACGCACACATTGCAATATTTCACATTATAATATTAAGTGTAATTGAAGCTCGATGTAACTAAACGTCAGACTTAAATTTTTTTACGAACAATTTTCAGTTTCGTTTAAGGAGTAATCAATTAAAGTTACAGTTATGCTAAAGGAAATTTTAATAAATTTGCGTAAGACTTTAATGCTACACGTACAAGAAGAACGATCTATGTTTATAATAACAGAAACACGATAGTTTTCCGTATACATGTATAGCATATTGCGAACAATTCAAAGTTTGAAGTTACACTGATTTTAATTTCTGCATCTAAATGAATTATTGAAACCTTGCTATACGCTCATGCGAGTTTATTGTCTGGAAATGTAAGCCCGATCATTGCTCACGTCGCATAACATGACAAGATTGTAATTAAAATGGTAATCACCAGTTCGATAAAATGCCATCTCCATTACAAAGCGGCCAACTACCGAGAAAATATTAATCTACATCCTTGAGCGTTTCTACGTTTTATAAAAATAATGAAGGTGCTCGTTGGATGGCTTCCTTTCGGACGCCGTTTCATCGTAATAACTGTGGAATAAGAGGGCAGTAATTACTTTTCGTGAAATTGTCACGTTTGTCGGGTTCGCCCTCCATATACCCTGTACTTCAGTTATTACTAACAATGAATAGCAGTGACCGTGTTAACCCCTCTTATAACAATTCATGATACGCAGTGCTTTGTAGAAAATAATGTTTCGCGATGTATTCATTGTAATAATAATATTTATACCACCACACAATTAAACAAAATTACATTTATTATTTAGTGAAGGATACAGTTAAATTAAAACTAATAATTATTACTTAAATTATAACAAATTTTAGATCCTTTTATCATTGTCGTTTTATCAATATTATCAGATTTATCGGAAAATATTAATATAAATCCCTGTATTGAGGATTCTTGGCCATATAATAATTTCTGCCAAGACCTTTTATATTTGTGAAAGTTATTATTTTACGGATATTAAAAATGTTTATCGAAAGATTGCGTATTATGCTATCGAACGACAAAAGTGCCATAGATCTCGGTGGTCGTGAAACTGGTCGGCGTTAGGCAGTCTGGATATATCGAGGCGCGAGAGAAGGGTCTTCCTCAGGTTCTCCGGCTTCGATCCAGACGGGGACGACCTCTCCCTCGCCAGAGGAAGGAAGGAAGGACGGACGGAAAGAACCGAGCTAGAGAGGCCGGTGAGAAAGAGAAAGAGAGAGTGAGGAAGAGAGTGAGGGGGGGTGCACGCATGACCCTGAACCCAACCGCCGTGGCACCCAACCCCCGGTACAGGGGTGCGAAGCCTCGGGAGAGAGAGACGCGGGAGAGAGAACTCGAGATAGAACGGACGAAGCAAGGGCGGAAGAGAGGAGACTACGGCGAGCAAGGGGAGATACACCGTATATACGAAGAAGAGAGAATAGAAAGAGGAAGAGAGAGAGAGAAAGAGAAAGCTAGAGACTACGCCGTCGAGAGAGAGTACAGTTCCCGAGATCAATACTCCCGCGTCTTGCGATCATTCATCTTGCCACGCCCCTCTGCTCTCTCCACACATTTCCTGTCTTTCTCATTCCCTTTCGTTCATCCCCTTTACCCCGTCGCTCTCTCTTACTCTCTTTCTCTCTATCTCGTTCTCTCTTGCTCTGTCTGCCTCCCGTCTCCCCTTTTCTCACCCTCCGCGTGCCGCGATCTTCATCCCTCTGGTAGCACCCCTCATAGTCGCGGTCGCCGTCATTTGGCGCCCAATCGTGGCGCCTAATACGAATGGAGCAAAGGGGAGAGAACTTTCCGAAGGTCGCGGGAGAGAGGAAAATCTAAAGAGAGAGAAAGCGATAACGCACAAGGTGGTGGCTCCGGTTTCCTACGCATTGACTATGCGCGGTTTTCATGGGAAAATGATTTCTTAGATTCGTACATCAAATGTTAAAAACTACATTAATTATTCATGGATAATTATACATATTATTACGCAGTAACATTGTTTTAATTCTGCGGGTTTGTTAAATTTAATATTTGAAAATAAATAAAAATATGGAAAAAATTAGTGTTAATATAACAGATATGATATTGCGGGAGAAAGAATCATCTGAAAATCATTTGAAAATGTTTACAAAAGGTTTGTATAGGTAAACGCGGAAAATAACAGACAATTTACATGAGTTTTATCGAATTATTTTATGTGTTTATTATATATATTTATTATAAATTTAATTTCCTGTAATTTTCACGAATTTGTGACCGCTGTATTTTATAATCTGTTATATTTTAGAATAATTATAATAGAGTAATCATTTTAGTTCTTTAATTTTTGGAAATATTTTATACTTTATATGATATTAAACATTTGTTATATGTAAAATATCAAAAAATTAAACGATTTTACGTTTTATTATGTACAGAATTAAATACAAAGTTATCCAGTAAATCGGAATAAAATTTATTAAGTGCAAAGATAAATAATATATACATATATATATATATATATATGTAGAATAAATTTTCCTCAATCGGTTGTGTACTTTCTGAGAAAGTCTATTTTGAATACGAAAGTACGCGCTTCTCTTTATATATTGATACTTGTGAACGTCTATCATGTAAAACTCTTGTGCGAAAGAATTTGTTTACGTGACATTGCGTGTTTATTTCGATACTGGGCATACTGTTGTCAGTTTTCACTAATCTCTCGACAATGGACATACAAGACATGGCAAATACAAGAAGTAAGCTTCGAAAACTTATAAGCATATAATAACGGTAATATTCCAACTGTTTCTAATTATTATGAAGTAATAAATCCAATCAGTATATATGATAAATGTCAATATGTAATGAAACAGAAATAACTATTTCTATATTTGAAGTAGTCTTCCAAAAAATAACATAAGGTTTATTTTATGTTTCTTATAATCTGTTATATTTTAGAATCTTGTCTCTCTTTACAAGAAATCATTTCCTCACCGATCACGGTTTACTAGATATGTTGTACATATATTATTCACCATATATATTATATACACCAGTGTCTTATTTGATGAAAATAATAATTTTACAACTATAAAATAAAATTAAGAAATGCTCTCTGATTTATGCTACAATGTAGAAAAAAATTTTGTGTGTTGCATTGAATGTGATTTAAATGAATTTCTCTATCTTCTAATCGGTAATTTTAATCGTCCTGTACATTGAAAAAAATGACTATATTGAAGAATGTGTCATACAATGAAGAAAATAGTTTCGAAAACGATGAATACTTGTTTTAGATAGAAAAGGAGGATAGATTCGATTGAGTCTTGCGATATAAGAGAGCCCACAATCAGATTGGCAAAAATATCAGATGAGAAATCGATATGTCGATTCTCCTTTCGACATCTTATGGTGGATTTGCTTTCTTCTCGTTTGTACTTTTTCCATCTTCTTTCGATAACTTAGCAACGTGTCGTTTTATTCTTTTCCCTTTTCGCTAAATACGGACCTATTTTATGCCATTTGTTCTATAATTTTTCTATATTTCTAATATCGAAAGTACTCTCCAATTATGATTAACAAGTATTTTATTGAAGAGTAATAATAAAAGATAATTGCGTTTCTCCTTTTTCATTTCTATTAATAATTTTCATAACAAAATATATCATAACAAATATAAGTAAAGTTAAAACTAATAAAAATTTTATTTAAGAAATTGATAGATCTCAATTTTATTTGTTGTTTATTCGTTCATTACTCATGAAAATCATCATGTGAATAATTTGTCTTATTATCCTTAGACAAACGTAAAATGCGCTATCATGAAAACTTGAAAAATAAGTACAATTAATCTAATTGAAAGCTTATGAACATAAGCGTGGTCGACAACCATCTATTAACCAATAACTGTTTGTCCTAGTTCATTACCTTTCGTAACTTTGCTAAATAGAATAGAAAAAAAGGATCGATAGAAATCAATATTAAGCGGGAATGTGTGTAAAGGATAGCGAGGAAAATCAACGGGGGCATTGCAGGGCAGGCAAGATAGAGGATAGCGAGCAAGAGTGGAGATTTAAGTAGGGACGAGCTCGTTCGAAGTCTCGGGGATGTCCGTGATATCTTTTCCTTTGAATCGTTTCCTCACTGCTATCGCATCACCTGTCGCTGCCATCGTACTCGTTACATTCACCGATCCTTCCGCTGCCAGTGGCTTCGTTTTTCATGGCATATAAAAAGAAATCGAATTACGGGCGGAAGGTACGATCTATCTACGATCGATTCGGTCATTCTTCTGAGGTCAACGTAAACGATTTGTTAGAAACCATTTTTCCAATGGATTATTACATCGCGTACATGTCTTAAAATATGTTCGCTTATTTTAGAAAACAAAGAAACAGTAAAATTTCCCTAAAATTAATTTAAAAAAATACACTGAATATAAAATACATTTGTCGCGTTCGTGTTATTACGATTAAACATTTAATTGAGAAATTATTTGTGTTATAGTACAGATATATGTCTAAGCTTGTTAAGATTATATTATTTTCAATTTCAATTTTTAAACCTATATATATAAAACTGAATAAAGACAATTTTAAATTTTGCTAATTATAAAAATTTTTGGTTTATTTAAATGAATAAGAAACATATGAATAAGTTAATAGCCCGTCTCTCCCTTACGAAAACTTGACACGTAATTTTAATTCGTTAAACAAAAGTCATTCCCTATGTATATATATTTTTTCTATATATTTTATGACGATATGATTTACTAATTCTGAATTTATCGAATGTGCAGCAATGGAAGCCGAGGATGACGAAGAGGTCAATGACAGTAATGAGAGCCTCGACGAATCCAGAACCGATGTTTGGGACGGTGTCGGGGGCGGGGGTGACGAAGGCGGAGGAGACGAACAGCTCTTTCAAATCAACCGGCTGCAGCAACACGCCAACTCGGAAAAGAGCTTCGACCGGTAAGTAACGCTCGTTTCGCCCTTCAAAAGTCCGTCATTTATGTCGTTATGACTATTCTTCTCGCTTTGGCAAATCCTTCACGATATATACGGAAATATGCAAGTGTTGGCCGTATAATTAAAAAAAGCTAAATAGAAACACACGGAGCTTCCTCTCAGCGATCGTGACGTTTGCATGGATAGACGGAGAGTACGACGGTATACCATCGTATAGCGAGAGATTGCTGTCGATCAATTCAAACGCATAGCGTAGATTACGTCGATGTGTCGCTATGCAACAATATTTATACGCTTATACTTCCGCTTTGCCCGTCATTATTTTGCGCTTCATCGTGATCCTCTATTCAGTCTCACGATTACATATTGAATAATTAATAATTAATAACTCGTTTACGCTCGATACTACAGTGGTCCAGTAGTTCTTTTGATAACTGGAGATGTATAAAAGAGTGTACATGATATTTACAATATAATTATAGCAAGCACGTGAGCGCAGTTACACGAAGTAGGTAAAACCGAAAACACAACAATACCATAATACTGGATATAAGTAGATAGGACGTTATTATTGTACGAAACCACTACTACGCTAATTACAACACAGCATAATAATTATTGAATTACTTGAATAAATAAGACTTGTATAATACTTTTAAATAATTATTATATTCGCGCGTAAAATGTTTTTTTTTTTTTAATTACTCCGAAAGAAAATTATTTAAACGGATATTACTGATTACAGAAAGCAACAATTTATTTCACATATGAGAAAAATTATCCTACGATTTATTTATTTATTTCATAAAACTATATTTCGCGAGATACTTTATTGCGTGATGAATAAAATTTATCAAAGCAAAATGTAACAATACATATCGGATGAACATATTTGTAGAAGAAGATTTCGTAGACGTAGAAGAAGACGTAAACCTAATGTAAATTACTCGAAAATCGTTTTCTTTCTTTTCAAAGTTTCTTTCTCGCAAATTGCCAAGTGAGTTTAATGAACTTTCAACCGCCGTGTTTTCTCCCAATTTCTTCAAATGCTTATTCTTAGTCTCGTACCCTTCCGCCCGACGGCTCATATCGGCGTGGACAGAATTCGCCCGAACGTATTACCTACTACGAGAAGAAGAAGAAGAAGAAGAAGCTGCTATGCACGATTCGGACGTTGTGAGCGTGGACTAGCCAAATATACACGGTGCGTCAGCGTCGCGGCGCGCGGCGTCGCGTCCTCCCTTCTCTGCGCCGTTTCAACTGCCGGGCGCCTCGTTTGAGGTCATCGTCATCCGGCCTCTTTCGCTCTCTTTCTCCTACGTGCGATCATCCCCCCTTCCTTCTCTTTGCGGTATCCTTTATACCGTCCCTTCCCCTATCTGTCTCCCTTTCTCGCTCTCTCGTTTTCTTCATTTGTCTTCGTTCTCTCGTTCGGGACATTCGGACGCGTCTCGGATGAGCGAACTTTGAAGCAAGCATACGCGAGTGCGCTCCTATGTTCGCAAACACGAGATTACTGTTATCACTGCAAAATTAAGAAATTGCTGAAAGGGTGGCTATAGGTGTCAAAATAAAAAGCCATTTTTAAAAATATTTTTTATGTAAAAAACCGCATAAATTACCTTTTCCACATTCTTATTTTCGTATATGGTAAATAATCTCATTAATGGCATAATCTTTCATAGCGCTTGAACAATTTTTATTGTTAGAAATAATTGTACAACGAGTGAAATGATTATTGCGTTTGCATTTATTGCGAGAAGTACAAGAGGAACGAACGAATATTTTTATTATAAAACTATTTTTCAAAATAAATAACATGTTTTACACACATTTCGTAAGCCTTCAAGTATTTTATCGGCTAGATTATCGCGATGAAAATCTCTATGACCTTATTAAAAATTCCAAGAATTATTACGCGTATATATATAACTGCAGGAAAAATATAAATCTTCTACGGTAGAAGAGTTTTCGATTCGCCTCGCGGTTAAGTGGACCTAGGCAAAAAGCGGAAATAGCGTGCTGCCCCAGTCGCCGGTAAGACCGCCGTTGTTTTTTCGCAAACTGTAGTCCATGCACGAGACCGTACTAGGAATATTAGCATATGCGATCGAACATAATCGAGCCTTCCACGAAAAGACTGCATCAAACTTTCAAGAGAAACGTCCTGATCTTGATTCGTATTGTCCAAAGTTTAACGCTCCTTTTACGTTTTTTATGAAAAATCGATCTTTACGAAATCACATCAAAGATGTATAAAAAAAGTACGGGCAAAAAATGTATGTATATAAGTAGATATAGGAATATATTTGGATAGCTTTTTTTCAACGCATTTAAGATCGATATATTATAGTCTCTACGATGATTATAAGTTTTGATATAAATCGTTCAAATTGATGATTTATCTTCAAATCGATAAAAAAAAAGATATAGAGCGTAATTACATCGTCGGTTGCTTTAATATGCCACAACGTGTAATTAAAAACATGTAACCACTTATTTCTTGGACGGATTACCACGCTTAGGGATAACGTGCGTGTACTACGCGGCTATAGGATTCTACGTGTATCGATATAGTTTCTTCCGGTGTATAGCCGGGTTAACGTAGAAGCCAAGACTTTCTCGACGAACGAAGAATATCGTAGGCATGACTGCATACACTCACTTTCCTCTCGTAAAATTCATGGTATTAAATTCATTTTTCCACGTAAAAAATTAATACACAGTAAGAGCGCACGCGAGCTAATATTAAACCCCGTGGCGTATCTCTTTATCTTGGAAGCATTTTCGCGCGAAAGCATATCTTTCTGACACTTTGATCTTTATTCGCATCGCTTAGCGTTAAACGTGACCGCATGACTTTAATCCTGTGTTTACCTCAAATATATCACATCAGATGACATGAATAAAATTCATGTACATTGTAATTAAATTTATTGCTACATCCGCGACGCGGAACATAGATTTTTTGTTCTTGTACGCTATTAACGCGTTATATACGCTATTCGTTTCAACCTAACTATCTGTTATGTCGGCGGACAACCTGACGGTCTCTTTTCGGAGAAACGTGATTTGTTGATGGGCAAGTAGAATCATCATCAGCGACCGTTCTAGACTAACGCTAACTCTTTCGGCGTCGCGACGCAATTCCGTGAAACGCGTGCATGGGAAATATTTCGGAATACCGAACGGGTTAGAGGGGCGACGACGGGCCGACACGACGGGTTTGTCCGGATGGTACGCCGTGTGCGTACGACACCGACCGGCAGACGAAACAAAATACTGCTAAAATTAATCCGAACCTTAGGTCATGTCTGCAAGGAGTCTAGACGACGACGATGACGACGCCGAGGACGACGCGACTCGCCGCCGAAAGTGGACCGAAGCGTGTGGGCGCGATACTTTAACGAGTTCTGGTATTTCGACACATTTCCGACTTCCTGCTACGCCCTCCCGCATGCTTCGTCGTTCTGTCCCTTCTTTTCCACTATATTTACTGCACCATCTGCTCCTTTCCTAGGATTAGGATCATCGCTTGTCTGAAAAGTTTGGCGGAAATGTAGGAATTTTCCTTCTCGTCAAAGCGATCGGAAAACTTGAACAAGTTAACGAAATTTTATGATTTTGGTTATCCATTATACATGGAGTATCATTTTTACATTAAGAATTTATATTAAAGATTAAGAATATTTTTCGAGAAAAAATAATTGAAAAATTAGTAGTTTCTCAGAATGAAAAGATATCTTCGTAAACGCGCGTTTTGACTGAATATTAAGAACAGGAAATAAGTAAAAATTATGACATTTCGTATGTCAAATATTATTTTCACATTATTTCTTTTAATTTTTCTCTCTTATATTCTCTGATTCTTTAAATATAATGTTTCTTTATCATTAACAATTTCATTTTAATGGCACTGTCAGAAGCGCAAAGTGAAATTTATTTCCATTCTTCGCTTGTTGAAATTCAACACTTTGCCAAAAAGATTTAGAGATTAATTTCTCCTATGAATTTGTAAGTTACGTAAAAATCGCGTATATAAATTTAATTTACATAGCACTTTTTATTTATTTAATTTTTTATCGACATCCATTAATCATACAATTTATGAAGCATTACGTACAAGTAATTTCCCTATAAAACCGTTGTAAACTGGTACACTATGAAATATCGCTGCACTTTATTCAGTGCTGCTACTACAACGACAGATCCTAATTCTATTATAAATCGCCGTTGGTAGGCCACGAAAATCCTTTATCGCAGATTACAACCCTCTAACGCGCACGCCACGAATTCGATTTGCTCTGTCAGTTGATGTGAGTCAGAAACGACGAAATTTGGTTCGACGATGACCGGGTCGATCCCGGCCGTCGAATATTTGCCATGTCGTGCCTCTATTGCCACTGTGGGGAATAGATAATACGGACATTGTTCAATGTGAACACAGCTTTCGGCCAGATGGCATGATTTTCCAATCGTCACTCTGCTTTTTCTTCATCTGCTTTTAATCGCTCACTCCCGCTTTTCATTTGCAAAATTATTACTCGATGAGGAATTGAGAATTATTCGTTGGCAAATGTCATTTATTTACTTTTGTTTATTATATTGCTGCACGAATTGACTCATTACGGAAATAGAACGGTTGACTTCTGTAAAAGAGGCAGAAATACAAATGATACAATAGACGTACATTATTTACCGTTCCAAGAAATCACTGTTTTATTATGCATGCAATTTTATTATTTATGATGTTGGTGTCCGAGTTCAATTAGCAAAAATAACCATTTGTCACAGTTATCACATAGATAGGTACGTAGAATGTTCATAATAATTGTAAATCAATATTGATTTAATATTTTAGCATGATACGTGAGTGGGCGATTTTGGTTAGATAAGAGTTTAACTTATTTTTAAGGGTCTGGCTTGAGAAGGTTACGATTCAGTAACGTCACCTTTAATAGCACTATGATTGCATGATATTGCGCGACGCAAAGCAACGAAAGAGAGCGCATTGGCCGATGGGAATTTTTTAGCACGATAAACATTGCATATCGTGTCAATGTGTTGCATGCGTAAATAACTACAGTATTTACCGTGATGCATAAAAAAAAGGCAATTCGTCAATAATGCATGTCGCAGTTACAATGGGAGAGATCGCACCTGCGAGAGATTGTTTTTCCAGAAATCGCAGTCGGAGAGAGGAAAAGGAATTTATTTTAGATTATGAAATTGACGATTGATTGAAGAATCAAATCAGTTGAAGAAGATGTGAAGAGAAAAGACGAGAAGTGCGTGCGAAGAATAAATAATTACTCATCGATTACATTACGAAATGGCAGTATCCGTAATTGCCTCCATCGAGGAGAGAGTCCCTAAAGAAATCGTAAAGCCTGCTGAGACACGCGCCCTATGACCATCTGCCGGTCTCTTCCTTCCTCTCGTCGGTACCCGTCTTACCTACTAACCGCGTACTTTTTCCGTGCTTTTGCTTCCATTCGGAGGCGTAACCATCATACGTTAATAACTCCTTAGAATTAAGAGATGCGAGACGAGCAGCGTTGTTCAATACGATATATCTTTCGACATCTGCCACGGAAAATGGTCATTAAGACCCCCTTTACCTTGCCTCATTAACGGTGTCGCGATAAAACGCAAGCCGGTAAACTTTTAATAACGCTCATTCGTCCTCGCAGATTATTGCTCACTCACTCGTTTGTCGCTCGAGCCGCATCTCGTCGTGAAAGTTTTGCGTTTATACACGCGAATATGCATAAATACTGAATAATATGCTTATTCAGACTATTCATTCCCAAACGTTTATGTCTAAAAAAAGAATATTTATTTTTCCTAGAAAAACAAAATATCTCCACACGCATAAATATGCTTATATTTGCATAAAATTAAATAGAGTCTTACAAAGTTACAAATTTATTTTAAAAAGCGGTTTTTCTTTGTGAAGCGAGTTTTAAACTTTTGTCAAGTTGAAATTGGAGAAAATTTTATTCATAGTTTGAAGATAAATATCAGTTTAAATTCTAGTCTAATGATGTTGTCAGTCAGTTGATCGGATAAGGGTTATGCAGTGTTGTAAAACGTCCTGGGGAGTGTCTTGAAAAAAATGTGCGTGACTACTTTCTCGATGCGATGTGCCGGCCAAGGAGGGATTAAGGGATCGTCGGATCGACGAGACTAACGAAGAGGAAGCTGCGGCGAGGGTAGCGCCAACGGAAACAGCTACGAAAACAGTCGCGTCACCGCTAGCAGCCGGCTTTTAGGTCTTTGCTCTCTCGTGCAACTTCTCGCTTTGTGTCTGTCCCGTTCGTCTCCACTGTTGGCAGGGCCGGGTGTTTTTCCAAATGTCAATTAAAACATTCGATCTTCATAACAAGAGAATTACCTATATCAATGCTATCATGAATGAACGAAAAAACATATTTATCAAGACGCGAATATCGTCTTTACATGAGTAAAAAAAAAAGGAACTTTTCCTGTTTGTCATATCGTCGTGTTTTGAATGCATTAAGTATTGTGACGATTACTTTGATATTTGATAGACTTGTGCTTCGAATAAGAATCAAATTTTTTTTTAATAAATTACATACTTTTTAAATTTTCTTTAATATTATAATAAAGAAATATTTTCATAAGTAAAAGGAAAAGTTGTCGTCAATTTGAATTGATTCCATCGTAGAGTCCATATGACTATTTAATTTGATATACTAGAAATTTATTTAGGCTTATATAAGTGCTATGTTTTTAGTTATATAAACAAATTTTCATAAATAAAATATTGATATTGTAGCATCTAAATGAACATTAATTGGCGAATTTCAAAATCTCTAAAAGTATAATGCAAAAAGCCTCGTTTGTTTCTGATTTCGATGGTCTCTCCTGTTTCCGAAATGAGAGCTTAGGGTGCTCTACGCTCCGGTTACGGCAGTGGCTGCCTGTCTCTCTCCACATCCTCCGCACCACCGGCATCGCCGGGAGTAATCCGTGTGCATTTACGACCCTTGCTGCGCGTACGGTCGTAACAACGTGCATGCGTGTCGGTGAGGGGCAGGTGTGTACACTCGGGTAGAAACGAGACTTATTCGTGGGGAGAGAGAAGAGCGACGAGAGAAGAGAGAGGGAGAAAGAACGAGAAGGAGAGAGATAGAGCATAGAGGGAGAGGAGAAGTAGCGCGTGCCGTCGACCATCCGGAGGCCAGGTGTAGCCTTTATCCATTTTACTCGCGTTTGTTACCCTCGGACCTCTACGATTCCGATGCACCCTCTGGATCTGCTTCTGGGGTGCCCTTCGGCCGATGCGAGTGTGCGGGGAAAGCGAGAGAGAGAGAGAGAGAGAGAGAAAGAGAGCGACGCAGCGATCGACGACCAGCGTTCCTTCGGAACACTGTGGCTTCGAGATGCGAATTTACACATTGCGCCCCTCGCAAACACGCGCGCGAACGATGCCCCCGTGCAATCATGCGTTTTCGCTTCTCCTATTTAAATCGTTATGTTTAATTCGTGGTCTATGCAGATTTGTCGTCTGTGTTCCTCTAGATATACAAATATGTATGTGATTGGTTGTAATTATGATTTTGCAGAGATAAATTCAAGCGACGCGTTTATATTGAATGAAACAGAAAAATTTATTAATTTGTTTTAAAAATAGAATATATTTATAAAATGGAAAATTAAAATAGATGCATATAAATAACAAAACATAACAATTTTAAATAACATTTGATAAAAAAATAAATATAAATAAAATACAAAACAAGATAAGAAATAGGAGTTTTAATTAATGCTGCAATATATGTGAATCAGAATTTTTTTTTTTAATGGTAGCTATGTAATGCTGTGTACGATGACGAAACTATAATGGCAAAGAACCTAGTGGGGCGCGATTTCATCGGAAGATCATAGGAAATAGACGCCATTTAGAATTTCAAAAATTCACTCCAGCTGTCGTGTCTGGCGCGATCAACGAGTCTAATTCTAGAGCAACGTGAGAGGGATAATCATACTCTCTTTCGTCGTCCTTGTCGTCGTTTCCCCTGTTCATCCCCTTGGAACGGCACACGCCCACGCGGAAATGACGCCCGCCCCAGAGTAATCTACGTGACCCCCAATAACGATCTCTTCGAAGAGCGTTCTTGCAACGATGTTGCCGATTTTCCTGTGATTTCAGCGTACTATTTATCAGATGCAAACTTTGATTCGAGAATTTAGATAAGAGCATCCGTTAAAAGGAAAAAGGAAGCAGTTTTTAGAGTCGTCAATATATGCATTTATTTTTTCGTTATTCACATTTCTGTGCAATAAATTAAGTATTGTACATACAATAAAAAAAAAATTCACTGTCGTTGTATTGAGATCTGTAAAGTTGGCGTCCGAAATGCCAAATTCACAGACCTGTATTGAAGAAAATCACGAAATAGCTCACAAAATACATATTGCAATTAATGACCAACGTTAACGATTCTAAAATTATCACTATAAAGATATAAGATAATATGATGAAAGATAACAAGCCGTGTAAAATGAATGATTCTATTAAAGAAAAGTATGATTCCACGTTTCTTCGCGTTAAACCGACATGGACGAATTCACGGTATTTTTCTTTTCAACTCCATCGTGATACTAGGATCAACATCTTTCATCGGTTATCTCGTCGCAAACGTTTCGTGGATTGGGACGACGTTAAAGAACTTTCACCCCAAAGAGAACGACGACGATGATGACAACGACAACGAAAGCCTTTTGACGTGCGTTAAACACGTTGGCAACTAAGTGTTTCTCCACGAATCGTTCTCCGCTAGTTCCTTCTACTTTTCTCTCTTGGTCACGATGACGGAACTCCCGGACTATTTCATTCTCTGGGAAAATCGAGAATGAAATAGCCCGATCGAACCTTTTATCAACGGTCATCCTGAGAAACGATGGTTACGAGTACCATTGGAGAGCCGTTTTCGCAAATAAAAGAAGTTTAGGAGATCAGGACGGAAAAAACTTTGGATTATTTTGAGTATCACTTAGAGCTTCCAAAGCATAGCACAAAGAGAAGCGTCATCAAGTGTTAATAAGGAAATGCACGCGATTTTTACTTTTATTCAAAAGCTAAATTGCTAAACAAAAATTTATATTGTAAGTTTGTATGTAATGTGTGTATGTAATGTGTGTAACATATACACACATACTTGGATATCAGAAATATATTCAAAATTTAATAGATAAAATTTAATACGAAAGACGAATATTTTAATTTGTGAATATTATAAGTTTACTTGAGGTAATTAATTTCTTTATCTCTTTGTGCTGGCAATATGATTGAAAACATAATTTTTATTTTTGATAGATTTTATTTGATACTTTCTTGAAATATTCGATAAGATTTTTCGTATAATACGAGACGATTCGTTGATCCATTAAGCGACGGGGTTCAATGCCACGGCCGGTTCTTCGAAAAAGAATAGAGGCGAGGCAATTGGTTATCATGTTACGACGCTAGGCTCGCGTTAAACCCGGTAACTGAATCTATCTCTGCCCAATCGCTGTCAAATGCTCGACAACGATCGAATTTGTCCAGTCAGGCATACAGCTTCTGATGCTCTCTTTCTTTCTCTCTTATATTTTTCTCTTTCTTCTCGCTTCATCAGTCCGCTACCAAAATATATCAGTAGAACGGATTTTCAATGCGATTGCGTCCACTTTTAGCGTATTTTAGAAACGCAGAAAAAATGTTTTAGGAATAATCTTTATAGCTTGATTTTTTTCTAAAATATCTGATAAATCCGGTTTATTTCAAATTATACTTTTCTCTTTCTCTTTTTTTTTTATCGAGGTATGCAATAAAATTTATATTTTTAAAAGAGAATTTGGCGTCCGTCTTTAAGACCGTTGATCGCATCACTGCAGAATTATAGTGGTATGAGTCAGTCTGTTGCACCCGGAGGAAGACAATCGCGCGGCAGGTTCTTAATTGCCATTGGCACGGGGAGACTGCGGTAGAAAGGGAGTGAGAAATAGAAAGAGAGGCCAATCGCCGCCGCCACCGTCATGCACGTTCGCGTTTCTGCACGCGCTGCGAAAGAAGAGTCCAGGTGCGAAGTGCGTCCCACCCTCTCCCCCTCGAAGAGTCTAACCACCTTTCGACCGGCACCTCGTACGTCGCGATCGGTAGCGGGGTTTTTGGGGGAGAGACTTCGGAAGGAGCTCGGACGCGGCGAAGGGGACGGCTCGTTTTAAGGACGCAGTGGGCCCCTCCGGTGCCGCGCCGCGTGCCCCGTAGGTCGAGAAACCTACGACGCGACGAGACGCGTCGGAGAACGGTGGAAGAAGGGAGCTCTCGGCAGGGCGGTTTGTGCTGCGGCTGTGCCGCGCGCGATGTGGCAGCTGCAACTGCTCGCGAGATATGCCTTAGATCGTCGTGGCACGAGCCTTCACGGCATGTGTTTCCTTCGGTTTCCTTCTCGCTCCCTCTCTCGTTTCTTCCTCTTGCATTCTCCTCCGTCCCCTCCCACGTCTCCGTCCATCTCTTTCATCTTCTCTCTTTTTTTCTTTCACCACTGTTGATGTGTATGTATATATATATATATATATATTTTTGTCACTAATTTTTGTCGAATATTGATTCATTTTAAAATAAATAGATAAGGCAAAATATAATATATTGTTGTAAGTTTTTGCTTGTTCTTCATAAAAGAAAAATATATTATAATGATTCAGGAATTATTAAAATGCTGAAGCAATATTTTTAATGAGTATCAATAGAATTTTCTGTTTCAGTCGGTATAATTTGATCAAATCGCAGCTATTAAATGAACTGGAGTTAGTAGTCGTGTCTTTTCATGTGATCATCTACTCAGATTTATTTTATTATCTCTTTATGAGATAATATATAACTAACCCAAATTGTGCATTCAGAACGATAATATAAGTCAATGAGATTACGTTTGGAAAGGAAGATAAAGACTTTATTGCGAAAATTATACGATTAAATCGTCCCATTAAATTAATTCTATCTTTTTATCGTATCCATATTTTTTTCTTTTAATGCTTTCGTCATTATTCAATTTCATCGTATTCTACTAATAAAACAGAATTCATATCAGACGTTGATGATTGTATGTTACATATTTCATTATAAGATCATCCTTAAATATAGTGATTACAGAAAACTAGCTCTCTGTATACGAAAGATACCGCTTTTTTTATTCATATAGCCGGATCGGACATGGACATGTATGTCCAAGTCTGCTCGAAAATACCTTGTACATCATAAGTTTATTGATGTTGAACACGCAACTTCCTGCATAGTTAATGATCTCTATCAATAATAGTGAGGTTACGCACATTTGAAAACTGGCATTCTATTTCATGTGTTGCACAATTGTAAAACTCGAATATATTTTGCAGTTGATATCAATTGAATTTTAATCTGTTAATACGTTACGAAATTCAATCAATAAAATCTATGTCGCAATCGATATATAAGAAACTATTATATGAAAAATGAGAATTATCGAATGAATATCTGCCTAATAAAATTTCTCATATGTAACATATAAAACAATTTTATGAACAATTGCAATTGTTATGGAAAATAACTGAATTTTAAGAATAAAAAAATCCATTTTTAAAAAAGGCTTGTTAAAGCAATACTCTAAAGTTTCAAAGTATTGTTATCTCTCTTCCGCGATTGGTTTTCTCGCTTGACTTCATATTGCGAGAGTAATCAATAAGATATGAAAATTATTTACTAATTTTTTGCTATTTTTTGTTTTTAAAAATAATTTTTTGCTTCACTTTTTAAAAAGTTACTTAATATTGGGTTATTGAGCCTCTCGTAACTTTTCAAAAACTAAAGAAAAAAAATTAGTTTTAGAAGCGGAAAAATAGCAAAAAATAATTTTCATGTCTTATTGATTACGTTCTGATAATTTGGCTCAGATAGCTCTAATATCACTCTCGTAACTTTTTAAAAATTAACGAAAAATTACATAAAAATAACAATATTGTGCATTAAATCAACCAGACTTTATATTTTTAATTAAAGTTTAGAATTTTAATTGAAAGTTTAATTAGCAGAAAATATTTAATGTCGAATTGTGACAACTTAAAAATTATATAAATGCTCGGCACGTGAAATTTTTTGTACTATATCCACATCTAGACTGAAATATTTTATTCAATTCTGTTTTATGGGTTACAGAGTTAATCCCTCTCTTTATGGACATCAAATCGGGAAATGAATGCATTTCTCCGGCGCGTCCTCGAGTTCCGCACGAGCGTGTCATGATGAGGGGAAAAAAATAAAATAAAATCGGGCCGAGTTACCTTTCTCTCCCGCTTCCTGCCTTCTTCCCTACACCTCGCGGTAGCATCTGCCGCGATGAAGTGATTTCTTAGTGCAGTGCACCTTTTTCCTCCCTCTTTCTTCTCCCTTTTCCGCATAGCAGCGCGTGTATCGCTCCGGGGTGCTGGCCCGATGGGCCCTATGGGTGGAACCGAGAAATTTAGATTAGGTGCAGGTAGCCAGGTTGCGTGTACGCTGCCAGTACACCTACTTTCTTACCTTTTCCGTCTTACTGCTCGATTCTTTAGCCGCTCTACCTTTATCCATGAACGTTCTCGATTTTTCATCATCGCGCCCTCTTTCCTTCTCTGTCTATCTATCTATCGCAGTTTATCTCTTTCTCTCTCTCTCTTTTTTGGCGAAGAAATTGAAGAAGCAACTGCTCGCGCGGAGCAGCTTCGCGCTTCGCGCGCGTATAAACAGCATTGACAGGAACCCAGGTTACCGTCGTATCGCAGCTGACACACACGTGCCACGTGGTTATCCAACAGGCACCGCGTATCGTCTGTATACAGGGTATATAGACTTACTTCCCGTACCCTCTGATTTGCGGATCATTTCCCAGTAATTTGGAACCCATCATCATCTTTGCGAAAATTTCATTGAACGCAACTGTGTTGCAATTTTGAACGTTCAAATTTAATCTTTCATTGTAATAATAATCCTCGATAGAAAAAATACTTATACTGTATTCTACGTTATTTTATTTTTATCTCTACAGATTATTGGTCGTATATTTTAGCAATATTTTTTTACATATAGAAAATTATTTTACGTACTTTAATTATTTGAAAATATTTGTATTCCTATTGTGTGTCTCTCTCTCTCTCTCTCTCTCTCTCTCTCTCTCTCTTTCTTCGAAAATTTTCTTTAAAACAAACTCGAACCAAAAAATCGGTACAATACAACAAAATTACTTTGATTATTCGGAAGTATGCTAAAAGTTACCTTAACATGTTTACATGTTATTTAAGTACAATGTAAGTATCTTGCATAACGTTACAATCATACGTCGGCTTTCGTGGGGACTGCTAGACAGCGCGTGTCCGATAAATATTTTCGATGCCCCAAGCACGCGTTTATGCGAGTGCCACGAGTTCGAGAGTGCGAGAAGGAATCTCTTTCGAACGGAGGGCTCGCTTCTCGAAGACGCCAGGCGTAAGGGTCGATGGTTATCTGACTTCCTGTCCGTTCGTATGCCCTACGTACTTTCGCGGTCGAGCGAAAGAGAGCGAGAGGCGAGCCCGAAGAGAGGAAGAGGCGAACGAGTAAGAGCAATAAAAGCCCGACCAAATAAATACAAAAGATAATCGACACCGCGCAGACAGTCGTGCGAGCAGCGGAGGCTCATCCCCCATCTACGATGCTCTTTTTTACTTTTTCCGTCCGACTGGCATCTGTCGGCTCTGCTAAGTCTCCGACGAAGCAAGAAACGCATATTGCCGCCAAAAGCTGCGGCGCAACAGGAAAACAAGCCTCTTATTTTGCCACCGGCGCGTTTATTTTGGTGTATTACGGTAAATTGACGAGATTACTTGCAGGAAAGACGCAGTAAATATATGTGTCATTTTATTATTTTATTATTTTCTAAATTAAAGATGATAATTTTGTTTAAATATCTTTGTAAATAATTGATAATTTTGTTCTTACAAAATACGCAATACGCGTTACATTTATAATGCAATTGTAACGAAGAAGATGTTTTAGCGGAATACTCGGCGAACTCGCCGCTAAATTTCAGCATGATCGTTACGAGTCGCGTGGCCGTTCGATGCGTACCGCATTTACATTTTTTACGTATTGCCACTTATTATGGCTGGGCTGAACGAAAGTGCCGAAGTATCTTAGTCGACGGCTCTGGAAAAAAGGAAGGAACCGAACGAAAAAAAAAGATTACCGCGATGAGAGCGAAAGAGAGAGATGGGCGAGGGGTTGTGGAGTTCGGGCACGTGACCGGAAGGCGGGGGGCAAAACGGCGCACGCGCCATCGTCCTCCACCTGGCGCATCACCTGCTGCCCCCTGCTTAAGCCTCCCTGTCTCCATCTTCTTTCTCTCTGTCTCTGTTCTCTTACTCCTTCGCGTCTATCCTCGTTCGTTCTGGCCTCTCACTCCACCACCTTCGACTCCGGCCAACCCTTCGGCGTGTTAGGCTTTCCTCGCGAGCCATCCCGCTTCTCTCCTCCTTCCCCTTCTAGCCGGCAGACAATATTAAGTAGCTGATGCAATGTACTCTCGCACATTGCGTTTAATTATGATGCATATTTTTATCTACATTTCGAACATTTAGTACTCTTTGAATCTTAAATCTTAAAATCCAGATGCTTTGAAAACCAAATTAATCACTGATTTATTGATCAATAATTTTGTAAAAAAAAAACTGTTATAAATAGATTTGTTAGAAACAATATTTTAATTTTTCATTAAAAAGAGATCAATTTTCAATCGTGATATCATCTGAATGTAATTTAAAGAAAGGAGAAAAAATTATCTGTAGAAACATCAAGTTTTTTTCCAAATCGCGATATCTTGTAACAAGCTATATAAATTTCATAGCAACATTCTGCAGAGAGACAAAACACGAGACTAAGACAGTCCTTTCCTCGTTTCGATGAGATCTCGAAGGGCAGAGGATGTTAAATTTAGTCGTGAGACACGAATTTTTTTTTTATCTAACACATAATTAGCCAGCCACGAAGATGACTGAGCTCCTTATAGGACGATGACAATGACTCATAATGAAGATGACGATGAACGTTGCGCAATTATTGAGTGAGTCAGGACGCGCGCTGAGGGAAGCATGGCAGCGTCAGGTGACAGATGCACGAGCCTTCGGATGCTTTCCTGTATACTTACAGGGTATCCTTAATGAGCGAATCCATCCGTAACACACGCAGCATGGAACGATAATGAGAAAAAATTTCGATCGATATTTAATCAAACGTGTCATTAGCAGTTGAAAGGGTTTCGATACCTATCCATCTTGGATCATAATCGCGGAAGCGAGAGAATATTTCGTGCTTCGTTTTTCCACGTTAGTGCACATAATTTTTCATCAATCGCATGAGTCGATTCGATAATGCGGATTTGCAAGATGTGATAGCTTGTCAAATCCACCCCTACATTTTCTCGATCACTGATTATTCATATCCCTGATTATTTTATTATAATACAGAATAAATTACAAAATTGTTATAATAATTACAAAATTATTATAATATACATAAAAATTATTTTATCTATAATAGTTTCTCGTAATTAATTTGAGATGACTGATATAGATAATATTTGAATGATCCTTAATTGGCTTGCAATAATGTGTCTCATTTTATTTACTCTGAAAAGGGAAGAGCTCAGTAAAGATTAATCTAAAATTGATCTAGATGTTGTACATGTCAGGATAAAATCATGATGGTTTTGAAGATTGTGAAATTATCGAAAAGAGATCGTAGGACGTTGGGTTATCGGACAATGACACGAGATCATTGTCCTGATCGCGACAAGCTGGCACGCCGGCTGCGACATCGATGCCAAAGACGCTTTCTGCCAAATCGGTCTTTCGCAAACGCGTACGATATTGTTGAAAAGAAAATCCTTGCGAATAGCTAGTGATATTAATAAGGATAAGTGATCCTTTTATGCTTCTCCGTACGAGTAATTATTTATTTTTTAACAATTCAACGAGCTTTTGTACATATTTTTTTTATTAAATGACTTTACCGTGAAATTTTGATTTTATCGTTACAGATTTATTCTTTTTTACGTAACTAATATCGATTTTCTATTCTTTTTTTGTTACAGGTAAGTCTTCAGAAGTAGAAAATTTTTCAGATTTTTCGGGTGCGTGATTTCATCGTTCGGAAATCGTGAGTAATAATTTATTAAATGAAAAAATACGCTTTGTATTTTATTTCTTTTTACCATATTTGCTGCGTGCGAATTCTGAATTAGGTTTTCTTTGAAGTTATCGGTGCAGTTTTCGGTGTTGTTTTCTGTTTACTTTTCATATTTTTTAGAGGAAAAAAGAAACAGAAAGATGTAGCCCGTTGCAAAATGGCTATAGATACATATATATCCGTGAAGCCAACGATAAACCTAATCTAGAAATACTTTATATTCAAACAAGAAATTATTCAGATATATTTGCAATTAAATTTACTTTGCGCAAACACGTCTCTTATCGAGACTAGCAAATATTTATCGATAGATTATTATTGCTATAGAATTTTTATCTTTTTCATTCTTACGGGTTTTTGTCGAATTCGCTTGGTGGCCTATAAATGACAAACTCGGCACAGTTATTCACTGACGTTGAAAGTGAATGCACTGGTCGCGGTTTGAACGTGGGAGTTCGTGTTATTTGGGTCGCATCGACTGCTCTCTCTTTCTTTCCTTTCCTTCCTCCTTCGCCACTACATAGACACAGACGTAGTATATTACTCTCACTTCAATCCGCTCTTCCTTTTTCTATTTATCATCCTTTTATTCCTCCTCCTCGTTGAATGTTTATACATACATGTTATTTGAAATAAACATACAATTTATAAAAAAATCAATGTTGATACGGAAATAGAGATAATATTTTAATATTGCTTTAAATATTGTTAAAATATTGTTAAAAAGCATCGAACTATATCCATAATTAGTACCGCTATTGATATCAAGATATCGAAAGAAGAGTATCGACATTTTTTTTTATCAAATATCGACGGCTATATCTGGTTCGCCAGTTTATTCGTGTGGTAAGGTCGCGCATACCGGTTGGTCGAGCTTGGATCGTCGTTGTTGTCGCCCGTTGTGAATGAATTCGTTATCTGAGAAAACGGTCGCGACTCGCCTGGCGATGTTGTGAACTGTGCCACGGGTCAGTCGCGTCACGAGGCACGAAACGCAAGGGTAGAGAAACAGGCCGAACGCGCTACGGAATTACGCTACGCATGTAGAGAGAGAGATACGTTCGTACGCTTTCGGTAATTTCTCGTACGTAACCAGCGGTCACGCTATTAATCTGAAATTCTAATTGCACGACTCTATTAACATTATATGTTGTAAAATATGTAGAATCAAGTATAACTTGAGTACTATACAAATTTTGAGACTTTTTTTTAGGTTTTCTTATTAATATTCACTTTTTTTTATTTTATTATTTTTTTTTATTTTTATTTTACGGTTCAACAATTTATTAATTCGCTGACATTCGCTGACATACCACATTTCCGCATTTTCCACGGTTCAACAATCTACTTTCGATTAAACTACTGACATTTTATCATTTTCAGTAGAATAATAAAAAATAGAAATAAAGAATTATTTTATAATGTGAAAAGAGGAAAATTCAGATTTGTTACATTAGATAAATTTCACTAACTTAATTTTAAAAATTATGTTAGAAAAGCCAAAGCAACTGCATGAATTGATACAGTATATACTTTTACTTAATCTTCTCGTACTCCCGAATTCTGTTTCACTTTTAAAGAGGAATCTTATTCGGCAAGCTTATCAAGATCTCTCTCAAAGTTATGACTGTCGCCTTTGTAACGTATACGCCTAAGATCGTTGCGTTAACCGTACGCAGTCCCCAGCGAGAACATGCGATTCAATGTCGCCCGAAGCAGTCAACAAAACAATGTGTAATCGCTAAAAATACTCTCTTCCTTTCCGCTCAGTCGTCGTTGTCGTTCTTCTCTGTATGGCCCGTTCATGATTTTTCGTCTTCTCTCTCGCTTCTTTCCGCGCTTTCACGTCACCAATGAGTAAATACGTTCTGAAGCGTACAGCTGATTACGACAAATAGTAATGTGTTTGAAAGCTATATCTATAAATATAATTTTTCGCTCGCAAAAATAACACTATTCAAAAAATTTACTTTTGATGAGTTGACATTGCTCAAAATGATTCAAATTTACGGGTTATGTTGCAAAAATAACTTTGCTAAATTTAGTAATTTAAATTTCTAAAGAATTTAGAGGGATTATTTTTAAAAAAAGGATAATTTCTAGTTATACAATTATACGAAAAAGTTTGAAGACTGTAGCATTATTTCTTACAGTATTGTTTTTTGTGTAAGGCTTTGTTAATGTATAGTTTTATTGGATAGATAATTACATAATTCAAATAGCATTTATGTTCTTTTTTTATACGAAACATATTTTACACTTTTTACTAATAACATACAATAATTATTATTGATTCCTGAAGTGACGATGCAAATTTCTTTTTTGTAAATCTTCAAACAATTGTATGACGACAATTATTAACGTCATCTACGATGACGCTGTCATAAAATAACTATAAATCGTAAGCACATAGGTAGATTTGACGTTATCGCGCGATTCATTCGCGTCACGAAAGTATATACCTTGTAGATAAGGGGAATTATTCGTGGTTTGCGCCGACCACAATATTACTTTAACTCCATTCTCTGGAGTTTGAGTATCTCTGTCTTAGACTGATTTGCAAAATACTCTCTAACGCGCATTTAATTGCGAAACTCGATGCGAAATCAAATTAGATGTCTTTAAGTCTTGCTTGAATATGCCAAAATTGATAACGTTATTATCGTTCATAAAACATTCTACTAATTCTATAAACAGATGATTCGTTTAGCGACCTAAATCTGGATAAAGCATGTTATCAATCGCTCTTATATAATTATTTGTGTCATGTACTACTCGTAGTACTCGCGAGAGTTCTCGAGTAACTTAATTTTGAACTTCGGTCGGTATTTCATTCAAAATACCATTCATTCATGCTCTGCCGTTCGTAAAATGAAATTGTTAATCATCGTTGATTTTTCTGCTGGTCATCTACTAGTCATCTAATAGTAATTCAATGGAGTTGCTCTGTTTGTACGTGACAGGTTTCTTGAATCACCGAAATACGTGGAAGCACCATTCATTTATTTATCATTCGCAATCTTGCGACATTATATCACGCGTAGAGATCGACTCATTCTTTCGTTATGTAGCAATACTATACATTTGCGAGATGTTACTATTTTCAAGTAATTCAATTCGGCGAAGCTAAGGTTACGAGTCACTCGAGCGGGATTTTAAGAAAATTTGTGAATCACTATGTAGTGAGTAACTATGAAACCAGTTTTGAAGACCGTAAGAAATTATCCTTTTCATTCACGACGGTCTCGTCAACGAATTCTTGTAAATTTCATTTTTTGCTCTCTCTGCTCATGCCAAAACTATGAAAATATTTCTAGGAAAAATCGATGACGCGAAGTAAAAATAATTGCATTGAAACATATTTCCTGTTGTTCGTGACAAATTTATTTGACCGACTTGATCGCTAATCATTTCTAATTATTAATTCTTCCAATAATTTTTTCTGAATTATGTGCGCAGCGAAAGTTTTGAGGAATAAAAAAATTGATGGTAGGATTACCAATAAAAATAAAATTATGTTATTGAGCAAGGTTGAAAACATTTTTGTTTAATCAAACATATCGCGTCATAACGCCGTATATGACAACGCAGGTTGTCTTGACGCAAATGTCAATACGCGTTAGACGAAAAAAAAATAAGCATATGCTAAAGTGTAAGAACGAATTTTTAACCAGAGAATAGCATTAGGTCTTTTTATCAAATAAAAGAAATTATTTACAGAAGTTAAATAACGATCATTTATTGGTAATCATTTATGGATAAAAATTAATTGGTAATTCCTCATATTTTTTATTTCATCATAGCACCTACTAACTTGTAATAAAAAATTTATGTTATGCCTGATCAATACTTGAAAATAAGTACGTTGTAAATATATTTCTTATATTTAGCAAAAAAGAAATTTTTTATCTATGAATCAGATTATTCATGATCGTATTTACTTCTTGACATCTCTACCGCAAAGAGCTAAATTGCAAATCCTGAATTGCGTCGATGAGGTTTGTTAAAAAGTCAAATTATCGAGAATCGCACCAGTCGCCACGACGACGCGTGACGTCTGTCGACGCGGACGAGCCGCAACGGGTCTACGTCACGCGTCACGTTATCTACCTACGTAGAAGCCACGAGTACCGAGGTCGTTCATCGAGAACAATAATAACTAGCGGCATCGAGGAAACGAATTTCTGCGCAGTCGTCCGGACGAACGTTTCGATGAACGTCATCGCGAAACGTCGTCGAGCAGCGAAATTACACGGGGATGACTCTGGGACGCCTACACGTCTGCTGGGGTGAACGGTTAGCCATTTTAATCGTAAACTTGGCTTGAAGACAAATCTTCGAACGTCATCTATAAGAAATTCAATTCATTCGAGAAAATGCGCAGATATTAATAAAAAATTTGAAATTGTAGGAAAAGGGATTTAGGGACCATGGGATTTAGAAAAATGAACATTTGAAAAAAAGTTGACTTTATTAATGTAACACAATATAATGCATTATTGATATGACAAGATAATATAAAGTTTGCATTTTTATTATTAATAACGTGATATATATATGTATATAAAAAGATGTACGAAAAAATGATGAGACTAATTTAAGAGTATATATTTTAAGCTAAAAATTGCATGCATTATATATATAT